>WBMW01004286.1:33234-94232 GCA_013396635.1 Penelope pileata
GGGGGTGAGCATAGCTGAAGGGTATATGCTGAAAAGCAGTGAAATGTTCCCTCCCCATCACATCCTTCCTTCAGCAAACTCTGTTTTTCCTGTTTGCTGATTGTTGGCTTTTGGTTTACTGGGCAACCGTCCCGCTTCCACGAGCGTTTTAATTTTGGAGAGCATGAGGAGCAGGGTTAAGTGAGGTAGTCCAGGCTCTGCGTAAGGGTTTAGCAATCTGTATCAAGCAGTCTGTGCCCTTTCCCCTCCTGCATGCTATGACTTTTGTTGTATGTTTCTGTTCAGCTTAACCAGTGGGGCTGGAGGGGGGGGGATAACAGCTTGCTTTTGATTTTCTTCAGAACCACAGCACGATGTCTGCACTGAAAGCTTTGGTTCACTGCCTCTGTGCCATTGACATTGTTACAAACCGAGCACGTGAGCTGAATTGCTTCAGCTGTGTGCTTCCAGGTGTGAAAATGAAGGATTAGGAGAGAGAAATCAATAGGTGTCAGCCTGAAATGAGGCTGTAACCGCTCCTTGGGTGAGTGTGATTTACCAGGCACTCACTCGGGCAAAAGGAGAGAGTGGAGATTTGGCCAGAGGAGCAGTGCAAGTGCTGACCCCAATTTGAGAGCAAATACTTACACTAAAGTGTGGGCCTGTTCTTTGTTAGTGTGGATGAACAAAAGTTCTGCTTGGGATGAACTTTACAGGGCACTGAGGATTGCTCAGGAGATTGCATACGTTCCTCTCCCTGCTAAATTTCTGGTTTTATTCTTTCCCAGGCTTGTGCAAGCACCAAGCAAATGCTGCAGGGAGAAGCCTTAGTCATTAGTCATTGGACTTCATTTGTGAAAGTGAGACCAAAACAGTCCTTGTGTTTTTTTTTCTTTCTTTTTTTTTTTTTTTCCCCTCTGGAAGCAGAAACTTTTGTAGGAGTTTGTAGGAACAGAAACTGAATCTTCAATGACAGGCTGTTCCAATCAGGTAAATATTTAGTGTACGTGGGATGCTTGTACAGATGCTGCAGAAATTGTAGCAAGTGGAAGTCTGAGATGAAGTCTGAGACAAAGTTTTGCTGTGTGCTCTGCAGACACACAGAGCACGTATCTGTGTGCTGTGTCAGTGCTCGCCATCAAATCAAGAAGCTCTGAAGCTCCAGTCTGATGTGCTGATAACAAATCATCCTTTCACTGCATTATCTGAGCTTGGACGTCTGTTCCTGAATTGCACAGTGCTTCACTTTCAAGGAGCTGCCATCCTGCAGATGTTTTACTGCAGAAATAAGAAACAGGATGGAGAAGTCATTCCAGTTTATTGCTGTACCTGTATAATGCAGAAATCTGTCTGCTCTGAGTGTGGTGTGTGTAACACAAGGTAATTGTTTTCTACCTGCTAGCACAGAGCTCAATCCAATGATTTGTTTTAGTAGGCAGTGTTCTCTGGAACACCCAGTGCTGCATTTTTAGAGTACAAGAACGAGAGTGAGATGCTCTGAGTCATGGTTATAAATCTCTCTAAAGAACAAATCCTCGGACTTGTGAACTTGAGGTGAGGGCTTTCAGTGGCTGAAGTGTTAAATGTGTAATTTGGGCTTAGTCTTAGATTTAATGGTGCTTGTGAAATTCACACTGATTAGAAAACAAATCACCTGCTACTGACAGGTTTGCAGGAGTGAAAAGTTGTGTCCAAAATCTTTTGCCAGTGTGATTATAGCTTTGTTGGGACTCCAGTATTCTTCAACTTGTTCATTGGAGGCAAGGTGATCTGGCTTAAGAATGCATTTTGCTGTGGTTTTCTACATTTTCAGTGGAAGAAATAGAAGATACAGCTGTGAAGAAATGCATGTGGTTAAGCATTAAGCATTCCAGTTTGTGTCCCTATAGTTCCATGATGGTTTTTTTTTTTTTTTAAATTTTTATATCTTCTCCTGGAAGAGCAAGTGTAACAGCTTAAAACATGGCTTGGAACAATTGCACTTCAAAGCAGAGATTCTTCAGCATCCTTCGTGTCTTTGTGGTTGATGCAAGAAAGCCCAGTGTGGTGACAGGCTTTTACAAACCAGTAAGAATTTGAAACAAACTTTTCAGTCCTGTCCTTATAAGCAGTTCAAAGGAATGGGAGTGGGGGACCCAAACCTTTCAAACAGATTCTAGATGGGAGGATTTGGACAAAAAATGCAGTCTTAAGATGGAGAGGCCAGTCACACTGCAGTCAAATGATCTGTTGAAAGTTACTGTGCTAATTCCTGGCCAGAGCAGCTATCATGTGTGGCTATCTAGAGACAGAAAGGCCAGTCTTCAGCTTCAGTACCAGTGCTTCCAGCCCTTCAGACTTCTCCTTCATGATGAAATTGATAAGCTTTTTTTTTTTTATTAGTTCCATCATGAGCCTGAAGCTTTTACTGATCTGTGAGATAAGCGAAGACCTGCAAGCTGGAACTTGAGCTGCGTGTCCTGTTGTACAACAGCTGCACAGTTTATAGTGAGTGATTTTGGAGTTGTAAGGAGAAAAAGTGTGTGTATTATATATAGGATTATATATTTACATATAGGATGTCAGCCCCTTCACTCTATATTTAAAATAACAAATGATTTCCAGTCTGTCTGTAGTTGAAAGGACCCAGTCAGGTCTGTGTCCGTAGACTGATACACAGTTTTAGCTGTTTGGCTAATCAGCACATTAATCTAGAGGTATAATTTATTTTAGGTGGAGCAGAAGAGGATCTCAGAAAGAATTAGTAGAACCACTTTAGAAAATGATAAAAATGGCCCCTACTGCGTTATCGTGATAAAGATGAATCATGGGGAGGGGGAAGCAAACAAAACCCAGTGTGGGTTCCAGTGTAATAGGTGAGTGTGAAGTGTAATGGCTTAGTACCTGGATGAAATACCACTTTCTAATGGGGCTAAATAGCTCTTCCATGTCTGGGAATGTGTGTTTTCCCAGGAAGTTGTTCAGCTCTTGGACTCACATTGTTGATACCTTGATGTAACAAAAATTCTGCTCACTGGGTCATGGAGAAAAAGGTGACTGTTGTAGACACTAGGGGCTACACTAGGAGCTGGACTCATAGTGAATTCTCTTCTGCCAGAGGTTTTAATTCCAGTTTAGTGCAGGGCTGTCACATTCTAGCGTGCCCTGTTGTGCTTATGTCCCAAGTGGTCTTACAGGGTTAGTTGCTCACTTTGGGTGTATTGCACAGGAGGGTGGATATGGGCGAGTGAGATATATTGTGTTGAATATAGGCATGAAATGAGAAGGGGAAGCATAAGCTGTGTTACTGTGCACAGCCATGAGCACTGTTAGACCCAAGTCCACGTAACCCAACATCTCCTGTGTCTTTCTGCTCATAGATGTCTTTTGTCAGATGGTGAAAGTTTCTGTGGAACGGAGCAGCAGAGTTTTCAGCCACAAAGGTTGGATGTAGGTGTTTAAGGCAGAGCAAACATTTAGCAAAACTTCACCAGATGTCTGTGACCTCCATTCACTCTGCGTGGGATTCATGAAGAAGCAGTTGCAATTAGATGGATTTTAAGAGCCCAAGAGCAGTGCTTAGCAAAAATGGCTCCATGTGAACTTTCTGGGAGCAGCTGAGTGCATGTAGCATAGGACAGTGGTTTGTGTTGGGACCTGAACTGGTTCAGTGGTGAGCCACACCAGGCTTCCTTGCACCCTGAGCTCCAGCAAAATGCAGAGCATCACCTTTGCTGATAGAGAGCTGTCAGACTAGATGCAAGCTTCTTTCATGAAATGCTTGTTGAAATTTCCAGTAGCTGGGGAAAACTATCATGTGGTCAGAGTGTATTTCCTATCGTCCCACCACTGCCCAAACAATTGGTTATTCCTGTCCTGAACATGTTTGGCAGGGGAAGCTCCCTTGTTTTGAATACTGAAGATGAAAACCATATTTAAGAACTGAAAAACTTCAGTCAGCCAAATGAAGTTTTGTAGTGGTAGGAAGAAAAAGCCCCAAAATCTTTGAATGTGAAACCACATGGTAATATTTTTCTTCCATAATCCCGTTGCCTGGGATGGAAAGAGATCCGGAGACTGTGAAGGTGCTTTCCAGGTTATGCTCTTAATGTGTGGTTCTTACTGTGAAGAAATGGGTAGTTGTGCAAGAAATCTTCTCTTTGAGCTACACTTGTTCCAGTGATGTATGCCAGCTATTGAGGAGTCTTGGAACTTCTGGGATTTCTGGTAGTTGGGCACTTAACATTACATGACTCAGAAATTTGTGTTAGTGCATTGTTTGACCCCAGGATAAGAAGGAGTGGAAGGCAGAAGTGAAGTGAGCTGTTCAGCAAAAGATTGAAAGAAACTTCAGGGAAAAAGAGTACTTCTCAATTGACAGTACTTCTGGATTTGGATAATAAATCAAAATGTGTTTTCAGCGGTTGGAAGGGACAACCTGGTGTAATTAAGTTCCTCAGGTCTGTGTTTTGATGTTTGCTGTGTTCAGAGGGAGAAGAGGTAAAGGAACACGAGGAGAACGTGAGTGAATTAGAACAAGGTTTTAATTTCAAAACTACTTTCTCTAGAGATGCATGCAACTCCTACATATACAACAACTTGGGTAACACAGCGGAAATAGGTGGTTGGAAGTGTTGGCAGGTGTGTTTGAGAGGTGATCTGTGTGGGAGAAGTGAAGAAACCTGCTCTATGGGCTTATGGCTGCCCATCTACCAGTTCTTCAGCTTAAAGAATGTGAAAAAGCATCTTTAGAAGCAGCTTTATACAGCTGCTGTTACATATTCCACTGAGTAATGTGAAAACAAATCTGGCTCTTAAATATTTGACTTCCTCTTTCCTCCGAAGTGTGCTGGGTGAGGTCTGAGGAGTGGATGGAAAGTGTCATGCCTGAATGTCACTTTCACTTCTCTTTGGCATGTAGCCTCTTCCCTTCCGAATCAGCGTGTAAAGAAGTGTGCTCTGTGCTTCTTGGGTCATCCCTCTGAACATCACCTTGTTTTCCATTGCTCACTGCTGTGCCAGGGTCATCCCACAGCTAATATGGACTAATGCTCTGTTGCCCGAGGTGATGGTAAGAGGCTTAAGAGACGTCTCCAAACTGTCACAGCGCGTTGGTTATTAGTGAGCTGGGGCTTGCACCTCTTCTGCCCCTTGGTATGGTTCCCTTACTGCATCAAAGAAGCAGTTAGGGAGTTGCTTGTTACTTTCACCTCACGCAAGCACCCAAGAAGGGGAGCTCTGCCCGGCCACTGGTTGGTGCTTGTGGGATTTTCCCAACCTCAGTTTAGAGCCATGTTGCTGTGTGTGCTGAGAGGTTTTATTCTGTGGAGTTCTGTTTGCCACCTCGCTTGGTCCCTCACTGTTGATGTAGTGACCAAAACCAAACACAGCTGTTGGAACAATACAGAGAAAGAGCTTAGTTTGCCTAAACTTCTGCGTGGTCTTACAACTTTGCTGTTGAATCCTTCCTGCTAACATTACATTTAGTGAATTGTGTGTTTTTGTCACACCTAACCAGCTATCCTGTTGAATCCTAAGGCTGAATATCCATACCTTCTGTGCCTCCCTTACCTTTTAGGCTGTTTCAGTCTCTCTGCAGTGATGAACACACATCAGTTTTGGGTGTGGAAAGGAGGATGGAGATGCAGAGGACTAGTGAAGAGCTTGCACTGAATATCAGTTTTGTTCTTGATTGCCTCTGAGCTCTAAGAAAGTGGTGTAGATTCTCTATTTGAGATTATGGAATCCAAAGAGAATTTTTTTGCTCCTGCTGAGCTGCTCCCATGATTGAGGTAGAACTTGGGTTCTGAGATGTTCCCCAGGGTGAAGTCAGCTATTTAGTGAGGAAGGTTATTTGTAAGCCTTGCTTGGGAGAGAGGGTGCAAGGGAGGAAAGACCAAGGGGCTTAGCACCTTTTAAGAGTCATCTGTAGCCATTCTAGAATTGTTTTCTCATACTACTGGTGCTGTTTTTATTAGTATTGGAGTAGATTGTTCCATAGACTGATATATTTCGTTAAAGAAATGCAGTCTGAAGTCAGTCTTATGTCTGATTCCCCTTTGAGATAACAAAGGGCTCTTTCATGTTCCAAGTACAATATTTCTCTGGCTTTTTCTACATGGGCCATCTCACATACAGACTTTCCTTATTCTTCCTCCTTTGCTTTCTCCCTAAATCAGGGAAGATTGAGTGTCTCCTGGACAACATCTTTGCTCTGCTGCCTGCCCTTGTCAAACCTCTCAGTGCAGAAACTGAAGGAGCTGTAGCAGAGAACGGATGATTGGAAACCTTTATTGAGTCTTTGGATGTTGAAGTGAAAGTTTCAGAGGTCTGTTTTCTGGCTAAAAGCCTTCCAGATGTGCCTAAGTGTAAAACAAAGGAAGGACCTTCATTGAAAGAACTGTGAACTGAAACTGCATTTACGTGTCTGAAGACTTTGGGCCCGTGTTGCTGAAAATCTTTTTGGCTTCTCTCCTGGTCATTTGGTTTGGGTAAATCATGCTGCACAGCTCAGGTGTCTCATTCCTTCAATCACATCTTTAGGAATGTGAGAGAAGAAATTGTAACACACGCACAGACAGCATCTACACAGGACAAAGGGCAGTTATGCTCCTACAGTGCTTTTTTAAACTGATGTTGGCCATGGATATTACTCATAACAGGCATAACTTCTTGAAGACTGTTGCCAGAAAGTAGTTAAATGCTTAAAAGGGCAAATAAGTTACTAAAACTGCTGTTGAATCCCATCATTTGTCATAAAGAAATGGAGATAAGAGGGTGTAATTACAAGGACATCCCCAGATGACTTGTTGACCTACTGATGGTTGTTGCATTGAAGGCCTTACTGCCTTCAGGTGCATCCTGAAAAGATATTAAAACAGAATTCCAAAAATTCCTTATGGCATGTCCTACAAAATTGCAATTAAATGCTTCTGCTGTGCTCTTGAAGTCGATCTGAAATCATGTATGATTCTCTTGACTTGGAGCTGCCATAAGATGAACTGTGGAAAACGAATGTTTCATTGCTAGAAAAACTTACGTAGATGTTTTGAAAGTGCATAAATAGAAGCATTTTTTGTCCTTCCTTAAGTACTGTAGGCAGTGGTTTTAAGCAGCAGTGCTTCTGAGCAGTGTCTCAACTTTCCTCTGCGCGTTCCTTCACTACTCAAGGCTTTGCACAGTGCAGCAGGCTGGGCCAGCTCTTCTGTGAGGTCTCCCAATTTTATTGTAGAGGATTGTGTGAAGTTCAAAACCAAGACAGCATGAAAATTATCTAGAGTTGAATTAAGTATGAATTCTTGTCTTCCAAGAAGTCAGGTCATGTGGCTGGATGCTCAGTATTCAAACTGGTACAGGTGAGTGAAAGCAGGTAATGAGTGAAAACCCAGGAAAGTGGAAAGTTGTAATATCAAAGTGCTATGATAACAAATAATACTCATTTGCTAAATACAGTTCATGTTTTAATAGACTTCTGACAACCAGAGCCTGTGTGCTTTTTAAAACAAAACAGCAGACACCTGAGTGCTGAGAGCTACACAAGGATTCAGAGACCCAGATCTTCTTGCAAGCTCAGTTCTGTTGAGTTTGAAGTAACTAGGATTGCTGTAGTAATAGTTCTGTTGCTAACTAATCTTTGTCCCCTGCTTTAATGCTAGAATAGCTGGAAGGATTTTGTGTAAATTCTTCCAGAGTCACTGTGGGTCATCAAGCAAGCGAGCCAGGAGCCTGGAAAAGCTGGGTAAAAGCAGAATGTGTACCAGCTTGTGCAGGGGTCAGACCTGATCCTGACCTGAAAAGAATTCATGGAATATCCAAAGAGGAGACTGTATCTTGATGTTAAAGGTAAAAATTCTTCTAAGTAGGGCACTCTGTTCATGGGCAAGTGAGGGGAATTGGTGCTGAAGTTGTAGCCCATGCTGAAAAATTGTGTATGTTGTCTTGGAGAAAAACGAATTGCTTTTCAGGGAAGCTGGCCACTGTGAGCACCCTGAGTGGTGAGTTGCTTTTGGCAAATGCAGATTTTAGGTAATTTCTGTAAATTTAGACTTTGCTTGTACAGGATGGCTTCCCAGCCTTGTTACGCTGGTTTTGCCCTTGTATTTACGCTCTATGGAAAAGCAAGGGTGTGTTTTTTGCTTTCTTCCCTGTCTACTGTTCTTCATTGAATAAGAGAGGCTTTCTTGAACTTGGGTGATGCCTTGCACTTGATATGTGTTATATGGGATGACACCAGGAATTATTCAGTAGCCTCAAAATGGAGAGGGTGGCAAGAAGACTTTTTCCAGCCCAACCGTGTCGTTTTTAAAAACATCCTCGCCAAATCAATTTAAACTTCATTTAAAAAAAAAAAAAAACACATTCAAATGAACAATGTCCTTTAAAAGTTAGGCTGTTCCAACAGTTTCTGAAACCTGCTCATGAGCATGGAAGCAGTAGGCCCACCGTCATTCTTCTGTTAACATCTGGAGGAGCTTGCAGCTGTAGCATCCTTTCACGGAGGGGCTGTGCAGCAACGAGCATCTTGAATGGCTCTTCATGGAAGGAACTAAACTGCTTGCCTTGCTTCAGCTTGGATGCTCCTTTCACACCTCTGTAAGTTGATTTTTGTGTCAAAGAATTAGCGTTGCTGCTGAGAGCAGGAACTTGTGAGTAGTTTTGAGCTAGAGAGGAAACCATGCAGCTGGGACAGAGGGCAGTGGGAGGGAGGTGAGAGCCAAAGAGAAGCAAGACCTCTCCCTTCTCCCAGCAGTGAGCCATTGGATCAGCTCAACTGGTAAGAACATGGGAGGCTCCATGGGCTGAAGAGTGAGTTTAGCTGTTGCCTGTGTTAATAATCTGTTTCCTGGTTCATGGCCAGAGCCTGAGCTAACGGTGTGGTAGATCAGCAGCAAAGATAGAGAGCTGTTCGACTGTGTTCTTGTCCAACTTGGACATATTTGCATTTTTTTAATGGGGTCATCAGATTCTTGTAAGAGAATAACAAAGTGTTTAAGAGAACAGGATTCAGAGCTCTCTGTTCTTGTTTTTGCTACCCATTATGTGACCTTGAACAAATAACGAAATACCAGGAATGCTTTACAGGTAGTCACTGTTCTGAGTGGTTCCATGAGCACCTCCATGTGTTACAATCTCCTCTGTCATCTTCTGTGTCTGCTGGGTTCATCTGGTGAAAAAGCAAGTTATTAACAAGGATGGTGGTGGAAGTACTCTGTTCTGTAGCTGCCTGACTTGGTGATGGCCTGTGGTAAATCTGGAAAGATTCCCAGAAAGTCATTGGGTAGGAACAGTAGATACATTAAACAACTGATAACAGTTCTGCAGGATGATGACAACGGAATGCTTTTCTTAATTAAAAGAGACTGCTGACTTTTGAGAGGCTCTGGTCATGGCAGTGCATGGAAGATCTCACTGCACTTCGTGGCAGCTCTGTCTACGCTGCTTCTGAATTCCAGGAAGCCTCTTCTGTGGCTCTGCAAACGTGGGAGGTGAAACCTGCTGGTAGGCTCTGCTCTTCTGGTCTTTTCTTCAGCTTTCATGATCAGCCCCTCTGTATCTTGGGAATGCTGCCTGCTAACCTTGACCATGCCTTTACCTTTAACAGTGTTCTTAAAACAGAAGCTACAGCTCAGGGTCTAAGGGAAAACGAGTGGATCTCTTTTCCTGGTTTGTGTTCATTTATTTTCAAGGTAGGAGGAAGCACTCAGTTTTTTTTTTTCCTGTAAGTCATTGTGGAGATGCTACGTGGCAGTTCCTTTTACACAATTACAACTTAGACTGGCAGTTAAATGAAACAATACCAAAGCCTGCCACTGAATTTCACTGCTTCATTGACTTCCTTTGGAAGTGAAATGGACGAGAACAATTATGGTAATCAGAATATCTTGTGTTTTACAGCCCCCTTAGCCTCAGCTGCTAAACCTGCTCTGCTGCTGTGCTGAGTGGTGATCCAGATGCAGTTACTGAGACTACGTGCACTAAATCCTGAGCTGTTGGAAAAGGTCAAAACTCTTTTTAATGCCATCGCTTCTGCGTGTCAGAGCTGTGCTGAAAAATAACCTTTTCCAGTAAGGTGCCTTATTAAGACGCCTGCTGAGGTGTCAGATCTTCAGCACCGTGTTGCTGATAGACTGTCAACTCTTTGAGGAGATAGTGATGAGAATGATCCATGCTTATCTGCATATTTGGCTTATCATTTCTTTTATTTTCTTTTAAGATAGCAAATCCTGAGCTATCAGCTCATGAGCACAGCTGCCCTGATGTAAGTTATGTGACTCGTGAAGTTGCCAAAGCGTGTATCACATCTTTTTAGCACCTGTATTTTGGTTTTTAAACTGGGCTTTATGGAATGGCTGTTCTGCTTGCAGAACAACTCATCTGTAGGGGATCTCCTCTTGCAACAAAGAGTTCTTGGTACTTTTATAAATACATCAATAACCAAAACTCTCTAACGAGAAGTGACTACTTTTTTTCCCCACTTCACCTCAAAGAAAAAGGAAATGAAAGAACTCAGGCTTATTTGCAGCTATTGTATTCAGGGTGAAGTGTAATGGGTAACTTCTCTATAAAGAGTTGGAAATGCACTGTTACCTGACTGTGAACAGCTTCTCATTTTGCTTGTAGAAGTGCTGGGCTGTACGTAGCTCTGCACATCTTTGAACGTCGTGCTTTCATTTTAAGCAGCCCCACCTGCGTTCTCATCACTGCCCCATCCCCTCTCATCAGCACAGCTGCTCGTGCAGCCACAGTGAGCAGCATTGAGGAACTGGGCTGGTAAAACTCACCCAGCAGGAGAGAGAGGTGGTTGCTTTCCATCCACGTTGGTGCCTCTGTGACTCACTGAGTGGTGCTGGTAGGAACGGGGAGGGCAGCCCAGTGCTGCGAGTGAGCAGCAGGGTTTGTCCTGCTACCAGTGATAGCTGAACTGCAGCACAGCAGGGGATTTGTTTTGCATATGCTGACATCTCAAACCGAAAATTATATGGAACACATAAGTAACACTTAATAGATTTGAAAATGCCTTTTGAAATAATAGTTAGTCTCACAGCTGCAAGCCCTTGGTGAAGAATTTGAGTGCCTGTTTGAATAATCTTTTGGCTTTTTCTCTGTAGCTGACGTTCTCCTGGCTAAAACTAATTATCTTTGGTCAGGTCGGGTTAATTAGCTCTGAATGCTGCTGCTGTAGAGCTCTGAGGAAATCTGAATGAAGTGATACATCAGCACTGACGATGCACTGGGCAGCTGGAAGGTTTATTTTCAGGATCCAAGTCCCTCTCTTATTAATCTCGTACTTAGAAACATAACCAAGGAAATTGCCCGTGTAATTGGAAGCTTGTTCCATGCCAGGTTGCCTGGCTGGGACAGAAGGGAGGAAGAGAGTGATGGCTGACTTGGAGGTTTACATACACGTTCATTACCTGCTCTGTGCTGAGAGCTGAACTGTGGTGTGGTCTCACAGCCCCACATGGAACGTTCCTCTTCTAGCTGGTTTGGAAGGAGAAAGACCTGACATTTTCAGGATAAATTCCAGACTTTAACAGGGGCAAACAAGTCACAAAACACGGAGATAAGAACTTGACTGTGGTTTCTGAGATGCAAGTGTGTAGGTTATGATGCTCTAGAGCTTTTTGAAACCTCAGTCCGTAAAAGGAGAAACTTGTTTGACTTTGCTTGAGGATTATTCCATTGTAACACACTTTGCAACCAATTGTGCAGTTGGTTTGCAATCCTGAAAGGTGTTAGAGAAGGCTGCCCTTCTTGTCAAATGCTGTATAAGCTACTCTTATTATTATTTTTTTTTATTAAAGAATGAACTGGGGAATGAGCATGGTAGCTGGTTGACTTGTATGCTGCTGCAGCTGAGAGATCTGACCCACAAAACCCTGGAATCTTTAAGGGATGTTATGGTATCGATGTTTCCCTTATAAAATTACCAGGAAAGCTGTACAGCTTTAAGATGAGATTTGAAATAATGGACAAAGTTCATATAGGTTTTAAGTGAAGCTTATTCTTTCTGCTGACATTCTTGATAGCAATTTCTAACAAAAAAGACTGTGTAGTCGTGCAGTTAAGCTGCTTAAAGGATTTACTTCATTCTACATTGCAAGCATACAGCAGTAAGTAGCTGTTCTGGGATGTTTCTCAGCATCCTGTCTCAGGCTTTTTTTACAGTCTCACTCATGAACAGACTTTGCAGAAACGAGGCTGAAGCTTATCCACCAATGGTTTTGAGGCTGTCATGTGAACAGAAATATGATATTCCTTTTCCATTAGTTTTCCTTCCTTTGAAAGTGCATTCCCCTAGGGTTAAATGATCGTCTTAAGGTGTCATGTTGTGATTCCAAACCTGGTGATGACCTTCCAACTCTTGTTCAAAACCTTTTAGGACCAGCTGCTTACAAAAAAGTTGTCTTTTGGTTTTGAGTGCATTTTTTTTTTTTTTTTTTTAAATCCTCTTTTGGTCAGTGTGAGTGTTTCTTTTAAGGTGGATCATGATGTGTGAATTAACAAGATTTTGGGAAAATATATGTTGTGAAATGAAGTGTGTGGTAAAAGAATGCACTAAACCAGTTGTTTGAGGCTTTGTAGGTGGTTTGTGGTGATCCAGAAAGGATGGGGAGCCATTTCTCAGCATCCCCATGGGAGATGAGCGAGATGTTGGTAGGTTTGAGAGGTTGTTTGGGAGAGTGGGTTTTGTAATATGGTACTGAAAGATGGATGAGAACTTTGAATGCTGAGTTCACTCAGTCTGTGTTATGCATGCACACATTTTCAAAGTTGAAATAAGAAGCAAAACCAAGCAATACTTCAGGAAATACAAAGCTGAGGATTTTGGTCAGAGCTGTGAAAGCTGCTGTGGTGCTTAGAGAAAAGGGAATATGTTTGTTTTCAAGAAGTACAGTGTTGTAGCAAACTAACATCCTATTGGAAATGGATGAGATTGCTTAAACTAAAGATTTTAGTGACATGTTTAGTATATTCAAACAGCAGAGAACTTCTGGAGCGGAATTTTCAAAATAACATTGTATTCGAGCCAGGAGAGGGGTTCACTTACCCAAGCTGCCAGACTTCTTGGCTTTGACTGTGCCCTGGATTTTCCCTGAATTTCTGGATATGTCTTTCTGTTGTGTTTTGTTTTACGTTTAGGGTACTGCAACAGTTTCCAGAGTTGCTCTGACTTCAGGAAGCTTTGTTCAGCCAGTTACATGTGGCGTTGGACTGGGTGGTGGTTCCTGGTGGAGCTCTTTGCTTCTTCTTGCTGGAAATGCTTTAAGCTACAAAGTGTTTCCAACGTGACGATGCAGAAGACCTGGGTGATATTCAATGCTAGTAGTGTCACATATTGCTGGGAAGCAATCTAAGTTACTCAAACTATTCTTTTTTTCTTATTTTTAGCGCCGGCTTCGTCATCTTCGGAACATTGCTGCACGTAACATTATCAATAAGAATGGTTATCGCCTCTTGGATACGTATTTCACTCTTCACCTGTGTGATAACACCAGGATATACAAAGGTAATCCAGGCTTTTTGCCAGCTTTCTCACCAATTACTCTTTGCAGTTTTCAAATACTGATCTTCTATCCTTTCTTGGCTTGACAACGTGCTGCCACTGTTTGCACCATCCGTGCTAACAGTGGGAAAGAACTCTTTAGTTTCCTGGACTTCATAAAAGGCTTCAATGTAAGTAAGCAAGAAAGCAAAACAGATGGCAGCTTTGGTAGAGTTCCTTAAATAAGCCTGTTTTTCTTGCTCTCCTTTCTCCCAGCCAATAATCTGAGTTTAAGGAATTTAGGAACTTCCAGTTGTACAGAAAAGCTAAAGCTTGTGGAGCCTTAGTTGCTTTGTATAGGAGAGAGCATTCCACTCTGGCTACCAGTGATTTTACTGGGTATAAACCAGCACTTGATACAATCAAAATTTTCCAAAAATAGCATTGTCAGCTCATGACAAGAAGCATCCAGTCATCTGCTCTGCTTTTGACAACTGTGAGTGTTACATCTCATTTCTCTCTTAGTGCTTTACTTTCTATTACAACAAATAGTTCCTCGTTATGGAGAAAAAAAGAGCACAGAAATCTCTCTGAGACTGTTAACAGTCGGAGCTTTGAAAACAAATTTTGTTGCTGTCTTAAGAATATTTGACTTGAGCCTGCTGTGTGGACTTATGTGGTGCTTAGTTGAATCTGTGATTGACTGTTCTGGATTGTCAAAGTTTTTTCCTTAGACTTTACTAAGCTGAGGGATTTTGTACAAAAATCTGTGTCTCTATAACTTAAAGGCTTCAGGCTCTTCTTTTGGCTGGGAAGGCCGTGGTCCGTGTGTCAGAAGTTGCCTATTTCCATTTAAATACAAGGTTCTTGGCACCTCTGAGGTTTGCTTTTCAAGCATCTGGAACAGATGCTCTTCAAGAAAGTAGTGCTGTTAGTTTATCTCTACTATAATCTTCCAGGAGAATGTCATTAGGACAATCTCATCAACTGGCCACCAAATATTGTGAGTTACTGGTGCACGTTCTTTTCCCAGAAACCAAAAGCACAGAAATTCCTGAGGAGTGTTTTGGTTATAAAGGTGAAACTTTAAGTAATGACTTCTAATAATTGTCAGTGAATACTTAGGGTTAAAGATTTGGCTGCATTTTTGAAGTTGTTCTTACGAATCTATTACTGACAGATCACACCCATTAGCATTTGTCTTTCCTGAGCTTTACAAATTTTACCTTTTTCAAATATTAAGATTTGTATCAGTGTTCAAGCTAATCTAAAAGTGTTTTCTCACTCTTCTTTCTTCAGAATTTTATAAGAGTGAAGTGATCAAGAATTCTCTGGTAAGTTATTTTCAAATTTAAGCAAAACAACAAACTTTTCTTTTGATGTTGTTGTGTATTTGCCACAGTATATAGATTTCTCAGCTGAATGCCATAGCTCTTAGATGCATATTTTCACTCTTCACTCCTTTTAGGAGCATCATCAAAGGAGGAAAACCTCTTCCTTTTCAGGTTCTTTTTTACTGATTTTACAGATGCTGCTTTTATTGTCTTAGAACTGTATGTATCAAACATAAGATTTCTTTACAGTTTCTCTCTTTTTTTGTTCTCTCTGATGTTAACAACAGAAGCAGCTGCTTTTATTTAAATTTCTGCAAATTGCTTATTCAAAGAGCACTTGTGTATTATTCTGCTGGCTGTACAGATTTGTTAGAAGAGTGTTGTGCAGTTCAGCAACCTCAGTGTAGAAGCACTGGGCACAACACCCCAAATGAAGGGAGTGTCAAACAGTTTTGCAGTATATACCACAGTGCTGCAGGATGGATTCACTGAATTTTTTTTTTTGTTGTGTAGCTGAGTGCTAAGGAACATTTTGTATGTATAAGATATGTATTTTGTGTTCCACAAGGCAGTTTGAAAACGTGCTGTTGTCTTAATGTCTGCTCCAACAAGGCAGAGCTGCACCATTTACAGCACACTGGCCTTACAAATGCTTTGAAAACCTAAATGGAGGAAAAGCTGTCTACATAGGCTGTTAACTTGCCTAAGTTTCTATTTCTTGACCTTAGGGTTTTGAGTTCTGCCTGTTCCACGCTGGGGAAAATGAGTAATTAAAAGGGCGTCTTAAACAGGAGCCTCCTATTTCCTTTGTATTTCTTACAAATAGGAGATTTATATAAAAGATGTTTAGTTTTTGAGCAAATTCCTTACACCTTCTGTGAGCATTTTAATGGCCTGCTATTCATGTTTGAGTAGCTACCAGGTATCCCTTTTCTTTAGGAAGACTTCATAAAGTGTTTTCTGTAAATCTTACTGGGTAACTTTGCCCCTCAGTTCTGTTCAGGAGCTGTTCAGGAGTCTAATAGGAGTTCAGTGATGACTGGTCTGTTCCAGGCTGTTTAAGCACCAGAATGAAAGGCTGCTTCTTTTGGAGGATGGTGTGTTTCAACCTCCTGCTTTTGTTTTGGAGGAGCTACCATTTTTGAGCCCAGGAAATCGAGGAAGAGAAGGGAATTGATGAATATTTTCCTATTTCTGCATTTGAACACCTCGTTGTTTAAGTCTGAAAGTTGATAACTGGCTCTTGCCATTAGGAGTGTTGGATTGACTTGGTTTGGTTGTAGCTTGGGCCAATTACAACAGAATCTTTAAATCCTTAGCTGAAATGTTATCAGAGGCGAGTCAGTTCTTGGAGTGCTTTGCATTTGCAGGTCTGAATTGTAGTGGAATGTAGTTCAGCATAATACACGCTGCTTTCTTGCTGAGATGCAAGCCTGATCTCTCAGGATGAAGAGGAGCTCTTAGTGGCAACGTTTGAGGATTGCCATCAGCATCAGTCGAGGAAGAGAATGTGAACAAACCTGTAAATAAATTATACCAGCTTAATTATGGGAGAATGGATCAGAGTTGTGATTCAGCTTTTGCAACGAAAGCTGTATCTTGATGTTCAGAAGCTGAATTATAACATGGAAAGTTGCATCCACTTTAACAGCTCTTGATTTGGCTAAACTCAATTAATGAAGTAATTCAGTGCCTTTTGATAGAAGGCAGCAGAGCTCACCGACTTTCTGAAGTACTTTACAGCATGCAGTATTTAACATAAGAACTGTCATTAGGGAACAGAGAAAGGAAGCAGCAGAGCCTGTTGATTTCAACTCTTTGTAAAACCTCAAATGGTTGATTTTCATTGTTAAATGTTTTTTTTGTTAAAAATCCTTGTTTGACAGACCTTGCTATGTCCTAACATTGTACCTAAGTGTTGGGACTACTTTCAGCTGAAGTTGTTCTTATCCCTCTTTGAATACCAACAGAATCCAACATGGAGGAGTCTGGATTTTGGAATAATGCCTGATCGTCTCGATACATCTGTCTCGTGTTTTGTTGTGAGGATCTGGGGTGGCAAGAAGGAGCACTTCCAGCTTTTGATAGAATGGAAGGTCAATCTGGATGGATTAAAGTACTTGGGACAGCAGGTAATGCAAAAGCAGTTCTTCTCTACTTCTGACTTAAGGAATTGAAAGAGCTAGATGAACAGATGGATTATTAAGAAACAAAATGAACACGTTTGAAGAGCATACTTCAGTCTTATTGCCTAGATTTGTGTTAGCTCAGTTCAGAGCCTTAAATCCTGGCTAGCTGAATACTTGTTTTCAGTTATCGTTGCTGACTGAGCCTCCCAAGTGACACTGCTAGCACTTGGTGCTTTAAATTGCAGTGCAAAAATTGATTCACAGAAACAGCAGTGTGATTTTTAAATACAGTTAAATGATCAGAGTTCATAATGTTTGTGTATATTCCAGTTTTAATTTGTTTTCATAGTAATGACACTACATCAAACATCTTCAGTCCAAAGACTTCACTGTATAGGATCAAGAGAATTTTTAAAATTTTGTCTCTTACTATAGTACCCTTGTGAAAGAGGTGAAAAAAGTTCTTTATTGTGGAGTTTATAGTAAATGTGGCTCAAAAAGAAACCTCAATGACATAAATATTAAAACCACCAAAAATATGGTGCCTTTGGAATCAAATATGTTGCAATTCCTGTGGGCACTTCTGGATTGATGAATTGATGAGGTCTGTTTTGAGTAGATCATATTGTTTTTCTCATTTTAATACTAAATCAGTCTTTTTAAATGAGATTGTTTCAAAGCTTGGAAAGAAAGCTTTACAGGGAATGACTGCTGTAGCTTCACGTGGTGTGTTGGTCCTGGTTAGCACCCACCAGCTGCTCACTCAGCTTCCCCCACCCATGGTAGGATGGAAACAGAGTCAGAAGGGAGAGGAAAAACCTGTGGGTTGAGATGAAGGCAATTTAATAAATGAGAGCAAAAAGAGAAGGGAGAGAGTGGAACACAACACAAAGGATGCAGAAGTGGTCACTCAGCACCTCCCACCAGCAGACTGATGCCCAGCCAGTCCTTGAGCAACAACAGCTACCTTGGATGGGCTGAGCACTAGTTTGTTTTTCTGAGCACGCTGCTGTATGGCATGCAAAACCCCTTTGGTTAGTTCAGGTCAGCTGTCCCCTCCCAACCTTGTGTTTCCCCCTCGCCTACGTGCTGCAGAAGAAGAGTGAGAAGCAGAGGAGGCCTTGAAGCTAAAACACTGCTGGTACCAACAGTGCTTCTGCCACAGATGTGAGAGACAGCACCACATGGACTGCTAAGAAGGAAATTAACACCATCCCAGCCAGAGCCAGTGTGTCAGAGTGTAGCTTCCTTCAGTATTCCCTTTGTTTATACTGGACTGAAGAAACAGCTCCCTGAAGAATATTCTCTAGGGTGTGCTTTTATTTGAAATAATGTTCTTTACATTAATAGCAGGATATTAGCTATAATACTGAGCACTAATTTTGTGTACTAATTTTTATGTCTGTTATGACCACAATAGTCTACTTTTGAGTATCATTTTGGGTAGTAGGATCTGAAAGCTGTTTATTCTTGAGATTTCTTTGGTTTCCTGATCTCTTAATCTTCTGATAGCAACAGCAGGAAAGGTGCTCTGGCCACTTTTTGATTTCAAGGTACGTGGTTGAACATGCTCAGTAACTGTTACTAAAGCTGTAAAGCAAATGCTTTTCCTGTGGTTAAATTCAGTTTTGTCTCAAGTTTCTTCTGCTTCTAAATTTACAGGTGGTGAAAAACTGTGTTATACCATCAAATAGAGCAATTTATGCTTGACTGCAGTGAAAAGCCGTAGTAAGTTGACCTGAAAATGATGTTTTCTTTTCTTACAGATACATGCAAGAAACCCAAATGAGATTATTTTTGGTCTCAATGATGGTTATTACGGAGCTTCGTATGAACAGAAGGTGAGGATATGATTTATTTGTTCTGGCTTGTTAGTCCTGGTGACAAGCTGAAATTCAATTTCTAAGCTTAAATTTTCACGCTTGGATGCTCAGAACATTAAAACACTGTTTTGAGAAGGAATGCTTCTTTGACATGGCAGATTAGAACTGTTATCTTGTTTCTGTTGCTTGGACATTTGAGCTGTTCATGCAAGACTTAGAGCTTAGCATTTTAAGACCAAAGAAATCCTGATTACTAAAAATAAGCTTTGAGACTTTATTCCTTGTGGCAGACATTTCATTCAAATTTAAAACATCTTGAAAAGGATGTGGTGGTTGAGACTAATTTTCATGGCAAATATAAAAGCACATTAAGTGGTAGTTATTGAGCTCAAAACCAGAATTAGTAAATCTTAATGGGAAGCAATCTATTTGCTCTTTGGCAGCTGTTTCACCCCATGTTTTTTCTTTTCCCCTAAAGGCTCCACTGAAATATTTGCTTGTCCAGACAACAGTATGCCTGCAGCCAAATTACATTGCAATGCTGATAACTGCATAGATGATGAAAAATTTTAAATTTACTGCAAATAGTACAGCTGACAGCTTTTTTTTTTTTGATTCCAAATTGCTGGTGGCTTTACTGTCCTATTTATAAGTCCTGTAAGGAGTCTGTGGCTGGGGAGAAAATGATTTTTATTACAGCTACAATTTCTGCATTAGCCAGAACCAGAAAGCCCAGTCTTGAGGGGATGATCAACAGCACAGGTAACCTGTCGTACTTGGGGAGAGTGCAGCAGGTGGCATGTGTGAAACTGGCTATGAGTAAGCTTCCAAATTATTTGTGGCTTTGATTGTTATCTTCCAAATTATAAATGGTTTGGTACGCAGCTCGCTCTCCTTCCTGGTGCTGTTGATTCAGTTTTCCTGAAGCAGGATGCAATTTAAGATTTTCATGATTTCAGAATTAATAATCTGGTCTTGAATTCAGTGTTGGCAACACTATCCTTCATCCTGATGTTTGGATTTGCACCTAAGTTCATAGGGTTTAAAAGTACACCTCTGTTTTGGTTCTCCTACATGTTGTGATGTGGAGTTGCAAGTACAGTCCTAGCACATGAACAGCACTAATCTTTTTTGTCCTTCCTTGTAGTTCATTCTAGCTGTAAGAGCTAGAAATGTTTGTCACCCTGCTCTCTAGCTTCTGGTTACTTTTGGTCAGTTCTTCAACCTAAGTATCTTCTAAATAAACGTGCACAAGTGCCTTTTTGCAAGTCTAATGGAAACTTTCTGCACAAAGACACTTCAGTCACTGTTGGAAGTGTCCTGTTTTCACTCATCTTGTTATGGGCAGTTACAGTGGGGTGCTCTCTGCTTTTTTTTTTTTTTTTCCCCCCATTGCTCCAAATAAGCCCTAGTAATTTAACAACTCTTTGAACTACCATTTAAATAGCCAGACTAGATTTATGGATTCTTACAATAAAGTGCATTTTTATTGATGGAGAAAGTAAATTTTTATGGTTCTAAATGCCGTTTTCATTAATTAAGGCTACTTAGGAACCAAAGTAAGAAAATTGCTAGAAGCTGAATAAAACATTCTGACAACTTTTGATGAACTCTGTATCAAAATGTGTTAGAGATGGACTACTGAGCATTAGTTGATCCATAAGATGGAAGTTCCCATTTTCTGTCTTATCAACTCATCTGTGATAAAAGAAGTGGGAGCCTGGAAGCTATTGCAGCAGAACAGTCTGAAATAGGACAGGAACATTAAGCACTGTTGCAACTGTTTTTCTTGATTAAAGTTGGGGACTTAATGGGGATCAAACTGATATATCCCTGGCAATTAAACATCAAGAACAGCATGCCCATAGAAGCTAAAATGTTAACCTTGAAGTCAAACACTGGAAGCTTACATCTTCACTATATGATGCACTTGAGCTGTTGTTTTAGAACCTTCAAGCCCACTTTCATATAAGGTAACCCCCAAAATAGATATTCAGAATGCTTGCTCTGCAGGAAGCTCCTGTGCTATAAAGGAGAAAAACAAAGCTGCATCACCATTCTGCTAGAAAAATTTTATTTTTTCTGGTAGAAAAATAAAGCTGGCAATTATAGTACAGCATTTCTTTTTTTAACAGAATGAAAGAACCATATCTTTATTCTTGTTAAAATCACTGACTCCTTACTTTTTTCCCTACTGAATGTCAGAAAGCCTTTAAATTCTGCATCCTTGGTAGTATATAGGTACTTTGAATTTTCCCTTTCTCCCATCTCTTCTGTCCAGTAACAACACAGATGTTGCTGGTACCCAGAGAGGAAAAATGAATGCTTTCCTTGGGTGATGTTTGTAATCAAGCTTCTGTTTTCTTGTGGCAATACATACTTAGCTTAAGGCAAGAAAAAGGTTGGGAAGTAAGGCTGCAAGAGGCCCTTCTTTGTGTCCTCTGAGTCCTGAAGGATATAGCTAGTTATTGTAGGTGTGTCCCTGTGCTCTCATAACTCCCTTTCCAGCATTTACAGCTTTTCCTCTCATTTTCCTCTCAGTAGATGGGTACTGCAAGTATAGCTGCTTTGACCTTAGTGACATTTGATGTTTCACATAATTTAACTCCAACTCTGCTTTTGTTCAAGATTTTTTGGTTATTTTTGTAAGAATCCCTGCAGTGATTTTGCAAAAATACTTCAGTAGAATTCTTTTTCTTTTGCAACAACTATGTCCAGCTTTCTTTCCTCTTTCCTTCGGTTCAGATGTGGAACCACTGAAGCAATTGTTCCTTCATTAGTTTCATCCTCCCTCATTTCTGTGCAGAGAAACTCAAGTTGGATTTGCTTGAACTGGACCAACGTCTGAATAAGAAATAGATATGAGCTTTAAAGCTTTTTGAAGCCACCAGCCTGGATTTAAAGTATTCCAGGTCCTTTAGCTCTCTTTTGAATCTTCTTGGTTTTACCTGAGGCTGCATCTTTGTGCTTATTACTGCTTTTTGCCCAGATTCAACAAAAATAAGTTCTAGGTACTATAGTGGCTTTCCCAAAACTATCTTTCACCTTCTCTGTTTTCCTCAATGCCTTCCTGACTTTCAGGTCTTCATTCAACTGTTTGATGCTTGTTGCTACCAACCCAGAAGACTTGTCCTTGCTCTTACAATGATGTCTTAGGAAGTTAAGGAAGTGAGTACATCTAAGGAAGCAAATGCAGCTTTTACTTGATGACTAAGCTGTTGATTCCTTAAAGAACACCAGAGTTAGTCTGTACAGCTCTGCACAACTCCAAGCATCTAGCTGGGCTCAGGGGCAGGAGGGACAGAAGAGTAAGTTAGATTCTTCAGAATTACTGAGCTGAAGCTACATTTTCAACAGTCAAGCAGTAAGAACTCTGAGAAGTTCTGTCTCTTTACAGTGTGTGGCCTGTGTCAGTGCAGGTAGAGCCTTATGTCCACTTCTTTTTAAGCAGCTACATCACAGCCATATTACACAAGTAATGTGTCTGTGTTTGTTCTAAGTACATGTGCCTGTGTCTGTAATAAATATTGTAGCAGAGAAGCAGACAAACTCCACTTCTAAAGGGCAGGCCTCTAATAACTTGTTTGAAACCTTTCCCTTGCGTGTTCTGCAAATTTCCTTAGGGTAGAATAGTTCATATAGCCCACTCTGTTCTGTTGAGCATTTCCTTTCAACACATTGTCATACAGTAGGAAAAGGAAAGGCTAAAATGCTGCTGTGCTGAGCTCTTTTCTTCCTGAAAGTAGTGATTGAAGGCTGCTTCACTTGTTCTCTGAAAAACTTTCTGCCTCACTTTTTTGAAGGCAGTGTTTGTTGAAATGAGATCAACTGTATGGTATAAAATATTTTCAGTTTTCCACCATCCTAGTTGATTCAGGGATTAATATACCTTCTGGTGTATTTTCAGGGGATGTGGGTATGGATTTCAGCATGTAATATCAAATGTCTTGAGAATGGGAGCGAGGAGCTGAGCTAGCTGCTGATACAGTGCCTCTGTTGCAATGTGATGCAAAATGTAGAGTACAGATCTCCTGATTATTTAGGTGGAACCTTCTGTTTGGTGGCAAGGAGTGTCTGCTGCATGGCCTGTGGCTAACACAGCCTTATCTGTAGGTGTTGAAATGCAGAGTTAGGTGTCAACATCTTCTGTGTGGAAACAGCCTGTTGAGGCAGGTAAAGAATGTGTAAGAAGGGATTCCTGCAGCTGTATCAGAGTACATCTGTGTCGCCTTTTATTTTAGTGTACTTCATGTACTACAATGAATACTTTTTTTCCCCCTACACTTAAAGTTTCTGGCAGTGCTGCTGGATTGTTTGACCTACTTAGTTTGCTTTGTCACATGAAGAAGCAGTTCTGAGAGCTTGTGGTATTTCACAGAATTTGTGTGACTGTATCTGACATGGAAAAGTTTGCTCTCAAACCTTTGCAGTGTGAAGAATTTCTCTTGGCCTGTGTAGTTCTGTTGCTTTTAGTGCAGAATGTACACTTCTGTCTCCTAAGAATGACATAAGGTTTATGTAACTTCCAGGATCTTGTCTATATCTTTCAAACCTTACAACTTGATCTTTTAAATACAATAAACACGAGTAAAGAACAGAACTTTGTCTAATGGTCTTGAGCATTGCTGAATGTGGAATGGACTTCCAGACTTGAGGTTGAAGAATGGCAGTACTGAATTGCATCCTACAGTATTTCTGTATTAGGGTTGTGCAGTACTGGATTTTAAGTTCAAGAAAATACATTGTATGTCTAGAACACAGGTAAGTTGGTTAGTGACCTGTCATTTTATAAGGAAGTGTTTTTGTAGGCCAGGCTTGAGCTCCTGCCTTCTTAAATTGCTTCTACCAACTTGTATGAAGACAGAAGTAAAATACATTAAATATAAGGTTATTTCTTGTCTTGTCAAAGTGCACACTTATAGTCTAGATGGAAACATTTTTGATTTCTAACCTAACCTTCTTCCTTTGCCTTAAGGATCACTCAGGTACCCTGAAGAATAGTCTTCTCCAGGTGGATCAGAACTGCGTTCGTAACTCTTACGATGTCTTCTCTTTGCTTAGGTAAGGCTTGAAAATATTCTGTGTAACCATTTTAACTACTGTAGTGTATGTGAAGGAGCCTTTCCAAATGTTAAAACAATCTTGTGGGCTTGGATGTACAAAGGAGGTATCTAGGTAGTGTGGATGTATTGCTAATGGCAGGGTGATGAGCCTTGGTATTTGTTTCTTGGTGTCTTGGCTACTACCAGTGAGCACTTGAGCACACAGACCTCAAAGTGGCTGCAGAGCTTGCCCATGGGCTGCCTTGCAAATGCTGAAATCATGAAGCTGCTGCTTTTGGGAGCTTCTGTGGAAAGCCCTTACTTCGTTTTCCTCAACGAAATGGAAACTGTTTTAAATAAACTTAAAGAAGCACCTTGCTAAAGCTTACTTGGATGATACCATCATTGGAACAAAATAGCTGCACAAAAAAGACTGTTTTTTTTCTGTTGAACCACTGAACTGAATTGATATTTTGCATAATCCTCCCATGTAATTCAGAAGAGAAATGCTTAGGATGCAGCTATTGCAGTGTGTGGTATAGAGCAGGTGTGATCCCTGTCCACTTTTTGTTGGTTCTTAGCTGTCTCTGTTCATTAAAAACATAAAATGTTGGTATGAATGTTAACAAAATGACCTTTTTCAGATGTGCTTTAATACAGTAGTTTAAGAATTTTGTATGTGGAGAAGGAAAATTAAATTTAAGAACTCTCAATTTGGATTCAAGGAGTAGGGTGTTTAAAAGGCATCTTACAAGGCAATTGCTGAGCTTCAGTTCTGCAGTAACAGTAGATGTGTTACAAGTGAAACCTTTCAGAAGCAAATGTACAATGTTTTCAAAAGTTAGTGGAAAAACATTTGGTTTTATTGGTTGTAGAAGGTGTGTTATTTGGTAGTGGTAACAGTAGGTGTCACTGTTGTCTGCAGGAAGCAGTGGCCCTAATTCTAAAGTGAAGAAAGTGGCAGGAGAAGTTAACTTTAGGTTGCTCTTTCAGGAGTCATTACTTTCTAAGCTGTCTTAAAATTTAAGTGTTTCACACAGTCAAGAAGCAGCACATTTAAAGTAAAGACTGCCTTCTATACATCTGTGGTACTTTTGGTGAAAGAACAACCAGGGGGAATGTTAGGATGTTCTGGTTACATTCAGGTACGGTCCCTTGGAAGAGAACTCTTATACTACCTAAAATTAAATCTTTGAAAGGAAAGAAGAAAATGTTTATCAGTCATCCTGATTGCTTTGTTCATGCTGTTTTGTTGTTGTTACCATTACACTTCTTTGTATTGTAAAGCACAATCCAGAAAAGAACACTCCATGTCATACCAGCTGGTCGTGAACTTGACTGACTGGAGCCCTGCCTAACCCTGTCTAATCTGAACTGTGGCCCTTCTGAAAGTATTTGATTGTCTGTCATAAAGCTGACAAGAAATGGAAATGTCAGCTTAGTAAGCATCCAGCAAGGGGAGCTGTACCAGTGCTGCTTGGAAACTGGATTACTGGAGCCTTACACCTTGCTCAGTCTTGAAGATGAGAGTCCAGGCACTGTCTCATACAGTTTCCAGGGGTGCTGTTGGGTATTGCTCTAGTTTAGCTCTGCTTTTGGGATAAGATGCGCTCTTTTGTTTTACTTTGTCCTAAAAGGAAGAGCTTTTTCCAGACTTCAGCACCAGGCCTGCTGTTGGTTATGTATCAGTGGATTCTGCATAGCCTATCAAGGACTACAAACCGTGCTGCCTCGTTCCAGCACAAGCTGAAATTCATGATTGGTGACCTTACCTAGGTGCTATTTTGCTTGTTTCCTTCCTAGATGAGAAAGTTCTTTGGGAACTGAGGTGAGGTCCTCCATGTAGTCCTGAATCCTTTCTCTTACCCATTGTGTTAATTCAGCTTTTTTACAGGTACTGGTAATAGCATTTAGTTCTTTCTAATAACCTCCAGGCTCTTTTTGGCAGGTGTGCTTTTTCTCCTACCAGGCAGTCTGGTTTGCCACCTCCTCCAGGCGTGCAGAGCTGAGTAACTAGCCTGTGAAGTCTTTCCAAAGATGGTTTTTGTGAGAGCATGTTTCTCTTAGAACCAAAAGAGAGGTATTAAGGCATAAGTTGAACTGTGATTCATTTGACAGGACATATACTCAGGGAGGAAATGAACTGCTGTCTGCCTGCTTCTGTCCATTCTCTATAAAGAGAATAGGGAAGTATCTACACCATAAAGGTTTGCATCTGGTCATATAAATCCCACATTTTGAAGACTTTCTCGTTATTTGTCTGTAGTAAAAACTCATGACTTGCACATGTGGCTTCCTAATGTGTTTTGCTAGATGGTGAATATGAAGAACAGCTTCTACTTGCTTTTAACTTCTCAGAAAAGGAAGCAGATCCTGGTGATGGTGGTATGTGCATTGGAGTTGTTCTGATGGTACAGATGTAGCACAGCCACAGTAATCAGCTCTGCACCATGAAGATTGAGACCGTGTCCTAGTTCAGTCCTTGCTCTTGAAAACTGCAAAATGAGAAGAACTTCTGTGGTTGGTCTCTGTCAGCTGTCATAACTGCTTTTTGGGGAAAAAAATGATTGGTTTTAGTTCTCAGATGAAATCAATAGCTAAAACTTATGAAGCATGTGAATAGGCCTCAATGAAAAACATGTGCTTGGCTCCAATTACGTTGATTAAAAAAAATCAATTAGAAATGCCCGAGAGCATGTGAACAGTAGAAAAACTTAAGTGTTAGCTTAAAAGGGTGCCTGTGTGCTCTGATGCTTAATTACATGGGTTTACAAGTTAATTAAGCAGGAGGAAAAGTTTAAATACCCAGTTTAGCTTCACACAAGGAAGTTCTCAGCTCCTCTGGAGCTCATGAACCTTCATGTGCTGGTGCAGGGACAAGGTCCTCAGGCAGCCATTGTGCAGCTAATAAGTTGTTCCTGCCCTATGGAGATGACAAATGTTCTGAGAGTCATTTGTTTTAACTAAGAAACTAATTAAACAACCCCCCCAAATGGACAGCTGGAATGTAGACTTTTTTCCCCTTGGCCATATTGTTATATTTCTTAAAAAAGAGGTCACTGAAAAAGACTTCCTAAATATGAGGTAGCTGGCAGGAATAGGTTCTACAGTAACATGTTTCACCTTTCACATAACACTGAGGATGGGCCAAATACATCTGAGGTCATGTTCTGGGCACGTCTCCATAATCAAGCTCTCAGCACGTTCCCAGCACTAATGGGAATAGGTTTGTATGTACTGTTCACTCAGTTTTCTCTCTTTTTCCTTAAACTTTGACAAATAGGCCTTTCAGTATTAAGTGGTGTTGGGAAGATGGGATATGCTGGCAATAGCTGGAGAAAGGACTTAGTTGTGTACGTTGAAAATTTTACTTTAATTCCTAAATACAAGAGTAATGTCTTCTACAACTGTTTTTGCATGGTATTTCACTCAAAGCAATTAGGCTTCTGATAGCACTTGTGCCTCTAAATATGCAATTGCATGAAATTTCCTATAGCTCTGTGATACAAATAATGCTGCAAGAATTTCTGAAACCTGCTCCTTTTGTAGTTTTGCTTGCTGTATTCTTCAGTCACAACCTATTTCTCCGTGGTTTTAACCATTCCTTTAGGAGATGTGATGGCATGTTTGTGCTATTTGGTCAGCCAGTAAGAGCAAACTGAAAACGTTTTAGCTGTACTTTTGCTTAAAATAATGTTTTAAAATTGCTGTTACCAACATTTTTATTTGTTGTTAGTACAATACCAGTGCTGGAGATGTGAGTAAAAGGGCAGCTTTAGGCAACTACTCTAATATCATCTAACCTAGGTGATGTTGATTTTAAATAATACTGCTTGGTGTTAAAAGGCTTCTACTGTGGCATACGTCTGACCTAGTGGATTAAATCGTGAGAACTAGAACAACTAAAGGGACAATGTAAGCCTTCATGAAACAGAACAGCTTCTCCCAGTCCTGCTGTTAGGAGGATACATCTGGTAACAATGTCCTGAGCAGGTAAATGTGGTTTTTTTTTTTTTTTTTTCAAAGCAGGTTATAACACCAAGTGAACAGCTCCTCAGTGTTTCCTGTCACTGCAATGATGTCCCAGGTTCACTGAGTTTAGATGGCCCAGGGTGGCCAGTGGCAAGACATTGGCTGTGAGGGGGACCAAAGCCTGACTTCTGAGCTAATAACTATCTATTACTTTCTAGGCTGGGGCAAAGAACCATGTGTGAACCACTTTTTCTTGGACTGAATCAAATGCACAGCTGTACACTATTAGACCTGATCACATTGATACATGACAAGTAGAAGTATGAATTATTACAAGTTGTCTTACATCTCTGCAACTTAAATATTCTCCATCTTATTTTTCATAGTCTGTCATAGGCCAGGGATGTGCTTAAGGTGACAGGCTCTTCTCCTGGTTGTACAACTTAAAGAAGGATTCAGGACTGAAGAGAATTTATGTAAGAAGACAAATGTAGGTAATGTTTGTCAGTCTGAAATTTGGAGGTGTTTGTGAAATCAAGTATTTTAAGAGACCAAGACTAAAATATAGGGACACTATATTAAATCAGGTTTTTGTTGAGCTCTACCTAGCTTAGGAAAGAAGCTTTTTAACAGATGGATTGCTTGGTGGTTAAAGTTGTCTGTCTTTAGTAGCAGTCATAACTAACAGAAGCCTTACACAAGTTAATCCCTGAAACTTGGAGCACAGAGGCAAAGTATGCAGTCAGTGTAAGCAGTTGTAGTGTTGAAAAACTCATTAGTAGCTGAGAGCAGTTTCTCTGAGACTACAGAGTCCGTGGGATTGCATGTGCCAAATGTAGTAACTGACTTTGGGCAGTTATTAAAAATAACTTTATATTTTCTGTTTTTAGTAAGGGTACTTTGACCTGTTTCCAGCTAAGGAGAAGCACAAGACAGGGCAGTCCTGAGCCATGCAGGAGTGTCCTGGCTTCACCGCCAGTAGCTCAACCAGACCTTACCATTGTATAGTTGCTAAAAACAACAGTTCCAAACTTTAGACTTCTAAGCTTTTGTTGAGGTGAAAAGGAATGAACACAGGAAGAAAACATGCCACCAGCAGCTCTTCAACTTTGGAGGGTTGTGCGACATCTGGTAACAAACCCTCTCTGGATTTCCCTTATGTTCCTCTACCTCCACCCTCATCTCAATGGAAGAAGTGAACCCAACGGAGCTGCGCAGGAGTTGGGATTCAATCTTTGGTCTCCACTATTCTGTCTGCATCAAAGTATTGATCAGCTCTTTGCTCTCCTTTAGGATATTGGTAGGTGTGTGGTAAGAGATAAGGGGAGGTAGGAAAGATTTTTGCATTTGAAAGTATGCCTTGAAATACATCTTTTGTTTCCAGCTTTTTCTCTTGTTAGAGAAGGATACTAAGTCGTAGCCATGACCAAAGCCTTTCTAAATGTGCTTGTGGATGTTCACGTGGTAGGAACAGCACTGCATCCTGAGAAGGTGGCATGTGTGTGACAAGAAAATGTAATAACCTGATGCTAGCACAGAAAAGCCGGAACAAGACACTGGGATCATCTCAGTAATCAAACTACTGGCTCACGTTGTGGAGTTCCAGACTTCAGTGTTGCTACTGCAGCTGCCATCACCCTTTCACAGCAGGTGTGGAAATACACTCTCATGGTGTGGTATGGGAGTAGGATTCCTCTTAGCCTGACTTGTGCTCTTAAATGAGTAAGTTCCTCCCTAAAACTTCCCTTTGCTTGTGATAAGTGTGGTTGTTTTGCTGTGATGGCCAGACTTGATGTTTTTAACTGGGAAAGATTTCCACCTGGAAGACTTGGCTCCCCATACTGTGTCGGCAGCCAAGACAGGGCAGGCATCTCCTTGGCTTTGGACATGGAAAACCCAGCCAGCATAAATAAATATGAACCGAAATCGGACCTCTTGAGTGCCTCTATAGACTTCAATAAGCAGTACTGAAATGGATGAACAGTGTCACAAGGGTGATCTCCTTTTGACTTAAACATCACGTGGGTTGGAGTTGTGGGGTGGTGTCTTCCGGGGAAGTGGTGATGGAGGTGGAAGTGAGGACCTGTAGTGGTATTTATTTATTTTTTTTTTTCTTGAGAGGTTCCTTGGGGATTTTGATCTGTAGAATCAGACTTTGAGACAAATCAGTTCCCAGCCATTTTACTCGTAGGGTGCTAAGCTATCTGGACGCTGTGACTAATCAGTCATCAGAAGAGTCAATTTACAAGCCTGATTTTTGCCAAAATCTGTGGAAGAGAGCAGCATGGTTCATAGCCAGTTGAAACAGTCCATGAAGCCTAAGAGACTTTTTTTTTTGTACGTTAACGTAAATGAAGGGTTGGTAGTCTTCCTCTGCTGTTAGTCTTATCTTCATCTTTCCTTGCATGCCATGTGGAATAAAACATCCCTACAGGAGGAGATTTTCAGTGTGAATGTGATAGGGGTGTTGCTGGCTTTTGGTCAAATACAGTTTTAGTACTGTTTAGGAGAGAGATTACATCAAGCTATGCAGAATTTCAAAAATAATTTGATTCTGCTGCTTCTTGTGATGACATTTAAAAGAGCACATCAGTGGAGCAATGTCCAGTTAGATTAGAAATCATAACTTGGTCTCTTAAGCTTTACTAGAGTCAGTGGAACGCAGAGCATGTCACTTAAATAATTTTCTAATAGATACCTGAAAGTGTTTAATGAGGGGGATTTTGCAAAGAGCTGTGCTGGGTCTCTTCTTTAATTTTGTTATAACTTTATCTGGGTATGGCCTTAAGAAAGATGCACTAATTTCCTTTTTTTACCCTGGGTAAAAGTCACAATGAATGTGTGTATCCAAAATACCTAACCACATCAGGGAGGGTCTGTACTACATGGTGGCTGAGAACAAATGGATTCAAGATCTCACATCAGGAAAATGCTCTAATCTTTGATAATCTAAAACAGAGCAGTGTGGGAGCAAGGCACCTGTACTGAGAAGCTGCAGAATATTCCTGTAGGATTTAAGACCATCTCTCTGCCCTTTGTCTCAAGGCAGATCTCTTTCCTGCTTCAGCTACAGTATTGTCCTTCTTGGAAATCAATTTTGTTTTGAGTTTGGGGATAGCTTCCAGGAGAAAGTTTAGCAACATGCAGCTTGAAAAAAGGAGAAAAAATGAGTCACCTGGATATTGACTGGTTCTCCTTCTCCCTCCAGTGGGCAAGGCCTGTGCTCAGCTGTTGCAAACACCACATCAGTCCTGTGCACTGCAACTGGAAGGGCACAATTAACTTGGCAGCAACTCTTTCCCTTTGAGTGCAGCCTGTAATCTATTAAACCTAAACGAATGCATCTTGCAGTTTTAGGCTCGCTCACTGCCTCAGAACAAGAATTGAAACTTCAGATTTCTTGGCAAGTTGTACAGCAGCAAAAGGCAGCAGGATTCTACCAGTGTCACTGTCCTTCTGATATGAAGGATGCATGAGTATAAAGAAAAAAACCTGCCTTTCTTCAAATTTGCCACAAATAGATTTGTTCTTGGAATGCAAAAGAATCTGTAAGTCCATCCCAGTGCTGGAATCATGTCTATGAATTAGAATAAGAAGACCAGAGACATCTCAGGTTTTGTGACTGCATTACTGGAGAAAATTGTTCATGCTTCACTTCAAGACTTTCTCCTTTTCTGCTCATGCCCCGTGTGTAATGGAAATGATCTGTGTATTAGCTAGCTAATCTAAATGCTCCTCTTTCTGGAGGCCTCTCTTACTGCCAGTCCAATGGGTTTGGCTTTTTTTTTTTTTTCCTTCTCCATTTTACTCAAAGCATCCACAGTTGCAATGTCCATTCAGACTTCATTATTCAGAAACTTGAGTCCTACCTACATAAGTCAACTTGAAACCATTTGAGAAGATGATGGAGGTTATCTGTTCTTCAAAAGCATCGTCTTCTGTGAGTTCCTCACTGCCCTGGCTGTTGTGGAGCTTTAATGCCATGAATGAATGTGTCAGGCTTGCATTTTTTTGTTTATTCCCTACTGTCTTCATTCGTCCTCCATCTGCTTTTGACAAATTGTAGGTGTCTGAGGGAAGTGGGAAAGGGAGTATATGACTATAAATGAAAAAAAAAAAATTCATGTGGGAAAGTTGAAAGTAGAAAATGATGGTTTAAGGGACTATGTGAAAAATATGTTATAGCTGGCTGGCACTCCCTATAATCTAATCTCTGGGCTGATTTAAAGAAGTATGCGTTCCATTTTGTTGCATTTATTAGGAAAGTCTTGGCTTTGTTTAGTAATAGCTTTGAATATTCTGCTTCCAGGATCCTACATCTCACTTGTTGCCAGAAGCGTTCTGGTCTGTTTTCTAAATCCCTGGTAGTAATTCTCAGTTTAAATTTAGGCTCATTGTAAACTAAGGTTGTTCTGGCAAATAGGGCTACAGGCATTTGTTTCTCTTGAGAAGTAGCTGTAGTATGTGACTGCTGTAATTAATAGATATATTTATGGCTTGAAATTCCATACATGAAAAATCCAGATGTCTGATAGAAGCAAATAGATACTTGGAGTGTGTGATGGAACCACAAAGTAGTGTATCAAATGTCTAATAATAATGCTGGGACTTTTTCATTAATGTAAATATAAACACGTGTTAACTTCATAGGCACAACTGTCACTAGACTCCAGCTCTTTTTAATGAGGTTGTAGCCAGGAATGAACTTGCTACATAAAGTAGTAAATCAGCAGAACAATTCATGACCAAGAGGAATATCTCACCTGGAGGATGCAGCAACGTGTCTTAAAGTGGTTCAGCTGGAGCTTCAAACATTGCCTCTAACTCACTGTGAGCTGAAAGAGTAATCGTGGTGTTACAGCATCTTCCCAAGCTGTAAAGTTTGAGTAGGTTGGACCCCTGCGTTGTGTGGTCTTTGGGAAGCTGGGAGAAGGGCTTTATTGTGAGAAGAAGGTAAGGATGTTATTGCTAAGGAGTCATGGAATAGTGGAAAAGTCCAAAACTTGGCAACTCTTTTTTTTTTTTTCCATGTTAGTACCCAGGTTGAGTTGATTGCCAGAACAGCAAATCCAACCCTAAAGATGCTCTAAGACAGGGAATTACTCAGCTTTTTCTTGGCAGAACACTGTATGCTAGAATTGTTTCAAATCTTAGAACCAAGGTAAAAAGGAGCTTTTGGGGAGGAAGAGGAAGCAATTATTTCAGAGTTGGAAAGCACTGAAGAAATGCCCCACTTAGCCCATATTTCATCAACTCAGGCACCAGCAGGTGATGAGGATAGGTGTTGAATTTTTGCCTGCAGGTTCTTGCTAGATCAGTTAGGGATGAAGTTTTTGTTGTACTTAGATTACAGTACATGGTTGATGTTTTTGTATCTATCTCACTTTCCTTTAAACTTCCAAGGGAAGGGAGAGTACTTTATTTCATCATAGTCTTCTGTCTGAGAAAGCATGGGATACGAGAGTGGAAATAGAGCAACAGCTTCATAGATTTCCACCTCCAAACTGTGTTAGGGTGGGCTCCCCCTGTAAGGAATTTTGATGTCTCCTTTGATTTCAGTGCTTTCCCAGGCAGCAGCATGCGACTCACCTGAGCGTGGCCAATTGCACAGCAGCTCTTTGGGCCCCCAGCAATAAATCTGTCACAGTTACGTTCATATTACTCTCCTGTTGGCTGGCAATAGCTGTGAGCTGCTGCAGGAACACCAGAGCAGCCTGCAGATGCAGAATGACGATGCTGTTGGCTAAACTCTCTCTGTACAAAGGCTTGAGTTTCTGCTGTAGCTGTCTTGGCTTCCCTGACCATCGAAGGAAATTTGATGGCAGGCCAACAGCCTCTCAGAGCTCTGAATTAGCTCTTAAAGTGCTATGGAAGTGCTAATTTTAATAAATAATAATAATAAAGTCTTAAATGATGTAGGAAGAATCCTACGTTGGCTGATAGCTTGTAGGTTACTGCCATCAGTTGGCTTGTAGTCGTCAATTACTAAACCGAGGTGGATTGTACTCAAGGCACACACTGTGCTAACTTTAGGCTCTAGCTTTGGACATGCATGCAGACTAGGAATGGAAACAATATGTGGTCAATTAGCATTGAAATTTCTCTCCATTAATGATATCTAAATTTTAATCCAGATTTATGGCCTGGCCTTGGTGATCTCCCTGTGTTGGTGCGGTCGTAATTGACTCCACTGAAGTCTGTTGTGCATGTGGAAACAGACAAGATTTCCATGTTGTTGTTCTCACGGCTTGGTTTGTGTTCCCCAGTTGGATGACTGTGGGTTTCCGTGTGGGTGCAATAGGGGCTTTTTTTTTTTGGCTGGAAAAAGGAGATTTCTGACTGTTGCTCTCGTGACACGAAGTCCCTACAATTTTAATCTTGGAGGGCTTAACTTCAGATGTGATTGTGACCTTACTGTTACCATTTTAAAGCTCTTGGGACAACAGTTCACTGCTGCAAGAATGAAAACTTACTGATATTGGTTGACTCAGTGTTAATGGCAGCATGTGACATCGAGGCAGCCAAGTTTAACTGGAGGACATCTTTATCTTGCAAGGAATGACAGGATGAGCTTTGGCTTAAAACCAGATCCATCTCATTAAAACCAGACTCGATTGCTGAACTGTTCTCATCAGTCTGTAGGCTGGGAATATACTGTTAGAGATTTGCCAAATTGAAGTATCCTACAATATGTGCTGGTTTAAGAATCAGTCCATATATCTCTTCGTTCCTTATACTTGGGTATGGGCAGGGCTTGAAGCTGTTACAAAAACCTGTAGATCGGTTTGATCAATACTCAGCTAAACATAGGTATCCATATGGCAAATAGACCTCTGACAGTTAGTTACATAAATGCTCTTTCAATGGATAAAACACTTCTCAGCAGTGAGATTTTGCTACCTAAGTGTTGTGAGGTCAAGGCTGCACAGCACTGCTGTCCTGATTGCCCATAGAGGGCTCTTCCCATATAAAATGAGTTGAAGGGGAGAGAAAGGGAAGGGTATGTTTCACTCTGTTATTAATCTTTACATTTTAGCCTTGGGTAAGAATTTCTAATGTCTGGAAAGAAAATGTTCCATGCCTCTGGAAAGGGGCAGGCTGGAAACTGTTGGGTAGAAAACTCAGACCCTGCTGTGTGAAGCGACCGCAGAGCTCTGGATGATGTTTGGAATGGCAGCAAACCTTGGCTTGGACCTGTGTAACCACATGCTACGTAGCCAACAGCCTCCAGGTGCGTTGGGGAAGGTGGGAAGGTAATTTCAAGTAGGAAATAAGTGTTTGCAGGAGGTCTCATGTCTCCAGCAAGTGTGTGAGGCCAAGCCCATGGGTGACCCAATGCTGTTGGCTTCAGCAGTCCACTCTGCTTGACGTGTGATTTAGATGTGGGGTAGCTACCACCCAAAAGACCTTAGGTGTATGTGTTGTGAGCAGTCTGAGGAGCTCTGAAGAAACCCAAGGAATCCTGTAGTACAATTTGAAACAAATATATTTCAGAGGGTGATATTTAGGAGAAACAATAGCGTGAAGGAACTGAAGGTGTCTCTTGGCTTTAGGTGTATTAACCCTAAATGTCCTTATTGATCGTCTGGACGAGGGGATTGAGTGCACCCTCAGGAAGCTGGCAGATGATACCAAGCTGGGAGGAAGTGTTGGATCTGCCTGAGGGTGGGAAGGCCCTACAGAGGGATCTGGACAGGCTGGGTCTCTGGGCTGAGGCCAATGGGATGAGGTTCAACAGGGCCAAGTGCCGGGTCCTGCACTTTGGTCACAATAACCCCATGCAATGATACAGGCTTGGGGGCAGAGTGGCTGGAAGATTCTGCAGAGGAAAAGGACCTGAGGGTGTTGGTTGATGTTTGGCTGAAGATGAGGCAGCAGTGTGCCCAGGTGGCTGAGAAGGCCAACAGCATCCTGGCCTGCATTAGAAATAGTGCAGCCAGCAGAGCAGGGAGGGGATCATCCCCCTGTACTCAGCTCTGGTGCGGTTGCACCTTGAGTGCTGTGTTCAGCTTTGGGCTCCTCACTACAAGAAGGACATCGAAGCCCTGGGGTGTGTCCAGAGAAGGGCAAGAAAACTGGTGAGGGGTCTGGAGCACAAGTCTTATGGGGAGTGGCTGAGGGAGCTGAGATTGTTTAGTCTGAAGAAGAGCAGGCTGAGGGGAGATCTTATTGCACCCTACAATACCCTGAAAGGAGGTTGTGGTTGGCCTGTTCTCCTGGGTAACAGCAATAGGATGTGAGGTGATGGCCTCAAGTTGTGCCAGGGGAGGTTCAGGTGGGATATAAGGAAAAATGTCTTCTGAGATGGTGCAGTCAGGCACTGGCACAGGCTGCCCAGGGAGATGGTGGAGTCACCGTCCCTGGAGGTGTTCCAGAACCGTGGAGATTTGGTACTTACAGACGTGGTTTAATGGGCAATCTTGGTAGTTGGTGGACGGTTGGACGAGATGATCTTAGAGCTCTTTTCCAGCCTTAATGATTCTATGATTCTAAATGCACAACATGCAAAAGTCAGATCTTCTAATGACCTCATTTGACATTACTAGCACTAATTGTTCCCTGTTGTTCATGTATTGGTTCCTCTAGTTTGCTGGGCTAGGTTTAGGTGCTGTCCTCACTGATGAAACTTAATTCCTAATGCATGTTGGTGAGTAAAGGTGGGATGCTAAGGGAGGATGGTGAGTGAAGTGATGCTGTGTGGTTACTCACAGTTGGAGCATGCAGCCTGGCTGTGTTGGTCTAACTGCACACAGACCATTGGAAACTGCTGGCCAGGAGCTTTAAATAGCAGTGCCTCATTGCTTGTAAATCTGGAAGATATTAGAAACTGTAAAAGGAAGGAGCTGAGCAGCCTCTTCTGTGTGCTGTAGTGCTTTGGCCCTTGGCTCACAGCAAATGTGTAGTGTTCCTTTAGTAAATTAAGCATTCCTATAAAGAGGTGGAGGCTTGTAATTTTGGCTGAGCAGAGATGGTCATTAAGGCATGTGTTGGAACAGCCCAGCAATGCAGTGGGGTATCTGCCCACTTTTTTTTTTTTTTAACTGTTCTGAGCAGACCTCAGTTGAGTTAAATGTTAACTCCAGCAACAGGGCTGCCTGCATATTATCCTAACCAAAGGAGAAGGAGTTAATTGTAAAGCTGTGAATGGGAAAAGTGGACCAGGGCTTGCATGCCCTAGAAGGCATATTCTGTATCTTCAGACTAAGTCTCATTTTTTTTAAAGAACATGTTAATTTCCACTCTGTGCTCATTAATTTTAAGACATTAGTGACTCCTACATCTGTTTTTTGCCATTGCTTTCCTCTGTTTTCTTCAATATATATATGGTGAGTTTTTTTTTTTTTCTCTACACTCTGAAGCCTGACATGAAGATCATGAACACGTTTTCTTTTCCCTGCTTCAAACTTGGTGCAGTTCAGAAACCCATGGTTTTGTTGCAGAAGGGCCCACAGCATGTTTGGAGACGCTAAGGGATGGTTTGTGTTCTTGATTTGTGGGTACCTGTGTTATCTAAAGGATATTTAACTCTCTTTTTGAAGTTGACCTGTGTTAATGCTCATGGTTGCTGCTGTGTGGGCTTCCATGTCTTCACTTTATTAACTTAATAATTGTTAAAACTTAATTGTTACATGAGAACCCTATAAGTGCTCTGCAACCTTTAGCTTTGCATTACCTGCACCGATTGAATTCAACAAGTAAAAGGGATATCTGTCACTTGATTGCATCTGGAGACTTACTGATTTGTTTTGAATACTTGTGTATAAAATTTGCAAGTTGTGAGTCCTCTTTCAGTGTTTCATTTCAGAATAGAAGCTGACAACCTGAATTCCTGTTACCTCTGCTGGTTTTGATGTGCCTGGTACATTCATCAGGAGGACACATGAGGAACCTTTAATGCAACTGTAATTTCTTTTCTCTTTACAGGCTTCACAGAGCCCAGTGTGCAATTAAACAGACTCAGGTAACTGTTCAGAAAATAGGAAGGGAGATTGAAGAAAAGCTGAGATGCACATCTACAAGCAACGAACTGGTAAGTTCTCTTACTTAAAACCTTATTCTACAGACTTGCTGAGGCACCTGGCTGATGTCATGACCTATATATATATTTTCAAACTTGAACATAAAGTATTTACTTAAACCTGCCACTTCAAGTGGAACTTATCTGAGAAATATATGGAATTTTAGATCTGCGTGTGCTGCTCTGGGTAGATTTATAGATTGGTTATGCTATTTTGGCTGTAGTATTTATAATTGTTTTTATACTATAAAAATATAAAATGTGCACAGGAAATACAAAAAGGAAACCAAAACCAAACTTTTAATGGTTTAGATAAATCTTGATAAGTTCTTGTGATGGATTTAGAGTGGGGTGAGTCTACTATCTGTATCTTTTTGCACCCTACTCCCTTTGGGTGAATAGAATTCACATAAAAGCTGTCACTCAAATGACACATCCATTTTAAGCAGGAATTGTATTAGATCTTGTAATAGCTTTTGGCAGTTTCTTCTTCCTGCCCTGTTGCCTTTCCCCTGAAAGTGTGCTGGCACTGGTTTCTAGGTTCTGTCCAGGACTGAGCTCAGCTCAGAGCAATGGGATGGCAGGACAGAGTGGCTCACAGTGATTTCAGTTACGAGTTCAGACTGGTACTTGAGTGGCTTGCAGCTGGTGCCTTGTATAGGAAAAGGGAAACTCCTTGTGATGTGAGCTTCAGAAGATGGATTCTGAATTGAGAATACTCAGCTGATTTCAAAGAGCGTCAAACTGGGTGAAGGGCTTGGCGAAATAGAAAAATGAGGAAAGAAAATAATTACAGCATTGCATTGTTGACAAAGTCAACTCCCTTAACAGCAATGTAATGTCTTCTGTGAATCACTGCAACCTATAGCTTATTTGCCTTCTTGTCTGTTAAAAGGCTTTTAATCATCTTTATCATCTTTTTTTTTTTCAGTTATAGATGTCCCAATCCTCCATTCAAAGCTTTTTCTTTATAAATGTTTGAGCAGAATTGTATGAAAAACGTCAAAACCCAAAATGACAATGATAATGCATGCCACGCAGCTTCTTAGTAAAATGGTATATGATGGAAGGAAATAATTACCCACTTTTCCTTTGTTTAACAGACATAACTCATCTTGGGATTCCATTTCTCTTTATAAACGTGTGAACTCTAGTTTCATTCCTTAATACTGAGTCACGTTTCCTGCTGGAGTCTTGAACCAGAAGGCCCAGCATACATGTGTAATGGAAGCAAATAAGTGGAGGGAAGAGTTCAGCAAGTGCTGACTTTTTCTCATGCAGTTAGTGTTGGAATAACATTATCTCCATTGGCTGCTTGGAAGAAGTGAGAGCTGGCTGAGTTATAGGAAGTGACAGTGTCTGGTAGTGCTTACACAAGGCTCGCTCGCAGCCCTGTCTGCCTGCCCCTCTGGGCTATGAACTCTGTCCAGGGCTATGGCTGGACTGCAGGGATACAGCTTCTCTTTTCCATTTTGAGTCTGTCTGCAGTTGTTCTCAACAAGTATTCCGAACTGAAAAAGGATGGGGAGAAGGGGGAAGCTCCCCTCTGCCCCCATGAAAAACCCTACCCTTACTGTAGAAGAAAATTCTACTTTACTGTGCTCATGGCAGCATGATTCCTTAACGAAGAAAATACATCAAAAAAAGCTGGTTCTTTTAAAGATGCAGGAAAAGAGAGAGCAGATACAGGAGAAAAAAAATCCTTAAATCTTTTAAGGTAGGAATCCTAATGTGACTGCATAATGACATAACCTGTTCTCTACTATATGCTCTCTTCTTTCGTATCCTTTTTTTCTCATCACACTGAAGCTAGGAATGGGATTTAATAGTGTGACTCAGACATTTCCAGCTTTTTTTCCAGCCTCCTACCTCATTTTAGGATAGACTCCTCGTTACTCATCTTCCTCTTGTTACCAAACCCTTTGCCAGGGAATTCTGTCTGTGCTGTTAGTGCTCTGCTGTTAGCGTCCACGTGTTCCTGTCCCATGGAGATTTCCTTCCACCTCTCCTTCATCTTCTGATTTCTGCCCTGAGCCAGGTTGCATCACTGAGTGCAGGAGAAGAGATGGATTCCACAGGACAAGCAAACACTCTAAAACACAGCTGAGTTTTTTTTTTCTCCTTAGCAGTAAAATGACGAGGGTCCCTGGTAATCTATTATCTGTGATAATCTCTTATCTCACCTTCCAGTTTGGCAGACACCAGCCTTGTCCTGCTTTTCCCTTTCCTCTTTACGTCCCTTTTATGGAACCACTTGCGTGAGGAAAAACATGAAAACAAATAATTTGACTTTTTATTTACTTATTTTTTCCCTAACAGAAAAAGGAGAGTGAATGTTTACAGTTGAAGATCCTGGTGCTACGTAATGAACTGGAGAGGCAGAGGAAGGCCCTTGGTCAAGAAGTAGCTTTGTTACATAAGGAAAGGAATTCTTTACATGACAGAGGTGAGTGTACAGATGTTCCTGCTTCTGTTGCAGATGTTTATAATCTGATGATCAGAAGAGTAGGAGCGTCGCTTATGATGATGGTGATTAAAATGAAGGTGCTGTTTTGTTGGGTTTTGTTTGGTCTGGCTTTAAAGTGCTTTTCTTTACATCTGAAGTTAGCAGTTGGTTGTAATCTCTTTGCTATCTGTTATACTGAATTCTGGATGGCACTTTCTGGTATTCTGCCTTTTTTTTAATGTGACACCTTTCTAAAGCAGCCTTAAAGCTGTGCTTAATAACAATTTTCTGAAGTAAATCAGAAGAGCTGTGCTGTAATGCAGTAAACAGTGGCATGATGCAAGCACATCTTAATGTCATAAGGGATGTTATTGTACCTGTGACTGGGATCCCATTTTAAATGTTAGAAGGCAAAAATCATTCTTAATAACTTATTACAGAAGTGAAAGATGGGAGGCTTAGTCTTCTTGGTATTTTGTTTTCCTCTGAAAGTGTCCTATGATAAAGTGCTACATGGTTGTGTCCTTGGAGTTCACCAGCAACTAATCTACATGGGTGTCTGATCATTCCCCAGTTTCACAGCATGACATGGAAAAAGGGGAACCTAGGAATAAATGGAGGGTTAGTGCCAACGCTTGTCAGTATCTACTCTTAAAACTTTCAATAAGAAAATATTTGATACTAGTTGTTTTTGTTTCCTAATTCCTCACATTGTTTAGAAAATGCGTTTGGGACTGAATACCAGAAGCTTCAAGAGCATAATGAATCCCTGCATGAATTAAGAAAAGAATGCACTGCTAAGAGGTAAAGGAGCCATGTTTTTTTTTCCCACTTGTCTGCAATTGGAAAGGAAGTACAGGTTTGAGAGCAAGGCATCTGAAGGGACATCCATTGCACAAAATCTATCCTATTGTCACTCTGAAAGTTCTGTTGATAGATGCTACAGTGTCTAGATATCAGAAGTGATAATGAACAGTAACAAGTCTAGAGGAGAAGCAAAGATTCTCTGTTGTACCTGATAGAACTTTGCTGTCGATTTTGGTGAAGCACCGCTTTGTAACAATTGTCATCATCAAAATGTGCCTATAATAAGAGATACAACTGAAAATGAAAAGTGCTATCTCCTTTATTTATCCTTGTGGGAGTATCTTACTGAGGGAAGGAGGATGATACTTGCAAAGATGTGGAGGGTGTGGTGGATGTTGATATCTTTAATCAAAACTTTTGAAGAAACTAATGGTGTTGAGTTCTCTTTCCCCCAAAGAGAACTGTTCTTGAAGACAAATGCCCAGCAGACCATTCGATGCAAGCAGTTGCTCTCGGAGCTGTCCTATATCTACCCTATCGATCTGGTATGTTTCAGATGTCCTAAAATCTCTGCTTGATGTAAGAAGCAGGAAGCTCATCTCATACCTGGAGCAAACCTCTTTTCTTTAGGATGAAACTTCCTCTTCACTCATGCTGTGTTTTACAGCTTTTTCTTGGATTTGGTCCTTAAGTTGTAAACCTCACAGAGAGAGGACTTAATGCCAGCATCTCTCAAATAGTCTACACTTGAAGAGTAGAATGCCTGTAACTATAACTTAATGGATACTTGCCACTTCATATATAATTATATAAAGCAACCCTGACAGTAGGCTAGCTGAACTTTAACAGTGCACAAAACCAGATGTCAAAATACAGAGCTGCTAAGCCTTTTTATACACTGAATTAAGATAAAGCTCTTCCTTATTTAAAAAAAAAATTGCATTTCTTCCTGAATTACTTGAAATGTGAACTAAAACATTTTCTTAGTCTGGATTTCATTGATTATTAGTTTTTCTTTACAAGGTACACTTTATTATCAGTGAGTTTTGTACAGGCTTCTATTTTCTGGCTGTTGTTGTCCCATTCTCACTTTCCACTGTTGATTTTAAACTTGCAGAATGATCAAAAGGATTACTTCGTTTGTGGAGTCAAGCTTCCGAATTCTGAAGACTTTCAAGGTAGCTGGATATTTAATTTAGTTCTTACATTTGATACTGCTTCTAAACTTAATAAAATTAAACTGATAGCAATGGCTGAAGATTCAATTTCTGATGGGAAAGGTCTAGACTGGAAGAAAACTTGCTCAGTGCTTATTCTTAGTTCCTAGCTAGTGCAAAGGCAAAAAGAGTCTTTTGACTCTTAAGGAAGTACCTCCATACTCTAAGTTAAAATGGTGATGTACTGTGACATCTTATTCTGAGGGGTTGTGAAGTCTCCTTCCTTGGGGTGCTCAAAACCTAGTTCTGACCCTGCTTACTCTGCTTGGGCAGAGGGGTAGGACTGGGCAATTTCCAGAGGCACCTTCTGAACTCAGTAATTCTGGGGGGGGAAAAAAGAAGCATTTTGTCTAGTTTGTCTATAAATAGTGATCAGGCAGTGTGCATAAATCCCCATTTACTTTGCTGCAGTTGCCGGTGAACGTAATGAATAAATATCTTGCATAAATATGACTTCAGGCTGCCTGACACTAATTCATGCTGTGGTATGGCAGTATTTTATGGGTCAGCTTCTACTGTAGCTTTCTACATAATCTGTTTGCAGAAGCAGATGCATATGCCTGCCTGTGTACCAGTCGTGCAGGTAACTATGTGCATTCATCTACAGATGTTGGATGTGGTTTGGAACTGCATTAAAATTCCCTTGAGAATTTCTTGCTCCCAGTCCTTGTTCACTCTGCCAGGCGAATGGTTTCTTGGGCAGAGTCCTCAACTGATAACCTAACTCTTTAAAGGCACCCAGTAGGAATTGATTTGTGCTAACAGTTGGTATATTAAATGCTTGAATAACGGAGGAATAATCTTTAACACGTTAATTTGTTTTTCTGGTTGCACCAAATATAATGAGTTCAGTTCTGTAGTTCTTAAGAAAGTGGTGCTGTGCATCTTTTGGCTTGTTTTCAGTCTTCTGATATTAACTTCTTACAAAAGAATGACTAATTTGATATCAAAGTCCCTAGAAGTATTATCTTACTGGGGAGAAATACTGAGCATTCAATTCAGTGAAATATAGAGTTAAATTTGAAAAGCAGTTGTCTGAGTGTGTTTCAGTTCAGACTCTTAAATATTTTAAAAAAGCAGACATTTCAAGTCTAAAAAATATTAACAAAAACGATTTTGCATACATGAAATATTTATTTTTCACAAAATCCTTTTTGAGAAGGGCGTAGCTTTCAAGGTGTGGTATCCATGCATCATCTCTTGTTCTAGAGGTCAGTATGATGTCAGATGTTGCTGAGCATCATTAAAAGCTTTCTTAGAGGGACCTCAGATCAATTGATTGCCCAGGACATCTTTGTGCCTCACTAGGGATGATTGTTTTGTTGTTTATACTGGTGTGTTCACTTGCAAAGAAAAAAACAATAATAAAAAAGAGGAAAACAGAAAGTAAAAGCCCTTACGTGGCTCATCTGTGGGTTCTAGAAAAGGATGCAATTTGAATAACCCAGACCTGTGTGTATTCCCAGCAGGTGAAGCTTTAAGGTTACAACTTTTTAAGTGTTTGTCAAATTGAAAATGATACTTTAAAACAAACTGAGTCTTCCAGTTATTGGCAGACAAAGTTCAGACCCTGGAGTCGTTGTGTCTCCAGCTGATCTCACTAGTGAGTAAAGTTATGGAGGAGTGCAGCATTTCTCTGACCCTGGTAATACATGCCAGGTACATCTTGAGAAATGCAGAAAATTCAAGGCTTGAATTATGTCCTGGGATTTTTTTCACTTTTCACAGCTCTTCTTTACCCTTCCAGACCTGGCCAGACTTTGAGAAGAGCAGCTTTTAGCTCCAAAAGTGTAAAATTGGAAGGAGGGTGTACCTTCAACCATTTCATGTTGCCCTTTAATAGAAGAGACCAATGATGAACTGCAAAGAGTTGTAAAGCAGTTGTATTTCCTTCACTTGCATCTGTTCTTAAGTTATAACTTGTAATACTGAGCAATAAATGTGAATTTGTACTGGGTCTGCACTGAGATTCAATTGATCATTCAATGGATTTTCGTATTATTATTTGCAGCAAAAGATGATGGAAGCATTGCTGTCGCCCTGGGCTACACCGCTCACTTGGTTTCAATGATATCCTACTTCTTACAAGTGCCACTCAGGTATCCCATAATTCACAAGGGCTCCAGGTCTACAATCAAGGATAACATTAATGACAAACTGACAGAGAAAGAGCGAGAGTAAGTATGCTGTAGCTGTATTTGCTATACTTCCTTCAAAACAACAACATAAAGCCACCTAAACTAGAACAGTCCTGGGTACTCTGAGGGATTACTGATTTTGAAGTTATTTATTGTCTTCAGGAGCTTTGTGACAGTAACTTCTGAGTTTCTGATGTCAAAATTCTGTGGTCTGATAGTAGTTAGCCCAGCTTTGTCATTCTGGGTCTGTTGGCAGGCATCTGCTGTTGATTAGGCATTTAATAACAATGGAAAAAGGTAAATAGTGTCTTGTAGGCAAGTTGTGGCTCCTGATTGGAAAACTTCCCTTCTGTGTTTTTACTACTGGCTGTAGGGAGTAAACTACAGATTGCAGAAGTTGCCTTTACTGAGGAGCTGCTGCCAGTGCTGCTGCAGTGCTTGATACATGACAAAATAAATAGATTTTGTTAACACTGAGGACTTCAGTTAGAAAAGAGTATTGTGAATTGTTATCTGCTAGGAGATCAACTTAATATTTGGTGAAGAGATTTTCATCTGGTCTGTAAATCATTGTCTTTTAACATGTAACTAGGCTAATGTTACTGTTACACTACTGGGAAACTATCTTGCTGTCCTTAAATCCACTCTCTGAATGCCTTCTCCTACACTTTGGCACTTTGCCTATTTTCCCACTGTCTTTGCACCTGGGTGCTTCAATATGAAAATAGTGGCAATTGCTGCTTAATCTTCACTTTGTAGCCTGCAACCACACAACTCAAAGGAATGCAGTGCTGACCAGCTGTGGGAGGCCAGCTGCTCCTCTCTGATCCTATGTCTGCAGACTGCTGCAAAGTCAGGCTTGCAGCACCAGCAACTTTCTTATGTTTTTTTTCATTGGTATGATTTGAAAAAGGAGCAAAGGAAATGACTGGGGGAAAATGAGTTTGTGGAAAATAGCTGGTTCTATTGCCTGTTTCAAAACAAAAAGCCTTTTCTTTGGATGCAGACAATCAAAGCATTTTAGTATTTGAGCAGTATTTCCTAATAGTCCTCGTTAAGATGGAAGGATCTTTTCATATTATGCATAGTTGAGAGGGTTGGGATTCTGTAAGTGATTTCTTTTTGAAGCTCAGTGAATCTTGGCAGGACAGCAGAGGTAACTTGCCTCAAGAATTAAGCTGTCACTGAGGTCTTACTGCTCTGACAAGCTAAAATATGGATTGCAGTAACTGTCCTGCAAATGATTTTTGATACCATTTTAACAACTTGCCCAAACATTTCCTGGATAACTTGATGGAATGTTAATGTGTTTGTGTAGGTTTAGTTCTCTAAGCATATGTACATCCCTTTCAGAAGGGTAGCAGGCTAAAACCTTTGTATCTGGAAAACAAATTTCTGCCTGTGTGTAGGTGTATAAAGATTAAACCAATTTCCTGTTGTCTGAGACAAAGTGGAAGGTTCAGTCCTTTTGGCTACAGCCTTCCAAACCCTCATGACTTAGTACTTTATTTCACAACAGACTTCTGAGAAGGAGAGAGTTTAGCTAAGGATATTAATCCCTATTGGGTCATTTACTGTGTTCTGCAAGATTTTTTCAGGATTAGCTGCTGCCTGAGATCTTCTCTTCCCAGCTATTGGGAGAGTCAGTCCTACCAACTCTCAAATGATTTGAGTTGCTGTAGAAAGCCTCATGTCTTAACTTGGAGTTTTCTTTCTAGTCTAATAGCTCACGTTTCTGCTCCTAACTGGACGGATCACAACAATTAACATGTTATTAAGTTTCTTTATTTCAGTAACCTGCCCTCAGACAGCTTTTCTAACTCCAATATAAACTGTTGAGTAATTACAGTGAGGATTTCTGTGTACTCAGTCTATATTATAACTGCACTTTTTTTATGCCTCAGAGTTGCCCTGAGATTCATATTAAAAACTTCTAAGAATGGGGCATTGGGGGAATAGTTGTTTTCACTCGAGCAGTTTCTTAAGTACATGTTTGTCTTTAATGTTATATGATATCAAAGTATTACTTCACTCATCTTTCAAGTTCATCAGCTTTTTTAAAGTCCTTATAACAAGCTGGTTAAATATTTTTAAGAGCTTTCAGAATGTAAGCCCTATTTGGGAAATTCTTTATCCACTTGTGATTTGTTTACCTGGATGAACCTAGGTCACCTAAATGTTTTGTGCACTGCAGTTACTGTTGTACTGGCACTGCAGCATGTACAAAGATAGGCTGTGGTTAGAATTTCTCTTGCATCTCGCTCCATTACTGAAGGTGGAACAAGATATTGTATGCCACTGGCAGGTATTGTAGATGTGATCAGTTCTGTAATTGGACAGGTAGTAGTATTTATAATCTACTTAATACCTCTTCCCCCTGTATTCCATCAAATCATTCTGGCACTACTAAAAGGCTGTGAGTTTTCTCCCATAAATTGTCCTTTATGACTTTCTGAGCCAAGGTAAGGGAAGAATAGAACTTCAAGTAAATCCCACGTTAACGTGATTCTTCAGTGGTCCCTTTCAACACCTCCAGAGTGCATCAAATATGTAAGAGGAAAGAGTACCCTTCCCAAAAGTTCTACAGTCCTAATACAGAACTCCCAGATTTCAGCTACTTAGCACAGTAGTGTGTTCCTCCCTCCTCTGACAAACAAACATGCTTGCTAAATAAGCTACCTACACTCCTTGGCACTGTTCTTACAGAATAGGAACATAGCACTTCATCTTGTCCTCATAAACACGGTAAGAATGCTGAAATTGAACTATTTATGACATATTAGAAGGCCATTTGTCAAGCCCTGCGTTTAATGCTTCTGTTAGCACACTCCCAGATTTTTAACTAACACATAGCTTCCCATTTACCGAGTCACATCGTTACACATTTGGTTGTTGGGGTGTGCTGTCATTCTCGGACATAAACTTCTGAGCCACGTTCACTGGCTGCGATGCCTCATATCTCAGTCAGCCACCAAATTAGTGGCACAGTTTTGTGCATTGAAAAGAGCATTGCCAGCAGGTCAAGGGAGGTGATCCTCCCCCTCTACTCCACCGTGGTCAGGCCTCACCTGGAATACTGTATCCTGTTCTGGGCTCCCCAGTACAAAAAAGACAGGAATCTCCTGGAAAGAGTTCAGTGGAAGTCAACAAAGATGATAAAGGGCCTGGAGCATCTCCCTTATGAGGAGAGACTGAGTGACCTGGGGCCGTTCANGTAAGGGATGTTATGGCTGGAGCGAGACATGCTTCGTGCAGTAGAGTTTGGGAGTCTTTGGGCTTCCATGTTGACTCAAAGCTAGACTTGTTTTCTGTGTTTTGTAATTGAAACTTCACGTGGCACTTGTACAAGATTTAAGAATAAGATGCTCGTTTCATCAAGTAGTGTTAGGCAGCGTGGGCATGTGTATGGGAAACAGCCTCAGGAGGAGTGACAAATAGCTTCAACTGCTTTAATTTCTGTAAAAAGTAACATTATTGAGCAACAATTGAGGTTCTCCTTTGCACAGATTGAAACACAGCTATCTGCATTTCTCATTTTTGATGAGATCACTCTAGCATAAGTCTAAATTGTAGTTTCGTGGTCGTTCACTGACTTGCCTAGTTGGCATTATGCTAACTCTTGTCCTTCCTGAACACCTTCTGTTGTCATAAAATATAGGAAACATCTGTCTGTCCCTTGTGCCAATGGATTCTTATAGAAAATAGGATCCAAATTCTATGCTGTGTTTGCATCTAAAACTGATAGGTCTGATCCACGGGTCGTTGTCTGGGAAGTATTTGGGTAAAGTAATCCTTTCATGCTGGAGATCAGCTTCATTGTGATGAATTTCAAGCGTGCCAAAAGACTGTCATTAGTCTTTATTGTGATGTTCAGGTGGGTACTCCAGAAGTAGCTGTTCTGAGCCAGGGTGGAGAAGTGTTGGCATCAGACTCAAATCTGGAAACAAAGTCAAAGTCCATCCAACCTTTTGTTATTATGTAGATTTAAAATTAGCTGTAATCCTGTGGGTGCCAAAAGCTGAAAGCCTGGTTTCATTTCATTGCTTGGTCCATTTGGGCAGTGGCAGAGGTAGGAATAATTAAAACCAGGTCATCTCTCACTGGGGGGAGGTCACCTCATAGCAACAGCAGGCTGAATTAAATGTGAAGTGCAGGTGAAATGTCAGATCTTCATCATGCTTCTGGGTTCCTCAAGGATGTCAAGCTGCAAGGGAGTTTTATTTGCAGTTTATTTACAGCTAGAGCTGATGTGTGCAAGTGCTTGGCCAAAGAACTGCAGCACTGAGTATGGTGTGTGGTTNTTGGGATGTTTTTAATCGGTGTAAGAAGCCAAACTTCAGAGAAATGGAAAAGTTAAGAGTAGTCAGACCAGGTGCACTTGTAATGTGCACATGTGTAAGCAGTTCATTCCATGGGTTGGGTTTACATTTAAGACATCCTCATTTGCACTGAAAAAGCAAGCTTCCAGTTTACTGTGTGTGGTTCAGACAGAACTAAGTCAGCGTGAGTTATTGCCAACAAATTCTGATGCAAAAAGTTCTGCTCATTAGACCTGAGTAAAAGCAAAGCTTGTATCAAAACTTATTCTGCTACAGGAGTGCTTCCAAGTTGCCTTCTTTGATGAGCTGTGGTGCCTTTCACTCAAGTATGGAAACCTGGATTTGCAAATAAGAGGAGAAAAGTCTTGCTGAGCAGGCATGTGGATAATTTTTGGGGTGTTTGGGAACCACTTGTTGAATGAGCTCAGGCTAAAAGTGATCCTCACTGCTGTGGTCTCGCTCCTGTTTTTTAAGAATGTGACATCTGAAAATGGGAGGAGGTGGTTATTGCTTTGTGTCCAGTTGCAGATAAGCCACTTGCAACACAGCAGTCTGAAAAATCATGATGCAGGCAAGTGAAGAATAACTTGACACTGATACTAACATCTTCCAGCATGACACAGAAACTTTGAATCATGCTTGGTACTGCAGCTAAGATGATAAAATGGCAGCGTTGGGGAAGAAATCTTGGCAAACTTAGATGCAGGGAGATGGTTTGTTGAGAAATCTAATGGCTGTCAAAGCAAAATTGATTCTCTGTGGTAGATGGAGTGTGTGTGAAGTGTTCAGCTGTATTGCTCAAAGAATGCTTTTTGCCATGAACTTATCTTGAACTGTATTTTTGCTTTCCATGTTCTCGAGGATATTTAGCTAGACTCTGGGGTCGTTTCATTCTCAATCACCAAAATTTTGCTCTTTGCCCTCATTGGGCCAGCAGCTATTACAGTGCATCAATTATAAATCAGACCAGGTGCTCCTTAATGAATTTAGATGATATTAATGCTGGCTTTGGGAGCTCACAGCTTTTCCATGCTCCTGAGAAAGCAGAGTTCATTGCAGCAGATGAGCCCACTGCCCCCAGACATCTCCAGCTGAGACATGTTTCTCTGAAGACACCCCAGTCTTAACTTACTCCCATTAGAACTCTATGCTCCTGATGAGATTATTTTTCAAAACATTACTTCATTTTTCAATAAGCAGCGACTTGACCTGCTTAAAGTGTCCTCTAGTTAAAAATGATCCTTCTGTGGCAGGGAGATTGAATGTTCTGATAGCAGTGCTGTCTGCTCTGTCCTTACAGATGGTCCTTGCAGTGCAATATCCATCACAGTGAGCACAGCAAGCCTTGGGTTCAAGCTGTAATATGTCAGGGATGTACACAATCTCTAAAAACCCATCATGGTCTCTTGTCCCACACACTGCTGGCTGTGCTTTTTAGGTGTGTGGAAGTGTTATGTGCTGAACGAGCAGAACGATATCTTTATTTTCTATTATTTTTTATAAATTTGTGGTCGTCTTATCAAGAACAGCCTGACTTTCATAATTTGAGTCTTTTGGTTTCTTTTCCTGTGTACAGCCTGTACATATTGAAGTGATTGCACAAAGGTCACAACAGTTACACTTCTTAATAGAAAGATGGCAGTGCTTCTGCTTCTCATTATCTTCTTGTTGAGCTGTTCAGATAGGCATTTTGCAAATACATTTCATGCAGTCAAACTGCCAATATGTAATATGTTTTCCCAGTAAACTAATTATCTTTGTATTGTGTGAAGTTTGAATGAGGATCTGCTTTTTTTCCCCCGGCAATCTGTATTTTTGTCATCGAGTTTGTTTTACAAGTATTTGTTTTCTCTGAAGTAGAGCCTAAAAAACATACAGTAATCAAATCTGAATTCACTTGTGATTCATATTCATGTCTTAATATCATCTCTAACAAAGCAAAGTGTATACTTGTAACCTTTTTTACTGCCATTTCATTTGATTTTCAGCTTTACTCACCAGGTGGGAATCTTAGTTTTTCCTTTAAGACTTTCCAATCCTGCTGTTTGCTGGCATTCAACTGTTCCTTGCAGGCTGTTGGTCACCCTGGGGTGTGTCTGTGGCCTCTGCTATTGACTTGGTATGAAGGGGATCCACAGTGCTACATCTAATTGAAGAGTTGAGTGGTGAAGGCAGGTTTGTGCTGCAGAATTTTAGTTGTGTTCCTTTCTAGAGGAATCAGCTGCTTGGGTGTGTTGCTTAAGACTTGTGCCAGTTTGCTCCGAAGCTGATAAAAGCTCAGTGTTGCTTACCTGGAAAGGAAATGGGTTGTAAAGCTGTGCAGCCAAACCTTCGTGTGCTGTGGTCATCTGTTGGGGTGGTAAGAAGTTGGCAGTGCTGGGTATTCTGGTGGCTTTGGCTCATGAGGAGCCAACTTCCCCAGCACAGGTTTTAGGGGAAAAGTGGTTTTGAGTGAGATGGCTGGACAGTGGTTGCCCATCTCACTTAAAGGCTTTCAGGGTTTTCTTTATTCAGGATGAGAAAAGCCCTGGCACTTTCTCCCCTTGATGGTACGTTCCTTTATGATGAGCAAACAGGATGTGTTAAGGTTGGAGAGAAAGCACTACTGCTCCTGCCCCTGCCTGCCCCCCAAAAGGGAGTGAAGCTGAAACAAAAGTGAGTACTTAAACCTTGCTCTTACACTCCTTGTGCTTCAGCCATATCACACAAGAACTTGTGACTTTTTCAGGTCATTATCTTGACAGGATTGGAATGTGGTTCTGTCCTCATCTAGGGTATCCTATCCATGGTCCAGCTCCCCTGCAGTGTACAGGGACACCCACAGCTCCATCAGGGTGCTCAGAGCCTGGTCCAGCTTGACATTAGATGTCTCCAGGGATGGGACATCCACCACATCTCAGGGCAGCCTGCTCCAGTGCTTCACCACCTTTACTTTAAAAAACAAACAAACAAAAACACACCCCACCTTGTTCCTTAAATCTAACCTAAATCTCCTCTCTTTTAGTTTGAAACCATTTCCCCGTGTCCTATCACCACAGACCCTGCTCAAGAGTCTGTCCCCTTCTTTCTTGTAGCCCCCCTTAAGATAATGAAGGATCTGATGGGTGACTCTCTGCTATTGCCTCGTGACTGTTAACAGTTGCTGAAATCACATCAGTTCTTTATCTGTATAATAGTGAATAATTGGGTTTTAGTTTTGTTCTGCCACGTCTGCTGCATGGTCATCTCACTGCAGCTGTTCTTACTGTCTTCAGAAATAAAAAGTGAAGGAAGAAAAGTCACGCCAAGTTTGTGTTAGGTCACAGATTCAGTGGGTTGACCTCATCCAGTTGTTGGACTGAATTTTTGATCTTCAATTAACTAATGGGTAGATAAATGTTACCTATTAATATTTTTGTAGTTCATTGGATGCTGGTTTTTTTGTTATGCTGCAGAAGTTGATCAGCAGGGTATAATTGAGTTTGCCTTGTAGGGCTTGGCTGATGTTGATGTAAGGAGGAAGAAGAGACATCAGTTCACTTCTGCCAGCAGAACTACAACTTCATTATGAAGCATTATGAGCATCTTTGATTATGGAAGTGAAGGCTCAATAGATATTCAGTACTGAGAAGCATCCAGTAACAGGTTAAGATCCATCTCCTATCTCAAACTGTGAAGCATCTTTTATTGAGTGTATCACCTCTGACAATAGACATTAATCAGTATTTGTTGAGGGAAGCTTTGAGGGCATCTGTTTGATGTCTTAAAATGTGCTACTATTAGTTTACTTTGCAAAGCTACAAGTATTATAGGTCTTCAAGCTTTTACATCATTTTGAAAATTAATGTTATTTCACAATAGTTCCAAACTAGATAACTGTGCCACACTTCAGCCTGTGAAAAAGTTATGTGATGTATAAAACCTCCATTTTGCTGATTTCTTCCCCAAAGAGCTTTCTGAAGTAGAGATTAAACTTCGAGACTTTTAATATAATTTGGGATATGGCAGAAAGACTGAACAGAAGAAAGAATAAAAGATGTAAAACATCTGGTGTAATGCAAAAGTGGAAGCAGGTGAAAGCAGTTAAAAATGAAGCAATTTCTTAAACTTTAAAAATAGTTTATATTAAAGACAGGCGGTTCTGGACAATAAAAATTGGCCACCAATATATTGGTACGTATGTGATTTTTTGGGGGTACAGAGAAGTTCATAAATCACAGAACACAACTGCAAATGTATTTGGACTTGAATTCATAAGAGATAGTTGAGGTCTGAAATAAATATGTGGAGTAAAGATTCTTTCAGCCTTCCTAACAGTTAACATCTGACTGAACCGAGAGCCCTGGGGTGATTTACTGCAAGTTCATCAAAAAACTGAAGCTGCAATGAAGAACAACTAAAGACTAGCTCAGGAACACATACAAGGATGTAAAATTAGATGAAATCTTGGTGGCTGTTTAAGTATTCAACTGAGATCAACTGGAAAAGGCACTTCGTAGAGGTTAGAGTAGAATAATTAGGACAGTTTATTTAGGAATTGTTTAAAAAACTAAATTGGTCATAATGTCTAAAATACATAAATTAGGCTAATCAGTTTTTCAGGTTTTCTAGAACTAATCCATGTGTGACATGCAGTCTTCAAAACATCTTTTTGTAGTCAGTTTTTTATTTTTGAATGCATCGGTGTTGATTCCCATTTGGCTGGGGATGTAGTGGGTAGCAAATGTTTTGCCCATGCTGTTTTGAAGGAAAAGCAAAAAAGGGCTTTTTGTCCATAAAAGGTAAGGGATGACGTGAGGTTAAAGCCTTTTATTTAAAAACCCCATAATACTTTAAATAAAAAAAAAATCTGAACTGTAGGTATCTCATCTTGACCTGTAAATATGAAAAGGAAGATTCCTTGCAAGAAGCTTTTCTCCACCGTCCATTCCTGAAGTCTATCAAACTTGCTTTCAGCAACACAAAATCCTAGTGTTCCCTATCATTGAATCATAGAAAATAAGGCTGGAATGAACCCTGGGAAGTGATGTAGACCTCCTTCCTACCCCAAGGAGAGATGAAGCTCATTTAGAGGGGATTGTTAGCACAGCTGAGATACAGAGTGGTTTGAGCTGACCTTGGGGACACGGCAGTAGAACTTTTTGTACTTTTTGCTTTATGATTAAAAGGTGATGTGCTCTGATGTGTGAATTAACAGGTACTTTCAGCAACGTGGAACGATGGCTGGTGGTCTCCTGGGGCACTTTTCAGCTTTTGGACTTGATTCCTGCAGAGATGGCATAGTCTACTTCAAGGAGAAATGATTTCAGGTCCCTGGGCAGGTGCAGCTAGCAAAGGTGTTCTTTAAAACTCCTATCTCCCCATCCTGTGCTGACCCCAGAACACAAATGGTTTTAGGTGTAAGCAAGAACACAACTTGAACTGAAAATTTAAAATCTGCCTTGGTTTTACATGGCTATGTCTGTTTAGCTGTTTTCATCTTCATGTTTCAGCTGGGCTGGAAATGATGGCAGCTGGCCACCCTTGGTTTTCCACACTGACTGGAAATGTATATATTGAATTTCTTTTTAAATAGGAAGACTTTTAAATCAGAGCTGACAGTTTAGAACCCTGTCTACATTCCCTGTAACTTGAAAAATGTGGTTTGCTGTGGTAAGATTATTCCTCCTAGAAACTGAAATGAGAAGTATAGCTGCGTGCTTCTTATGTCTAAGATGTATTCTTCTTGATTAAATACCACGTTGGGAAAAGTCTCATTAGTGTGAGGACTGACTCCAAGCTAGTGGCTTCCAAAGAATCCTGTTCATGGTGTAGCTATACCTATAAGCTTAATACCCATCATAATGGTATTTCTTCATAGAGATGTTCAACCTGACTGCTTCTTACAGAACTTGGGAAGGTGTTTGAAGAACTCAGAATTGACTGGTGGTGGTGCTGGTGGTGTGTTGGTTTTGTAGTTTTAAGTGGGAGGAAGACTTCTAATCAGTTTTTTAAAAGACTGACTTGGGGTTACTTTTCCCCATCAGAGTTTCTGTGAACAAAGCACGTAACCTTGGCCTCACTTTTTCCCTTTCACAGCTCTTTCGAGAGGGTTTAATGAGGCTTAGTACTCTAGAAACTTTCACATGGAGTCCACAGTGTAAAATAATACCAATTCTTGACAGTTGACTTAAGCACTCCTTTGAGTTGAGATTTCTTCCTTTTCTACCCATTTGTATGGGCAGTTTACAGGGAAATTAAATTGGGGATTCCTCATTTTAGGGTTGTGCTAATCTGCATGCTGATACATGCGTGCAAGCTTCGGTTTGTCACTCAGGTTTCTTACAAGTGGATGTATTTGGCTATGTAGATGAGCAGAACTGAGTCTTGACCTGCTCTTACTTTTGAGTTTTTTAGCTTATTGCCTATCAGCAAAACCTCTCTGTGTGTAAACAGACTGAAACTGAATTACCTCATGTACTTCAGAAACTCAGCATTCCTTTGTCCTTTGAACTGCTCAGTGACAGGCAGCACCCAGTGCTCAACAGAACATTTCAGTGCTAAGAATGTGACTTGACTATTAGGAGCCTTTGGAAGAGGGGAGTTTCTTGAGTAGCTCTCCTTAACCTGCTCCCTTTATGACTTCCATGTCAGTCTTTCTTGGACCAGGTTTAAGCAGAAGTGTGAGTTGCTGGATAAAGAACTCAGGGAGTGCACTGGTTATTCATAGGGGATAGGCTGATGTCAAGCAGTTGATGTTGACTTGCTGGAATTAAGGTTCTGAGTAGAGAGGAGATACTTGGGAACCCTCCCAAGCAAGATAGTTGGGGGACAGGTAAGGTGGAAGCAGGTTGGTTGCCATTTATTCTAAGCTCTGCTAAAATGAAATTACTCAGAGATGATAAAACACCTTGTAACTGCTTCTGTGAATTTATTTTTTTACCAGTTCCCAGATAAACGGGAACCAAAAGCTCTGTTTGACAATCTGGGAGAGCTTTGGGTCTTGAACTTATTAGTGTTACTGTTAGCCTTGAGTGTGCTCTGTGGCTATAAGCACAATGTTTTTCTTCTCTGTGGAAGAAACTGTTCTGTCGTTGGGGTATCACAAGCAGAAGATGAAAACTTTTGTTCAAAGCAACATGTCTTGAAAGTGGAGGTGAGGTATGTGTTTCAAAATGCAATGCTGGTGCTTTTTTTTTTTTCTAATTTTTTATGGATTTGCCTCTTTCTGCAGCATGGTGTAGCTGGGTAACTGCTCATCTGAATTGTATCCCAGCAAGTCCTATAAAACAGAACTCAGGACTCAAAGAATTAATAAAAGTTTTATTGTCACTCCTTTAGGATTAAATAAGCAAAACGTGAAACTTCCAAAATAAACGTAATCGTTTCAGATTGAGAATCCTTTTTGTTTTTTCTTAGATCTTAAAGGCACACACTGACCATCTGGTTAAAATCAATCTTGTGTGCAGTTTGGATCACTCTTGTGTAGTGTTCTCCACCTGAATTCAGAGTGAGATTTTTTTTTTTTTTTTAATTTGAACATCTTTGGCACAATTGTCATTGGTCCCAAAGCTACATTTCTGCATCCCTGCCATCTTGCTCCCTTAACCACTGCTAGTCCTTGTGCTTTTCCACAGACTTTGCTGACATATCAGATGTCTGAAGTGGAGCAAGAGTAGCCATGAGTGCAGTGGAAACATGAGGTACAGAGACAACTCCAAATTGGGCAAACCTGTTCTAAATTACCAAAGTTGTGCTTTTTTTCTTTGTATCAAGTTAACATTCTCAAACTGAGATCTTCTTTAAGAGCCACTGTTAAAATTATTACTGCTGGATGTCAGCTGAGCAGTGTGCTCTTGATAAACAGAAACAGATTATCTGCTGTAAATACAGGTTGTATTAGGGCTGTGTTTTATGAAGTCTGCGTGCTAATGAAGGGTAATATTCCATAGTCACAAGATAAACGTTGATCTGTTTCCACAATAGGTCACATGAGTGGAGAGGGACCTGCACAGAGTAGAAGCTGTTTTGTCCATAATCAGAAGAAGCTCTTTAAATTGATACAAGTATTTTCAAGCTCTTTGTTTCTCACCCACAGTGAACAAGACTTGCATGAAGCATTCACATAAGGTGATGGAGACCTTGATCATCTTTGTGACCCTTTGCTGGACTTGCTCCGGTACACCCATATCTGGTCTGTGTTGGGAGCCCGGGGTGGACCCCATGCTCCAGATGAGGTCTCACCAGCAGCTGGATAGAGGGGGAGGGATCACATCCCTGCTGCTGCTGCTCATCCCAGTTCATCCCAAAGTGCTGTTGATCCCCTTTGCCATAAGGACACGTTGCTGGCTTCTGTTTGGCTAAGCTTCTTTCCACTTGATCAGTTCCCACCCAGCCTGGGCTTATTCATAGAATCATTCAGGTTGGAAAAGACCTCTAAGATCATCTAGTCCATTCCTTCCCCACTGCAGAATTTAGTATTTCCCCATGCTGAACTCCATGAGTTTGTTGTTCACCCATTTCTCCAGCCTGCCTAATTCTCTTTGAATGGCAGTGAACCATCTGTCAGTCAATCATTCCTCCCAGTTCTGTATCATCTGCAGATGTGCTGACGGTGCTTCCTGTCCCATCATCTGGATCACTGATGATGGTGTTTAACAGAACTGATCCCCATATTGACCATCCAGTAGAATGCTGTCAGTTGGTCAAGCATGATTTACCTGTTATAAATCTGTGATGACTGCTCCTGGACTTCTTAGAGTGTTTGGAAATGGTTTAGGTTTGAAAATGACTTTTATTGACTCCATCACCTTCCCAGGGCTCAGCTTTGAGTTATCCTTCTGGTCCTTCTGGAACTTGAGTGATACCTGCTTTCTTGTGATCTTCAGGAACCTCTTACATTACCTTTCAGAGGATGAATGAGAAGGACCCTAGGACAGAAATAGGAAAAATGCAACTTCTATGCCAGGGAGTGGTTTTGTCAACTTTAGAAACACCTTTTAAGGGACAAGTTACCCTACTACTTGGTAACTTGGTAGCTTATAATCTCTTCTGCTGATTACACAACAGACATTTGTGGCTTGCTTTTTCTTCTTTCCAATAAGTATATCACATTTATTCCTTTGGATCTCTCAGCTTAGAGCAAGCATCTTTGTTCTACTTTAAAGGAGCTTAATGATTTCCTCTCCCACCCCCCTTAAACATATCAGCAAGAATGGAAACAAGGAAGGTAGATGTTGGAGTAGAATGGGCAGGCAGTGCCATTTTGCATTTGAGTGCTTTGGGATGATAAAACCTACTAAAAGAGTAATTTCAGCTGTAATTTTTGACCAAGTATAACTAAAACCTTACACAGCAGACTAACTTTGTGCAGCGTGCCAAAGATTCAGCTTTTCTAAGGAGCAGGCAAAAACAATTTCATATAAAGAGCCAACAGTTGAAGTAGCATTCAATTACACTTGGTGAAATACTATATAAAATCTCTTGGTTCCTGTCCCTTAAGTTTATTGCTTGTGACCAGCCCTAATGGGCAAGCGAGATAACACACGAAGAAAGGAACTTCAAAGTTGATAATATTTTTCTGTATGTCAAAAATGTGCATATGTGAAGACATTCAGTGACATTTTTCAAGACTTTCATGTAACTCACTACGTTATCAAACCTGACATGAGGATGTATGTAGTTTTGATTCTTTCAGGGTTAATTAGTGGGAGTTAGAGGACGAAATTGTGAATATTAACGGGAAAAAAAGCCACACCAAGACCAACCTGATAAACAGAAAAGCTTAACCGTGACCATTTCAGCTGTGTGGGAGATGGTAGCAAGCACTATAAAACAGTTTTATCCTCTTTTTCTGTCCTACACACATTGAGGAGCTCTGCATCTAATAATAGAATACATGGTTCCCATTACTAGTGGCTCAGTGAAATACTGTCATCCACTGAAACATGGCTTGTGTTCCTAATGGTGCTTTTATTGTCAAGCTTGAGTGAGTTTTATACCCTTAATTGTAAAGGTATCCCTTAAATCTAAATCCTGCTCCAGTTGGGTACGTGTAATTGTAGATATTAAAACGAATTCCTTTCGATTTGTATTTTACACTCAGGATAATGCGTGGTAGCATTTTTGTAGCATGTGGTCATTTCAAAGGGTTTTCTTTCCTTGCATGGGGAACTGGGTGGATTTATGGATCTATTAAGCAAGGTGAGCTAGATGGATGCTGTTCAGGGTGATTTTTATTTTCCTCAACTTGAGGTGACCTAGTGAGTTTGAAAGTAGCATAAAACTTGGAGCTGACATCTTAATATTTGATCTGCTGCGATCGTGACCCGTTAACCTTTAGCTTTAATGGTGCTATATAATTCTACTTAAATGTTGCAAATGTGCTCTACTGTGGGGCTGCAGTAAAGATTTTCTATCTGATGGATGATAAAATACGCTTTGCGTAATCACCCCTCTCGAGTGTGTGTTGTTTCTGGTAGATACCAATCTCCTCTATTTGTTATCTGAAATTTAAGAGAGACTTTGCTTTCTGATGTAATGTGGGTTTGGGGCAGATAATGTCCTCAACATCTTGATTGGGAGCTACAGAACACAGGGTTGGGGAGAAAGGCAGAAGTTTATTTCGTGGTATAGTTCCCATAAAGGTAAGTTATATATTGTACTAAAATTGTTGAATTAACCACAGTGACCTCAGCCTCTGGTGGTAAGAAAGAGTCATCAAACAATCCTCAGAAATTTACTTTACAAATATTGAATATGTTTGTGAACTGCATCACTAAAGCAAAGATTCCTAGACCATATATAGTTCTATATTTCAGTGTAGAATGATGAACAGCCTTGATAATTTAGGGATTAAAGCATTGGTTGAGACCAGAATAAGCTGTAGGACTTTCCATAAGCTATTAGCTACACCTCAGTATTTACAATCATGAAAAATGCTTTATTGTTATAGAACAGAAATAAACATCAGGAATATGTTTGCCAGGTTTACAGCGAGCTGTGATGCTGTGACTGACTCCAGCCTCTGCTGCACGTGTGAAGCTTGAATGGAAAGGTTTTCAGGACAGAATGGTGAAATGGCAGCAGGATAAGGGGGTGAAAGTGCCATAGATGTCTGGGGGAGCTGAAGGGCTTTATGTGAGGTCTAAGTGGGATGGAGGACATGCAAAGATGAGGAATTGGATCACTGCAGTGTTCTTCTGGTGTGTTGGGAAATGGGTTAGGGTTAGGGTTGAACTAATAAACTGTGTTTTCTTAATTTTAATGTTAGTTTTTAAAAGGACCACAGTTGCAGAGAGTTCCTGATTGCACTGTGTGTGGGGTTTCCTGAGCAGATGGAGCACTTGATCTTTACCTTTCCAATCATGGAGTCTGGATTTTTGAAATTCACTTAAACATCTGAATAATTTCACCTTAAATGCCTTTTTTTTTTTTTTTTCTTCCCTCATCAGATTTCCTTTATATCCAAAAGGAGGGGAGAAGCTTCAGTTTGAATACGGAGTGTATCTTCTCAACAAAAATATAGCCCAGGTTGGTACACTGAGATGTTTTTAATGAATATCTACCATCTGCTTAGTGTCATCATGGCAAGAGTGTGCACCTGCTGCCTTGTGATGCTGCTCTCCATAGAGAACATCTGTGAACTGCTGGAGGTGTTCTTCACATCATTGACTCTACTTGCCTTCTGTGTTTGAGACTGTGCTGCTTAGAGAAGGGTTTACCAACCAATAATGACTTTTTTCCCCTTTTAAATAATAAATATAGTGCGTGCACGTGCGCTGTTTTGAAAATTGAGAATATTTTGTTACTTTCATTATGCTTGATTCATCTCTTTCTCATTACTGTGCTCTTTAATCTTGCTGTGTTATTTTAACTGGCCTTGTACCTCGATCCTAGTTCGATAAGAAAAACACAACAATACGGAAAATCTTAAGTCTTGCCAATGCATGACTTTTTAAAAGAAAAAAAAAGCCCTATAATAATCCTTAGTTCCTTGCTCACGTGTTTTTTAAAAATCCTTTGCTTTGGTACATTCCTGAGAAATTGTTTTTGACTTTTACAAGTTCATGACCTTTTATTAGAGGTAATACTGATAGCTGCTGCCCACACATTTGGTATGGAGTTCAGAAGATGCCCAGAGAGCTGCTCTCAGAGGGACCTGTAGAGGCCATTTAGGCTGTTGCTCAATCCTTGGGCAGGACCTGCTGCACGTAGGCCGTCCCTGGTGGATGTTTGTATAATGTTCCCTGATGGAAGGCCTGTCATCTAAGTAATGTGTTCCTGTTCTTTTCTGTCCTTGCTACTAAAGACTTCCCTGACATCTAATCCAACTGTCTTCATGTTTTTTTT
>WBMW01004287.1:0-79869 GCA_013396635.1 Penelope pileata
CTAGTGTGTCTATGATTCTATGACTTTTTTTCAGTGGGATTGTTACGAAGGTTCTACTCACTGAACATACCTTGGCTGTTTTATCTTATAAAAGGGCCTCTGACTATTGTTCTCTTGTATCCTACTGACCAGGAAATTGTGCTTTATTAACTAAACCCACCTATGTGAGGTCTTTGGGAACAAGATTCTTATATTTTTATGCCCTGTATTTCTACTGTTTATTTCTACTGTCTGTCCTCAGTTTATTAAAGGAGAACAGACCCATACAAGATAAGCTTCAATGCATAAGACCTAAATTAACAGAGCTTTTTCAAAAAAGTACTCTCTTTTAGCAGATCAGCACATTAAAAAAAAAAGCGAGGAATGGCCTATAGCCATTTAATGTGGTTTTGATGGAATATATGGAATTAAGGTTGTTGTGTACAAAAACAGTAACACAACAAGCTTTTCTTTTCTAAGGTTTCAGAAAGAAAAAAATACGTTATCATCAATAGGGTTTCTGTATGGAACTATAGAAACATACCTTCATTTAAATAAAAAATAGAACGTTTTAAAATTTTTTTATTCTACTAATTCTCTATTCTTATTTTTGCCACCCTTAATACATGTTCAACAAGACTGGAATCAAATACTTTAAATACTACATAGAATGATATAATCATAAAGTGTGTTGGGTTGGAAAGGGTTCAAAGATCATCTAGTTCCAACCCCCCTGCCACAGGCAGGGCTGCCAGCCACAAGTTCAGACTTTCCAAGAACCCATCCAACCTGGCCTTGAACACCTCTGGGGATGGGGCATCCACATCTTCTCTGGGCAACCTGTTCCAGTGCCTCACCATCCTCTGAGTAAAGAATTTCTACCTAACATCTAATTTAAACCTCCCCCTTCCCTTTCAGTTTAAATTAATTCCTCTTTGTCTTATCACTGTCTACCTGTGTAAAAAGTCAGTCCCTGTCCTGCTTATAAGCTCCTTTCATGTATTAGAAGGCCACAGCGAGGTCTCCCTGGAGCCTTCTCTTCTCCAAGCTAAACAATTCAAACTTCCTCAAGCTTTCTTCACAGGAGAGGTGCTCCACTTCTCTGATCACCTTCATGGCCCCCCTCTGGACCTGCTCCAACATCTCCACATCCTTCCTGTGCTGGGGGTCCCAGTTCTGGACACAGTACTCCAGATGGGGCCTTACAAGAGTAGAGTAGGGAGGGAAAATCACCTCCCTCTCCCTGCTAGCCATCCCTCTTTTGATGCAGCCCAGGATACTATTGGCCTTCCAAGCTGCAGGAGCACACTGCTGGCTCATGTCCAGCTTTTTGTCCATCAAGACTCCCAAATTCTTCTCGACAGGGCTGATCTCAAGGAGTTCTTCTCTTAGTCTGTGCTCTGGCTAAAATCATCCAGCCAATTCTTTATCTACTGAATAGCCCACCCTTCAAATTCATATCTCTCCAATTTAGAGATAAGGATATGGTATGGGACCATGCCAAAGGGCTTGCACAAGTCCAGGTAGATGACATCAGTTGCCTTTCCTTGGTCCACTGATGCCACCACTCAGTCATAAAAGGCCACCAGCTTGTTCAAGCAATTGGTGAATTGATTTGCCCTTGGTGAAGCTGCCCTGGCTGTCTTGGATCACCTCCTAAGTCACACGTGCCTTAACACCTCTTCCAGGAGGATCCACTCCATGATCTTCCCAGGAACAGACATGAGGCTCACCAGCCTGTAGCTCCCTGTGTCCTTCTTTCTCCTTTTCTTAGAAACGGGAGTGATGTTTCCCTTTCTCCAGTCACTGGGAACCTCACTTGAAAGCCACAACTTTTCAATTATGATGGAGAGTGGCTTGGCAACCACATCAGCCAGCTTGTTCAGGACCCTGGGATGCATATCATCTGGCCCCATAGACTTGTATACATTCAGCCTCATGAGGTGGTCTCTGACTTGCTCTGCTCTTACACTGGGAGGGATTTTTCTCCCCCAAACCCTGCTTAGGAATTCGGGGACATGAAAGCCTTGGGAAGCCTGACTGGTAGCGGAGACCAAGGCAAAGAACTCATTAAGTATCTCAGCCTTCTCCATGTATGAGGAAACCACTTTCCCTTTTCATTTACCAGAGGGGATACACTCTCCTTTGTGTATCTCTTGTGATGAATGTACCTAAAGACACACTTCTTATTGTTTTTTACGTCCCCCCTCAAGCTTAATTCCATCTGCACCTTTGCTTTCCTGATCCCATCCCTGCACATCCAGACAGCATCCCTATATTCTTCCCAGGCCGCTCATCTCCACTTCCACTGCTTATACTTTTCCTTCTTTTTCCTCAGCCTGACCAGCAGGTCCTTGCTCAGCCATACTGGTTTCCTGCCTCCTCTGTTTGTTTTCTTATTCTGGGGGATGGAGAGCTCTTGTGCTCTCAGAAAGGCATCCTTAAAGTGCTGCAAGCTCTGTTCCATTCCTTTGTCCCTAAGTACGTTTCCCAGGGGATCTCATTCAACAATTCCTTAAACAACCTGAAAGCGTACATGACCTTACTGTAAAAGTCAATTTCAAAATCCTTCAATTACAAGGAACCTAAGGGAGATAACATGCTTCATTCTAAAAAGCTAATAGTTCAGAAGATAATAAAGAAATAGTATCAAGGATTCTACTGGAAAGTTTCAAGTTTTAAAATACAGTAAAAATAGAATTTTAATTTAAGCTATTTCTGTTGTTTTCTGTATAATAGTCATTGGCATGTTTCTGGGATGGGGAAATCCTTCATGCAAGAGCAGGTTTCCAAGAGAAAAGTGATTTAAATCAAGAAAATAATATTGTACAGTACAGTAATGCTTCTAAGATACATTCATGTTAATCATAAAATATGCTTTCCTGCAATAAGTAGTTCATAACTTCATTGCTTAGTATTTCAAGGTAGACTAGTCCAATGCTTGCAACAGACATCAAGGAATGATTCTGCACTGACGGAATAGAATCCATAGCAATTCTTTGGGTCTCTTTCTATTTTTTTTCTACAAGATGTGAGTTAATAGCAGTTTGTCTTTCACAATTACATGAGTAGAGGCATTTTGGGCATATAGGAATATTTTGAATGTAATCACAGAAAACTGTGTGAAGCCATAGTTAGTTCCTTTTGTGCAAATTCCATGGAGGAAAAAAATGCTACTTCTACAAATTTAAATTTATCTCAACTCATCTGTGTTCATTTTTGTTGTGCCTGAAGTTAAGAGATGGTCTTAAAGTAGATACCAGAATGCAGTATTTACCATGGCACTGAACAGATCTGTTTAAATTGAAAATAACATGAAAAATGAAGTTTTATACTCAAGTTGTAACTTCAAGTCAAAGTGAAGGGTTTTACTTGTCATTTTTGTGAGCCTTGTCTTTCACACTCACCTTGATCAATGTCTGCAACAGACTGAAACTCGGTGATTATTTATGATCATCAGCCAATTAACAATAACCATAACAAGAGAAAAGTCCTTAGCATATGCTTGCAAATACAGCAATTTAAATTTCATTGTTTTCAGTTATTTTACTCATATGCAGAACCATATCAAAAATTCAGCACTCAAATGCTCTATTTAGTTAACTTCAAGAGAGGATCAGACTGAATTGCTCATAAAAGCAATGGTAATGGGCAGAATAAAAGGCTTGTTTTGTTCAACATCTAGTCTTAGACAGTGGCCAATTGCAAGAACGAATTAATACTTTGTCAGCATAACTTCACAGCTTCTGGCATCCTGTAGCTAAGGACCTTATGAACTGGAGTTTGTCTCTTTGTGCTTGTGTTTGATATCCCCTAATAACAGCAGTTATATTGGCACAGCATGTGCCGACGAATTTTACAATTCATTTACACATTCAGTGGAAAAAAACCCTCTGGTTAATTCAAGAATTTTCCTTTAATATTTCTTTTGATTATTCTTGGGTTGTTGTCTTAGTTTCTAACAGAAGTTACTTCTCTCACAGTGTCTGGTATGAAGCTATGTTTTGTTCCCAGAAGAGGAACAAAACTGATAACACCTGGCAGTGTTGAACACAGCCAAGGACATATTTGGGTTCGAGCTCCACGCTGGGCACCAAACAAACTGTTGTGGTTCAACTCAGCAATAGCTAAGTCCCATACAATTATTCGCTCACTTCCCCCCTCCCAAGTGGGATGGGGGAGAGAATTAAGGAATAAATACGGTAGAACTCATGGGCTGAGATAAAAGCTATTTGCTAAGACAGCAGAGAGAATAAAAGGAATACCAGTACACATATATATATATATAATAAAGAATAGATGATACACAAAGCAAGGGACCAACGACTGATCCCCAACCAGCCAGCAGCCCCTCCCTCCGAGCAAGAGACTCTCCGCCTGTAAAAATCACGACGTGATGTGGTATGGAATAGCTCTTTGGTCAGTTTAGGTCAGCTGCCCTGGTCCTGTCCCCTCCCAGTTCCCAGCTCCTTATGCCTCCTAACTGCTTCACTGAGGCACAAAATACATCCTTGGGTGTGTTCAACACTGCCAGTTGTTGTCAGTTTTGTTTCTCTTCCGGGAACAAAACATAGCTTCATACCAGACACTGTGAGAGAAGTAACTTCTGTTAGAAACTAAGACAGTTGTGTATCGTGTGAATAATATCTTCACCTTCTCAGCTTCATTCATGTCTCTCTATTTTGCAATCATAAACTCCCCTCCCATTACTTCCTTTCTCCAGATGAAGAATCTCAGTTGATTTAATCTCCCCTCATGTACATATCTTTTCATACTTCTTTTTTATGTACATTTTTTCCTTGAAGTTGTTGAGATCTGAACTATGTATTAATTGTGTAATTATAAAATACACAGTCCAGTAGCTTTTTCTTTGGAATTTTTTTTTTGTGCGATTAGATAACTGTGCAACTTATTAAAAGAGCACGTAAGTGAATTGGGCCAGAATACACATCCAAAAAATCTTTATTTACACTTTTAACTATTTATATTAATATGTTGTAGAGCTATTTAACATGAATGCTTATCAAAAATACATAAATACATCGTTTATCTACATACTTAAGTAAATTTTTAAAATTATTCTCAGATAAATGTTACCTGCCTTGAGTAGCAAATCTGAGTGAATGAATATTCTATGTTGTTGACTTAAAATTTTAGGGTCATTCAAAATGTGTTGAGTGCTAAAGTACTAGTAATATAAAAATGTGTTTTCAGAGTTGATATTTGCAAGTTACTGGAAATCAATTTAAAACAGAAATGAATAAATTTCTTGTAGTAACTTTCTAAATTATCAGAATGAAAGATTTTATTTTCCGCCTTCCTGATATAAAAAATTTAAATCAGCAAACATACTCTTACTTAAGCCAATAATTATGGATTGGACCTAGCAGATTTTTGCAATTTTTCTAAAAGAGTTGATTTTTTTTTTTTTTTTTTTTTTTTTTTTTTTTTAATAANTTTTTTTTTTTTTTTTTTTTTTGTGAATAGCAAATATTTTTTCCTAATTTACTAAAACATACTAAAAATACATTTCAGCTTTGTACCGGAAGGTAACCTCATTCTTTTTATCATGTTTATGCATCAACTTAGTAATTCCTAGGACACTAGTATAAAATATGTATATTTATATACTGTTCATAGGTGTGATGAAAAAGTTGATACGTAAAAAAGTTCTGCAATGCAGTGTAAACCCTGAAAGAAAACTTAGAAGAAATTAAAAATATGTACTCACTTGCTGTTACAAGATCTATATAAAATGAAAAAAAATATTTAATCATCACTATGCAGATACTATACCATGTCTATTGCTAATCCAATCAAATACTTCACTTTATACTATTTATTGTCATTACTGATAACACTGTATCTTCTTGAGGAAGTCATATACAGTACAAGCACTGCAAATAGATTACTAAAATTAGCAACAGTGTTTTTGAAATGGAAGATACTACTAGACAATGCAAATGCCTATATTCAAACAATACAGGTAGTATGCATTACGTTAATGTGTGTGATGACATGAAATACTAATAATTTTTCATCTATATACTATTTGTATAATGAAGAATTTTATGTAACATTGAAAATAAACACTCTATTTCAGTATATGAATAACAACAAATGTATTTTTTTGCCATACTGTTCAGCATGGCAATTGCCTGTAGACTCAGGGTAGCAGGTAAATACACTGGAGAAGAATCACAGTGTTAGTGAGTTGTTTGACACTTGTTATTTTAATACATAGAATAACTGGTCTTGTATTATCACAGGAGTTATGTGACATATCTGTATCTGATTAATAAAAATCAGTACTCCATTGTCTTGCTGCTATGTTTATGGATCTGTGCATGGATTTCTGTGCATTTTCTTCCTGGGCTACTGCAAAGCTGGACTTCTAAAACTGACTGTGTGTAACCACTGTCTGTGCTCAAAGCAATTATATTTCCCAATAGAGCACAATGTGCCTGAGGTTGTACTGACAGTGGGCTGGGTGAATAAATGAACAGAGTAACCAGGAAGATAAGTCCATGGTTTTGTATCAGAGCTCTTCTTATTTAATAATAGGTACCTTCTCTAGATAGCTGTTCCTCCCTATTTACTATAAGCTTGTGTCCTCCGCTTTCCTCCCCTCATTCATGAAGAATTAACAATATTTATGTTTCGTATCCTTGTTCCTCTCCGTTACACAGCAGGTTGCTAAAGTATTTAGAAAATCAGTGCTGTAAACAATTGATGCCGATTCCATCATTTATTTTCTGGGTCATTTGGTTAACAAGAGACTTGTAGAAACTTAGCATGAGACAAAAACAAAATGAAGTAGAAATAAAAAGAGACATTTCAGTCTGATATTGCAAAAGTAATGGAAATGTAAGTGGATGTTCAGTGGGTATTCAGCATCATGCCAAAAACTTCTATCTGAAATAAGAGTAGGTACTATAAATAGCGAAGAAATTACCTCACCCTCTCAATCCCTATCTTTCTAAGGGTTTTTCTCAGTGCAATTAGATTACAATTCTCTGTTCTACTTAAATCTCTAGAAACCATCTTGCTCAATCAAATCTTCACTCTTGGCAATGCATCCATAAGCAAAGATATCTTAGTCTAAAAAAGTGCCAAAGCTCTGTCTCATTCACATCTTTTCTTATATTGCCTAACCTTTTTCTCCCCTTCCTTGCAACATCACGTACTCATACAAGAACGATTCAAAGGAAAACAAGAGAGCAGAGGTCTCAGTGCAGATGAGCAATTGCCTAAATTAAATAATTGTAGTCTGTTGGAAAGGAAAAAATAGAAAAAATTGAACAATTTGAGCTACAATTTTCAACCTAAGTTAGAGGCAATTCATCTAGCAAAGAGGAGACCCAAAGCAGTACAAATGTATGCCTGTATAGCCTTACAGTCAAAGCTATTACAATAATTTCTATATTTATACAGACTATCAAATGAAAGGGTTAAAATTCAAAATCTTCAGATGCCTTAATATTCCCACTCCACACTTCTAAGATTTTCTCTTTAAACAGTGAAGAGTGGAGCGTCTTTAAACAGTAAGCGGAAGATGATCTTGTAATTATTTCCAATTAGGATATTTTTTTCCTACAGTATCCACTTGAATCACCTAATGCACTTAGCATATCTAAAAAATTATTCATGCATACACACAAAAAAAGTGTATTTTTCTATGTATTTCAGTCACAAATGGCTAGGTTGATAATTATATTGCACAATCATTGCTTTGGATAACCTCTCTGGAAAAAGCAAACTCTAAGAGTAGAAAACCAACTTAATCCACTTTTAGTTATGATTTCCAGGTTTCTTTTCAAGTCTCCTAACTGCTTACTGTACAACAAATCATGCATACATAAAAACATATACATGTATGTAGGTACATATGTATAACCTCAGTTCATGGTTCAGAACTATGATTGTAATTGCCTATGCTGTGGAAATGATAAAATTCTTTGTGTATAATGTCTTGTTTCCCTCAGCCTTTTCCTCTAACTTACAGCATTTTTTAACCATATTGTAATAATAAAAATCTGGAAGAGTAAGGTTTATCTTTTTCTCTCAGGTTAAGTTCCTTGGCAGTCAAGAAGACACTGAGGAGTCAGAGTTTGTCTCCACTAGTTAAATTAAAGATATCGATCATGACCTGAACATAAATCTCTTAACATTTCCCTGATAATAACTTCTAAGTACAATTAATAATCTTCGGACCTAGCTTGCAAGAGATGAATAACTTCTCTTTTTGGCAACTCTACCTTTTAAGTGAGTTGTTAAATATAATCTATGGAGACCAAATAGAAAGTCACACTACTTAACAAAATAATGTACTGGAATAGAAAACCCTTTATTGCAAATGCGCTTTTTATAAGAAATACTGACAACTCGTGTATACACAGTAGCTGAAGAATTTTCAAACATAAAATGAATATTTCACGATACGCTAGTAAATAGTCCAACAGGTTTATCAGATAATCTCACATTTTGCTTCTCTTTCCCTGTGCTACAAAAAATTGCCTCATTATTAGTGCCTGTGCCTGATCATCATGTCATAGCCCACCTGAGTACTATGTCAGCAGATTCATATGTTCATTTAGATGACTCCTTTTCATACTGGTACATAGTACTGGAAATTCAATCTGGGAGTTGTGATACTAAATTGCTAGAGGACATTGACAAATTCTTTACAGATACGACTGACGGGAAAATTGCTTATATCCTCTAATAACAGTATGTTAACACTCTAACATTAAGGATTGTGCTGTTAACAGATTTTCCAAAAAAGTTATTGCCTCAATCTTGGAAGAATAAATTTAAATACTGTATCATTGATTCATACTCTATGAGGTCTTCATACTTAAGCATTGTTTCAAGTTATATAACACATAATCTGTGAGAATTTTTTTTTTGTTATTGTATGCTTACCTTGCCATCTTGTCTTGTTTTTTTTTTGTTTGTTTGTTTTTGGTTTTTTGTACTCACTGAATCAAAATGATCTTCCATAAACTCTGAAACTCTACTGATATAACCTCTCCATATGCAAAGTACCAGTTCCCAATCTCCAAATCCACTTACGAATTACTGGTATATGGGTTTATATAACTCTGAATTGTACAACTAAGCACGGCAGATGTACCAACCCTTGCTGTATCAATAATTGGAAGTACTAAAAGTATATTATTTTCAGTAATAGATCAAAACCTGAGGTGAACTTTCATCTTTTCAGGGCTACATGAAAACTCTTCTAGATCTCCTAATCTTCAGATTAGCCATTCCAATATTATATAATATACCCTGGCACTATTTACCTGGACTGAAACCTGAAAGCTGATTAAAAAAAAAAAAAAATGTCATTGAAAATCCAGCAAACCTTCTATCATTCTGAGATGCACTATATTAGTCTTCAATATTTGACTCTAACAATAATTCAGTTTTTCGTCTGTTGTTGGAATGCTGGAATGCTACAAAATGCTAAATTTCCCTATCCAGTGCTATGTATTGTATACCATAAAGATTTTGAAAAAGCTATTATAGACTTTAGCACATTCCTACCTTTGGGCTGCTTTTCTCCATCTCAGATGCACTGGTGAGATTTTACACATTACGTTATACAAAGTGTTAAATGTACAGTCTTACTAGATTAACAATTATTTTTTCTTGTGAGCACCACACCACATATGGAAAAACTGAGAAGTATTTTGTGTTTTTGCCAACTGCTATTCTCTTTTTACTCAGTATGCACTGTTAGTTTTTCAACTGACTTATCCTATGACTCCCATAATAAACAAGAAATTAAATACTTGGTACTTAAGTACATTCTTTTATTCTTAATTCCTTTGTTCTTTAAAAAAAAAATAGTGTAAGCTAATTTTTTTAAAAATATTGCCAGCAAGGAATGAAGCCTAACATTTTCTTATTTCTGCATGAATTTACTGAAAACAATAAAAATCTGAATTGCTGCTACTAGCAGTATTATTCAGTCAGAACTCAAGTGGACTATGAAAATATGTGGATGATCTAACATCTAGACTTGTATGTTATATCACCGTACAAACATTGTCATGCTTGATTGGATAGTGGATCTTTAAAGAATTTGATAAGAGTTGCTCTTCAAAACTGCTTAGTGAAGTGATACCTAACTTTCGTGACTCTGGAACATAACATTCAGCAAGTAAATGCTGAAACATTTATTTGAGGTATATGCAAAGAGTTACCAAGAAATAAATGGAAACTTTTTTTTCCAATAGAAAACTTTCTCCTGACTTACCATAAGAATCAATTTGATTTCTTTTTTCTTGAGGGCATTAATAGCTAAAGACATAAATGATTTTTCTATTCTGAGATTTTTGGAAGAGCTAAGCCAACTGCTTGGGTAGAAATACAAGCTTCTCTGTTGCATTAGGTAAACTGGTCCCTAATTTTGAGGGCGGAATCATGCTGTGACTCCATATTCCCAGAAGAAAGAAAATTGCAAGAAAGTAAGCTGTAGGAAATCTGTATTTCAGAGCTCTTCAGTTTCTGCACCATCCCAGTCTGGGTCCACTTTGCACACAATCTTTCTTATAAGTTAAGAAGTCCAGGCTGATCTTCCTGGAGGAAGCCTGTAGTTTGATCGCCCATTGACAACTGTGACTGGAAGGTTTGTGTTCTGTAATTCTCTCCATGTTTGTATTTACAAGCCTATGTCTCAGTATTTTGCATACTGTTTTGCCTTTCTTACTTCTTACCATTTTGATCCAAAAATGAAAAATTTGATGAAATATTTTGTCACCTTGGACTGTTATGTGAATGGAATGCTTCACTCTCAATCTTCCCAAAGTAAAGTTAGGCCACTACTGCAGTGGCCTAACTGTAAATACTGTGGACTAAGGTTTTGCTCAGATGTCTGATTAGTTTTTTTAACTTGCATGAGCATCAATGTATGGGAAGGAACACCATGAAAGGAGCCTAGCAATATCTATTGAACATAAGATCTTTGAAAAGAATTGTTGTGCAGAGCAACATATCAACCTCATCTATTACAAGAACAGAATACTAAGGCTTTCTGGCATAGAGATTGAGTACACATGAAAGAAATGTAACTAAAAGGCCCATATCTTATAAAAAGTTTGTGCAGTTTTCAACTTGTTTCAAAACCAGTGACTGTCAGATGGGTTCAGGTAACCAGGTGATTAGCAGTTTTCACTCCTAATAAAGATAATATAAAAGTGCAGACTGGAAGATTCCAATGAACTGGGACTTCAGAATGGCATAGAACCAAAGAAGAAAAGTACAATTCTTTAGTTCTATTTACTTTTTTTATTCCGTCTTAATATTTTAAAATTCTTATTTCATAATAGATAGTGTGATTTCTCCAGACCCCTTCCTTTTCAGTAAAATGAACGACTCTTTAGATTACATCTAGCTTTTGTGGTTTCATGCATGACATTGCAATGTATTATATAATCAAGCATGAGTTTGACACAGTCCAAATTTTTAAAAATAGCAATTCTATTTTGATTTTAAAATTCTGTGTACCAAAGAATGAAAATATAAATATTTCATAGGTGAAGCAAAAGCCTCATGTTCATGCAAAGAAAAACAAGGGATTAATTCACTACCTCTCATTGGCAGGCAGGTTTTCATCCATTTCCAAGAAAGCAAGGTTCATCATACATAACAGTTTATTGTGAAGCTAAACTTCATCACTCTGAACATCCTTCCCTTCTTCCTTCTCTACTCCAGCATTTATCGCTGTGCATGATGTCATATGGCATGGGATATTCCTTCATCCAGCTGGAGCCAACTGTCCTAGTTGCATCCCCTCCCCTTGTGAATCCTCAGCCTCCTCGATATAGAGCAGCACAAGAAGTAAAAAAGTCCTTGGTTCTGAGTTAGCATTGCTTTGCAACAACTAAAAACATCAGTGTGTTATCACTATTTTTCTCAAAAATCCAAAACTCTGTATCACGTAAGCCTCTACATAGAAAATTAATTCTATCCTAACCAAAATTATGACACCTACCCAGTTAACTTGCCAAATATATTAGTTTCTGTATATACTGCACAGAATGATGCATCACATTTTCAGGAATGAGTTATAACTGTGATTTGTCTATGCTAGAACTCAAAATACCTTGATTACCTGCACTGAGCTAAACATTTCCATAGCTGTTTCCTAACTTTGCTTCATCCCTCTGTAAAGTACCATGAAATATATACTTGAGTGACAAAGTGTCTGATAAGGAAACATGAATATTCTTCCCTATTATTGTTTTTTCTTAATTCTTTCTCCACATGAATTCCTTTACAATATCTTTTTCTTTATAGTAGAGATAGGTAGACTGCCACAGTCACTTTCATTCTTGATTAGAATATATTAATCTTGAATACTCTGTACTCTTCCCAACTAAGATTTACAATCACTGGATAGTCTAGACTGACTCACAGTGAAATTTCTGTTCTTGATTGTATGTTTACGTGTGTAGTGTTCAGTTCTATGTAATTTTGTGAGACTTATTTCAGCAGGGCTTTAGAACTTATACGGTGCTGCTTTGCCTGTTAGTTCTGATATCTTCTCACCTTTGAAAGGCACTAACAATACATACATGCCTTCTCATTGTGCAGTACAATTGCTTTATTTTATTGAGGTTTAGATTTTTTGTGTGTTTTGGTTGACTTATTTTCTAGACAGATAAGTATATATAAACATACTTATCTAAATAGAATATTCATCATATATATTTATAGATATATTTCATCTTCTTAGAGATATATACTGTGTAAATAATTATAGACATAAATATGTATAGTATGTGTAGTATACATTAGGAACAATAAGAGTGGCTGTTACAATGAGGTGATTTAATGGGATAGAATGGAATTAAACTGTATGTATTTTAAACTTTTACTGCACAACTTAAATGCTACGCATAAAGGATTTTCTTAAACTACAATTTGTTTTACTCAGTTTGTTTTAAGTTCAAATACTAACAAAATTTACCTAGATGAGTGTATGAGGCTGAAGGGTGAAGTAGTGAGTAAGTTGTGCATCAGAGGAACACACTAGTGCCACCAAACTAAAGATTTACTTAAGGCATGGTAAATATTTTCCCTTTTGGCTTTTTTTTAAAAAAAAAAAATATGTGATGGAATTGCTATTTAAACAAAGCGAAATTGTTTATAGATGGACTAGCAGAATTTATTCCCATTTTAGTCCTAATTCTAGTAGACATTTTCCTCTTTCTCTCCTTCTGAAAAGGGCGTATTTAAGGTTTATAGGATAGTTCTTCACAGTTAAGAAGATTTAGAAATGACACTTTTCCCCTGTCTCCTTAAAACGGAAAAAAAAAACAAAAAAACCAAAGAAATAGGTTCCAGTTCTCCAGCCACCAGTGTGCAAGCCTCCTGGCAGCAGTTCAGTCTGATTTGATAGTAGCCTGTTCAATCATTTAACAAACTATTAAAATCCTTTTCTAGAACTTTCTTCATTATACCACTATTCTTTTTATTCTTCAAGGTCTTACCTGATGTTTTGTCCTTTTGCCAATGCTATTTAGGCTTGGATCTGGGCTCTTGGAAAGTAGGAGATTCAGTCTTTTTTTAGATCATTGCTTTATTTAGGCCAATTTTAAAAGTCACATAGAATCATAGAATTTCCCAAGTTGCAAGGGAACCGTAAGGATCACCGTGTCCAACTCCTTGCTCCACACAAGATCATCCAAAAATCAGACCATAGGACTGAGAATGTTGTCCAAACACGTCTTGAACTCTGACAAGCTCAGTGCCTTGACCACTTCCCTGGGGAGCCTGTTTCAGTGCCTGGCCATCCTCTCAGTGAAGAACCTTTTCCTGATACTCAGCCTGAACCTTCCCTCTCACAGCTTTATGCTGTTACCTTGGGTCATCAGAGAGAGGTGATCAGTGCCTCCCTTGTGAGCAAGATGTAGGTTGCAATGAGGTCTCTCCTCAAGTCTCCTCTGCTCTGGGATAAACAAGCCAAGGGACTTCAGCCACTCCTCATATGTCTTCCCCTCTAAACCCTTCATCATCTTTGTAGCCCTTCTTTGGATGTTCTCCAATAGTTTTATGTCCTTTTTGCACTGTGCCTTCCAAAACTGTACACACTACTCAAGGTGAGGCTGCACCAGTGCAGTGTAGAGTGGAACAATCACTACCCTCGACCGGCTAGCAATGCCATGCTTGATGTGCCCTAGGATACAGTTGGCCTTCCTGGCTGCCTTGGCACACTGTTGACTTATGTTCAACTTGCTGTCAACCAAGACTCCCACATCCCTTTCAGTGGGGCTGCTCTTCAGCTTCTTATCCCCTAGTCTGTGTGCATAGCCAGGCTTGCCCCTTCCCAGCTCCAAAATCCAGCACCTGTTCTTGACAAGTTTCATGTGGTTGGTGACTGCCTAGCTCTCCAGTTTGTCCAGATCTCTCTGTAAGTCCTCTCCACCTTCAAGTGTGTCAACAGCTCCTCTCAATATCATCAGCTCTATCCTGTGGAATCCTGTGGAAATTCTCTACAAGGAATGACTACAAAAATGTTTTGACTGTGAATATAGAGACGAACATTATAGAGATGTAAAATATTAATGGCAAAATGTTAACCTTATTAAACTGATGTGAATTTCCAGTGCACATTTATATTTTCTCCAAGCATTCCTCCAATTTCTGATGGAGAAGAAACAATTGTGTTATGCAAGTATGAAAGACCTACATTTCATTAACTTGTTTTGAAATTTCCAGGATACTCTTTCTGTACAAAAGGGCATTACTGCTAAAACTAAAACTAGCTATTAAATTTGTTATTTAGTAATTATTTTCTGCATCCTAATTCTAGAATCATTTTTTTCTTTTCCAACAGTGAACTGTGCATAATGTGAATTAATTTAAGAATATTTTCAACAAGAAAAAGTATAGCAGTAGTTCAGTTGCAAGTTTTTTGTTAAACAGAATTGAGATTAATAGCCTATAAGATGCATAGAATACCATCTGTATTGTAGGGTAGTTTTTCTAGTTGTTTAGAGAAGTAACAGGACTTGGTTCCCAGATAAAATGTTTAGCAAGCTCCCAAGACACCCATAGTCAAAGCAATTCAATTTACATTCTTGTTGTGCTGTGAGTGGTCATTTCCCCAGTGCTATAAACCAAGTGTCTGCAGTGACGGCTTTACAAACTCTGAACTCCAGTAGAAAAGTACAGTTATTTATCTAGCTTAATCACTGTACAGTTTAGAAAAGACGGGCAAGTCAAACATTTCCGAATTCTCCTGTGTTTATGTTGAACCATTCATGCAAAACCTTGGTGCAGTTTTTCTCCCTATTGCTCTTCAAATACCTGTTGCACTGCTCGTTTCTTTATAAAACACGTACTATGCTGTAATTGCTTGATACTAAATATCTGGCAAACCTGGCCTAAGATATTCCCACCTTTCTTTATGTTCTCTGCCACTGTTTGTCATTCATGCCTCCCAAACATGCCACATTTTGCTGCCAGCAGCTAGTGGTGGAGTCACTCGGTAACTGGAAGCAGAAAACTGATTCAGGTTTTAAAATTAATAGTTCTATATCCTGTCAGAACTGCAAGATGGGAATGGAATATCTTAAACTGGTATTGCCACCAAGAACTTCATACCACAAAATAATTTCTTGACAGTGAAGTCATCATTTATTTATTCCTTTATTTATTTTGCCAGGGGAAAAAAAAAATACATGTTCAAGAATAGTATAGGGAAAAACACGAAGAGGCATTTTCTTGAATTTTTAGCAAAGAAGATGATGAAATTTAAATACGTGCAAAAGTAAGTTTGAAACACCTTCAGCATTTTAATGAGTCAGTAGAGAAAAATATTAGCTGAAATGATGCAGGAAAAAAGCCTCAGTGATACATTTCACATACGCTATAACTGCTCTGTTCTGCACATGACATCTTTTGTTGAATTGGTACTGTAGTTTAGGTAAATAGCTCAATTTGCAGCTAATTATTTGATTGCATACAAAGTGTGAATAATAGACAGTAGTACAAGCACACGGTGTTTTTATTTTCCTGCTAGGAAGAGCAGCAGACAACAATGGAAGTCAGCTATTTCTGAAAAAACACATAAGAAAGATGGAAATATTTTTGTGAATATCATAACATCTTTATATTTCATGAGATACACCTCTGTTTTTGCTTGATAATTCCATAGATAGTTGTACAGAACAAAAAATTCAAAAAAAAAAAAAAAACACAACAAAACTACATTTAATGTAGTTTTTTTTCTTTTCAAATGGAATAGTAGGTAAATACATAAAGGTATACTTACTTTTTTGAGAGGCCTTTCATTGTAATGTACTCTAGGGAACCTGCTTTAATGACAGGATTGGACTGGAGGTCCCTTCCAACCCCTATGATTCTGTGATTCTATAATTCTGTGATTTAACCCATGTCAAACTAGCTCTATAAAATTTCATTGTCATATCAATAACTTTGTTACAATCTAGCATGTATTTCCCTAAAGACAATATATTCAGAGATAGCTCCAATAGCATTATAAATACAAAAGGAATTTACACTATTGCTGTGTTGATAACGGGAGCTCTCTTTTTTGTGCTGTATTTCTATATTCCTCTCAGTTTGTTTGATCTAATACACAATTTTATTATCCCAAGGTATTTGTATGTTAAAACAAGGGAATTCTCAGTAATCTTCATAAAATCAAAATACTGAAGAATGGCATATTGTCTATTAATGGTATTTAGAATTCACTATAAATGGTGGATGTCCTGGTTTTGGCTAGGATAGAATTAATTTTCAGGCTTTTTCTTTTTCTAATTCTCACACTCAGCTCACTTGAGGGGGAGTGATCAAGCAGCTGCATGGTACTTAGATACAGCTGGCTTAAACTGCAACAGTCGGTGAATGTTTACTACCAATATAGTAGCTGGATCATTTTTAATCTTAAATGTAATTCCATTCAATTCCATTTCTCTCTTTTCATTCAATTATTTGTTTGTTTGTTTGTTAATTCTATCACTTAATTTTAAGAAGCACATCTCAAAGTTGGTTGAAACACAAAATTATGTAATGGAATGTATCTTATTTTCACGGAGTCACTGAAATGACAAGTTATACAGAAACAAGGTTAGTTTATTTCCTCTGACAGACTGTTACCGGATTTCATGCTAATATTTTGTAATTTAAAAATAAATTGTCTGTTTTGTTTTTTTTTTATTTTCTTTTGGGATTTTTTTTCTCTTTTCTTGTTTTGTACCTAGAAACCACTTCAAAGTACAATGTTTGGAAACCGCTGTTATCTTTTGAGAACAATATCCTGAATTCTTTATTTCAATATATTATAAAGAATTCCATGTAGTGGAACAGAGAAAATGAAATATTGTTTTCCCCAACAGAAAATACGTTTTTTTTTTTTTTTTACCTTGAAATATTTCGTAGTAACTGAAAAATTCATGCAAGAAATATTAACTGACAGCTAACACATTTCTCCAGCCTCATCTACGGCAGGTAGTTGCTTTTGCTTTTGAGTCCTTTAACATGAATTAGTAAGGATGAAATCAGCTGATGAAAGTAAAATTCATTTTTATTCAGAATTTTAAAACTAGAATTTCTAGATTTTTCACAAAACAGGAAAGCATTTATTTTGCAAAAATGAAATCCCAAGTGTAGTGGTAAGGAGAGGTTGTTCAAATGTCAAGTTTGAAAGTTGTCTGTGGTTTGAACCAATTTCATTTTCGATTGCATGTATGTAGCCCACAATTCATTTTTGTCTATCTTGTATCTTGTGCTTCACTTCTGTTTATACTTTCATACTATCTTGATCTCACTAGTTTTTCTTTCCTATTCTTTTCCTATGAACAGCTGTTGTGCTTATCTCTCTGCCAGGTTAAACCATGACAACAATTCACTTCTTGATCTTCTACTTCACTATTTTTATCACTAGTCTTTAGGATGACAAATACACATTTCATCTCAAAGAGTAGGTTAAACTAATCAGTAGGTTATATTATAAGAGTAAATAATCTTAAGAATGGTTTGCTATTATAAAAAACAGAAAATTTCTTTCAAATGAATAAATAAATCTGAATCCTTAGGTGAATATATTAAATGAGATATTAAGAAAAAAGGAATTAAATAAGAACAATTGAATATCTGAGCATCTCAGATTGAGCAGAAACTGGAAGCACATCTTTTCAATAGCATCTTTAACTAAATCATTCAGTTCTTGAAACTGAACAAAATCATAAATTTTGCTCCAAGGAATTCACCAAAATCAAATCATGTCATCAAATCACTTACTCAAATTACCATGTAATTAATATTGAGTCAGACTTCTGTTAAATATCTGTTCTCCTGAGGGATTTGCTAAAGTGCTGGACTTTCCTCATCTGTGGTTAGTTTTGTTTTGTTGTACTTTTTTTTCCATGCAATTTTTAAAGACGTAATTGTTCCATAGCACTATATTACATTGACATTTTCAGGAGGAGAGATTGCCTTTTTTGCCATTTAACCATTTCAGTTTTATACTAATATTTGCATATAATGACAGCAAATTTCACTTATAATATGTCTACAATCTCATTAATTTCTTAAAAAGATATTTAATGCTACTTGAAGATGTCATTCAGGTGTAAGATTTAGTTGTTATTTTTTTCTCATATGCTTTATAGAAAGAGTGTGTCTTAAGGGTAAACTTTAATACAAGTAAATGATGACTTTTTATATTGACTCACAAAAGAAAACAGTCTGTAGCGAAGTACTGCTCTGTGTACAGTGTTACATACTGTACAGTGTATGTAAAAGAACTTTAAAGACAAGTAGAATAATTTCCAATTACACTAAATGTCATTTTAAATGATTGCATTTTATATTTTAAATGACATCACATCATTAGTAATTGAACATGCAAATCAGAAAGTTTGCTTGTTTATTTCTTCAGGCTGCAAAGAGAGGATTCACAAACAACTAACAACTAACCTAGTATCTAAGTCTTCCCTATCCTACTCCAAAAGGGTACAATGGTTTTTCAAAAGATAACGTATTTCTCTCAATTCTATAGATATCAAATTTCATCTGTGTTTTTCCACCTTTGTAACTCATAAACGAAGCTGAAAGCTTGAAAGCTTTATATTCTTAATATTCTGTATACTTTATATTATTCATAACTATGTGCTTGGAGAAAAAGAGTAGCATAAAGAATATCGCTGTGTAAGACAACCCAAAGATGGATTGGAGAGGAACCTTCTAATGAACTGTAGAATAGAAACGACTGCCTTCAAAAATGCATGATTTGTAAAAGGTTTTTATTTTTCACCATCACTCTATTTCTATGTTATACTTGTATTCCAATGCGGGGCATTTTGTGTTAACTAGGAGAGTGCTGGTATGATCATCTGCCAGTTTTATTTCTTTGCTTGTTTGCATGAATCATCTAAGACTAGTGATGTTCCCTGTAGGTACACGATGATTTCTTAATTAGCTTCTGCATCACAAATTAAAAGCAAATACTGAAGCTTTATTATACCTATGAAAAACCTCACATTATTTAAATCAAAAAGTAATTAATATAGGTAGGTCGCTCTGAAAGTAATGCCTCCTATTTATTTCTATGGAAGTTACAACAAATACAAAGAGCACAATAAAAGTATTTAATAGATTGATTTTTCAACACACTCACAACCATTAACTAAGCATTTTTACCAGCAGTGAACAAAAGCCTGTGTGCCACGCTTGTAAAAATCTTCATGGCCATCCAGAACGTGGCTTGTCTTTCATGTTGCTATTGGCACTGTTGAAACGCACCATTCACCACCTCTCTGTGCTAACACCCGTTGTTTGGTCTCCGTAAACATTCAGGAAACATTGATGAATGTCAATGGGTGCAAGTTTTTCCACATGGAGGAATTCAGTTCCACACTTTTGCTTCATACACACTTCCCTGTCTGCTGCCATGCATGACAACAATATAATGGAATATTGGTGGAAAAGTTCAGCTTCTACTGCCATACCACCAACATCCACCTCTAACATCATCACGTGAGGCATTACTTTTGGAACACCCTCATATTTTTGTGAGGTTTAGTGAGATCTAATTTTATTTTTTTAATAGATTTGTATGTGTTCATCTGTTTTCTGCAATGTTGTTATCAAAAATAGATAACTACAAGAGTTTTTCAAAGAGTGATGCTGATGGTATTGCAAAAGCAGTATAGGTCATCTTTAGACTGCCTTTGTGATGCCAAATGCTAGCTAAGTACAAACAATCTCATTATTAGTATACAAGTAGGCTCTCCTTTACCTACAAAGGAATATATGAGTAACTGGTATACAAATTATATCTCTTTTAAGTAATCAATTTACAGAGTCCCAAATGTTGTTTTAAAGAAGCCAGTCCAACTAGGTTTTTTTAATGACATTTCATAGTATATATAAAAACCAAAAGCCTAAATGACATATAGATTAAGATACTATTGTACAGACTACAGTCTAGAAGCTATTGTACAGTCTACAGACTAGTGTGAGTTCAAAATTGTCTTTTGTATTAGTCCACTATTGATCCATTTGATTTTGCATTTGTAGTGGTTAAACACTAGTGGGCACCTAAGAACCATGATAACACTCATATTTACCCTCCTCAGAGAATAGAAGGAGAAAATGACAAAAAATCTTGTGGGTTGAGATGAAGACAGGGAGATGCTCACCAATTGCTGTCATAGGCAAAGCAGACAGCACACGAAGATTAATAAAATTTATTGCGTACTAATCACAGACTGGAGCACTGAGAACTAAAAGCAAGCTAAAAACACCTTCACCATTCCCCATCCATTCTCTTCCATCCCCTCCCCACACATGGTGCAGGGGAATGTGGAGTAGGGTATTGGAGCTGTAGTCAGTCCATAGCTCTTTATTTCTGACTGTCCTTCATGGTCACTCTCTGCCCCTGCTCCATCGTGGAATCTCTCCCACAGGATGCCATCTTTGCCAAACTGATTCTCTGTGGGTTTCCCACAGGCTGCAGCTCTTCAAGCGCCTCCCCAACATGGCTCCATACCATGGGGCCCACCCTTCGAGAGCAGATTGCTCCTGGGCTGCAGGGAACTTCTCCATGCCTGGAGCACCTTCTGCCCTCCTTCTGCACTGACCTTGGTGTCTGCAGGGATTTCTCTCACATTTTCTTACTCCTCTTTCCCAGCTGCTGCTGTGCAGTAGTTTTTCCTTTTCTTAAATCTGCTCTCCCAGAGGCACAACCAGTGTCACCCATGCCTCAGCTCTGCCCAGCAGCAGGTCCCTTTTGAAACAACTGGAGCTGGCTCTGATCTGGCATGGGGCAGCTGCTAGGCTCTGCTCAAAGAGGCCACACCTGCCATCTTCCCTGCTTCTAGAATCTTGCCACATAAATTCCATACAGTATTATAGCTCCATTAAATGTTGCCAATTTAACATACAGTATGTGTCAAACATTTACAGCCAACATGGCCTGACTTCATAAAAAACCTTATCAGTTGTCAAGTTCCAGAATTAATTACTTAATCTAAATGTACTTCAGGCTATAGCATCACAGAGTTTATTGCAACCCTATTGTCTAACAAAGAAAAATCAGATGTTCTCTATTATCAGAGCTTCTAAGTCACAGTGCCACAACACTAAATACTGATATATATGTTTTGTTAAATATAAACAAGGAGTGCATTTAAGTTTTATGAATTTAGTCATTAAAAGGAAAACAAAAAGAAGCATGTTTAAGGTCTGAGATTGCTACAATTTTCAATTTCGTGATAACTATGGAAAACTAAAGATTTCAGCCACTAGGATAATTACTTTTATATAAGGCATTCATTTAAGAAAAATGTTTCTAGAAGAATTCATAAGAATGATATATATATGCTTACATATTTACATTCCTAAAGAATAAATAAGAGGAAATGAGTAACAGAATGTAGATGTAAAAATAGTCAAGTGTATTAAGACATGAAGGTCTAGCATTGAAAATATTCTCAAAATTCTATCTGACTTGGTTGCGATACAAGGACTAATTCTCATTGACTAATCTGTGTATGTGTTCCTTCCTTCTTTCCTTCTTTCCTTTCCTCCTTCCCTCCTTTCCCAGACTCTTGCTTCTGTTCATCAGGGAGATAAGACAAAGCTTTGCCAAAGCAACAAATCAGCTTTGAGCTTGGAAGAAGGTATGCTAGAATGGGAATAAACTATATATTCAGTTTTTGTTTGATGGAGATGGATGATCAAATGAGTGAGGAAACAATAGAAATACACAATGGATGTGGCAAGCAGCATGGAAGTGTTGATCAGGAATGAGGAGGGCAACAGCAATGTAGTTTACTCATGCTTGTTTGGAACTGGCCCAATTGCTACAGTGGAGAGGAAATTGCTATCAGTACAGAGAAAATATTAGGAGTAAGTGGTATATTACTAGCCTAAGCCAGTAGTAACAATATTCTTAGTGTTCATAGCTCCTTTTGTTCAGCAGGAAATTGGATTAACATTTTTACCCCTCTAACCTTTTGCTTTTCTTTCAATTTTCTTAAATTCTTCTTTCTTTCTCTCTTTCTTTCTCTCTCTCTTTCTTTCTTTCTTTCTTTCTTTCTTTCTTTCTTTCTTTCTTTCTTTCTTTCTTTCTTTCTTTCTTTCTTTCTTTCTTTCTTTCTTTCTTTCTTTCTCTTTCTTTCTTTCTCTTTCTTTCTTCCTTTCTTCCTTTCTTCCTTTCTTCCTTTCTTCCTTTCTTCCTTTCTTCCTTTCTTCCTTTCTTCCTTTCTTCCTTTCTTCCTTTCTTCCTTTCTTCCTTTCTTCCTTTCTTTCTTTCTTTCTTTCTTTCTTTCTTTCTTTCTTTCTTTCTTTCTTTCTTTCTTTCTTTCTTTTTGTTGTTGGTGTTGTTTAAATGATGCTTAAAGGAAGATGGGCATAGTTCCTTTAATTAATAATCACCATGCTTACCAGAAGTAATCTCTCTCTTTTTTTAAAAAAAAATTTTAACATTTTCTATTTTTTACAGATTATTTTTCTTAGAAAATAGTTTTTGCCTGCATTTTCCCTTCTGTTCTATTAGTTAGGAATTGTAATTATTTTGTGCTACCTTTGTGTTTATTTGATTCCTAAGTGAAATCTGTTCCATGAATTCCATAGTGCACTCTGACTTAATTTACTTTCTACTAACATCTGATACAATGGAAGCATGGAGGATCTGACAAATGATGTCAGCTTTCCAATTCCATGAGGGAGGACCAAGTGGGTTCAAACAGAAGCATCATTAGGGAAAAGCATCCATCTATCCCTAACATATTTAGACAGGGATATCTAGAGCATGAAGAATATGTATGTTCCTTAGAGTGATGACATAAGGATGTAAAAAGAAGAAAACGAGTGCTTTAGAAGACTTATGTTCAAATTCTGATAATCTGGATTGAGCAGTTCCCATTTTCTGAGAAAACATAAAAGTAGATAGAAGAAAGATGTGCTAGGCTCACAGACAGAAATAAAGGCAAAGGTATGTTTCATCTTTCAAAGACCTCTGATTTGATACTGACTAGAGAAAGTACTGCAACTCAGAATAGCTTTTAATAGTTATGGAAAGTCTCTGGAATCAAGGAGGTACCTTGTCTGATGCTCTTGCCTATAAAGAACTTCAAAACAGAGCTATTTCAAAAAACCACTAAGCCTAATATCCCATTAAAATATAAAGCACTCTTTGTTCAACACAGAATTCAGAAATACTAGGCATTACATTTATTTCACCATGATCTAGATTTGATATCAGATTCAATAAGTACAAATATGTTTGATGAATTATTTAACAGATCAGATTGCTCCTATCCCTTGAGGAAAAGTCACCATTCAGCTAATGATAAGCATAGTCATAATTTAAAGAAAGCTGTGGGAAGCCACCATCCTCTCTGGTTACTAAGAAAAATGTTATAAGAAAAATGCATCTTATATATGCGTTGCCCATTGGTTGTCTTCATGAGATGCACTCTTCGGCTCCTTTGCCTTGCACCATCACTTTTCATCCAGAAGCAAGCTTAGTATAGGGTAGAGAAGCAGAGGAATGTTTTGTGATTAATGATTAAAATCAAAAGAAATCAGAAATGCCAAAATGGAGTCTTTCTTGCTGAAAATGTTCATTATGAAAAGGAAGGCTGGTCTGCAATATCAACAAAGGTTAAAAGAAACCACAAGATGCAGATGATACCAAAAAGTGGATCAGTAGTCATCACAACCTATGAAAATGCAGCAGTTTGGGCCTAGTGTGTTTTAAAATTAACATGGGGAATCCTCAGAGACTGATTAGTCAGCGACAGCATTTTTGGAGTAGACAACAACTTCAAAAGCAGAGAGTCAGCAATCCAGATGCTATACATGCAAGAGTCTAAAAAAACCCTAAGTATGAAGTGGCTGAGCTGGTAAAAAAAAAAAGATCCCGTCTCTAATTTTAGGCAGCTTAATGTCTCAGACATTTTGTAGGCAGAAATTTTCACTACACGTACTTTCACAGAATCATGCAGAATGCTTGAGGTTGGAAGGGATCTATAGAGGTCATCTTGTCCACACTATTCCTTGAGCTAGTCCACCAGGACCATGTCCACATGGCTTTTAAATATCTCCAAGTACAAAGACTCCAAAACCTGTTGCAGTATTCAGTCATCCTTAGAGTGAAAATGTGCCTTCTGCTGTTCAGACGGAACTTTCTGTGTTTCAGTTTGTGCCCATTGGCTCTTTTCCCTTTTTATCTATTCATGTAATGTAGTTGTATTTTAATTGTAAACATTGTGTTACATTGGAAATTTTAAGTTAATTAAAACTTTACAACTGAAAACTGGCCATTACAAAATAATTTAAAATAGAACCTTAAAAGATATGGATCATTGTGAAACAATGGTACCTATCTAGTACGATGTCTGCAGAAGAAAACGGTCTTTCACTCAGTTCTTGAGATGAACTGTAGACTTCCAGATGAAGGAATTGAGTGCACCCTCAGTAAGTTTGCAGACGACACCAAGTTGAGAGGAAACGTTGATCTGCCTGAGGGTAGGAAGGCCCTACATAAGGATCTGGATGGGCTGGATAGCTGCTTTGAGGCCAATGGGATGAAGTTGAAGAAGACCAAGTGCCAGGTCCTGCACTTTGGTCACAACAACCCTATGCAACGCTACAGGCTTGGGGCAGAGTAGCTAAAAGATTGTGCTGAATAAAACGACCCAGGAGTGCTGGTTGATGCTTGGCTGAACATTGGCCAGCAGTGTGCCCAGGTGACCAAGAAGGCCAATGGCATGTATCAGGAATATTGTAGCCAGCAGGATCTGGGAAGTGATCGCCCCCCTGTACTCAGCTCTGTTGAGGCCGCACCTTGAGTACTGCATTCAGTTTTGAGCCCCTCTCTACAAGAAAGACATCGAGGCCATGGAGTGTGTCCAGAGAAGGGCAACAAAACTGGTGAGGGGTCTGGAGCACAAGTCTTATAAGGAGTGCATGAGGAAACTTGGATTGTTTAGTCTGGAGATGAGGAGGCTCAGAGAACATATTGCTCCCTACAACTACCTGAAAGGAGGTTGTGGTGAGGTGGGGCTAAGCCTCTTCTCCCCGGTAGCTACTCTTAGGGATAGAGGGAATGACGTCAAATTGCATCAGGAGAGGTTCAGGTTGGGTATTAGGAAAAGCTTCTCTGAAAGAGTGATCAGGAACTGAAACAGGCTTCTCAGAGAGGTGGTGGAGTCATCGTCCCTGGAGGTGTTCAAGAAATGTCCAAATGTGGTACTAAGGGACAAGGTTTAGTGGGAAATATTGGTGGTATGTGGATGGTTGGACTAGATGATCTTAGAGGTCTTTTCCAACGTTAATGTTTCTATGATTCTATAATTCTATAATGTAATGAGTAAAAGAAATTTGAAAGCATGCTCTATGTGGACTTGAAGAGGTTATTCATATGGTTTTGTATAGACTAGCCACTTAAGAAAGATAAGTATTCATTGAAGGAGGGGCAATAAAGCTAGCATCACATTGAACGGGTACTGAAAAATATGTAGAGAGAAAGTATGTGTAAAAGTATACAAAAATGAATGGTTTAGTCTATAATATCTCTCTTATCATGTTCAGTTTTAAATGTGGATTCCTTCTGTAGCAAACAAGGTGAACACGTTCTCAGCAACAGTGATTCTCTGTACCTCCTGTGGACTGTTCAGTTAAAAGAGGGTATGTAGTAGCAATGAAAGGACTGAGGTGCTCTATCATGGTGTGGACACAAATTTGTCATTCTGAGAAAATGGGCTGGTCATAATGTTAATCTTCTGTGTACCAGACAAAATAATTATTTTGTTGTTGCTTGTTATTGTTTCAAGTCAACACTTCCACATTTTGGTGACATACCATAATATCCTGATTTCTGGTTAACAGTTGACATAATTTACATTATGAAATATCAGTTACTGACTCAGAAAATTTCTGGTTCCTCCATTATTTTCATACAATAAATAGGATTTTCTTTTGGCAAAATATGACCTTCCTAATCTTGTCAATTTCTAATCTTCAGTAATGCCATTTCCATATTGGGTGCTCTGTAAATATGAGCAGCTCTTACTGATGATTTGATGGAGATAAATTGATGAAGATTGTGTCAGGCTAAAAACAAAAAAAGTGCCCAAACACAGAAAGTTTATTTAGTAAATTGAAATTCAGTCTTGAAAACAAAACAGTTTGATTTTCATCTGTCTCAAAGGGCACATTTTGGCTTTTTTTTTTTTTTTTATAATAAGTGTGAAGTTTTTATCAAATGTTTATCTTGGATACAAATTACTTACATAATCTCTTGTTCTCCTTAATCTTCTGAAGTACTTACTGCTTAAGAGGGCTGGGGTGAAAATGCAGTATAATATATTTGAAAGACTTTATCTTCAAGTATTGCACTCATGTCTTAGTTTCTAACAGAAGTTACTGCTCTCATAGTGTCTGGTATGAAGCTATGTTTTAGTCCCAGAAGAAAAACAAAATGGAGAACACCTGGCAGTGTTGAACACACCCAAGGACATATTCTGTTCCTCAGTGAAGCAGTTGAGGAGCATAAGGAGCCGGGAACTGGGAGGGGACAAGAGCAGGGCAGCTGACCCGAACTGACCAAAGAGCTATTCCACACCATATAATATCACGTAATTATTACAGAAGGGCAGTCTCTCGGAGAGAGGGTCTGAGTATCGGTTGTTGGTCCCTTGCTTTGTGTATCATCTATTTTTTATTATATATGTATATGTACTGTTATTTCTTTTATTTTCTCTGCTGCCTTAGTAAATAGCTTTTATCCCAATCCCCAAGTTCTACTGCATTTTTTTCTTAATTCTCTCCCCCATCCCGCTTGGGAGGGGGAAGGGTGAGTGAACAACTGTGTGGGACTTAGCTATCTGCTGGGTCAAACCACAACAACTCAGGAAAGAATTAAATTTATTTCAGCAACACCAACATAAGATACTGTGCAAACACCTACTTAATGTGACCTTTCAGAGAAAATACCTTCTGAGATTGCTATATTTATCCAAGGGGAACAACACATATCAATTTTCTCAAATAAACTTCTTTACATTTCTTGATAATAATTTAAAACCATTTTAATGTTGCTATTTAGGGTGGTATATCCAACCCAAATACCTGTGTCTTACAGCTGAACTGAGAATGAGGTACTGTAAAAACAATGCTACTATTACAATGAAAGATCTCATATATGAAGCCTGGAGTATGAATCATCCCATTCTGTACTCACAAGTCAAAAATCAACCTGTGTCCCTAGACTTCACTGTATTAAATCATAAAGACATTCTGAAAACCTCTATGTAGTTTAAGCCCCACATTTTCACATCTAAAATACGCTCTTTTGAGAAAAAGTTGTTCGTGGATATTCTTGGTTAAAAAACCAGTACCACTTCACCATCATTTTCCTAAATCCCTAAGTAATACCATTCTTGGCCAGAACGCATAAGTCATTTGGTGGATTTACAGACGACTTTACAAATCTATGCATGCTAAGCAGATTTTGTTTTGTGGCTCACTTCACAACTCAATACTCGAAGCAGCCAAGAATAAAACAGCGTAACTGTCCATGAGGAAATTCGTGCTACATTTCAAGTCCTACACAGAGACAAATTTTATACAACTGGACAAGCTTGGCAGAAAGCTATCCAAATCACAACTAAAATTTAATCTAATTGAAGTTAATTATTTCCATCTGTTACATTTAAGTTCAAACAATAGTAAGGAGCTTTTGTGAAATAGACAGATGAGTGCTGGACTCTGCCTATGGATAGTTTAAGAAAAAATAATTTATTTGTCTCTGTAGCTCTTGACATTCTTTATAATGAACAGTTGCTGCAGCTCTTGTCAGAAATAACAGTAACTGTAACATTTTCTGAACCTTCCCTGTGGAGATGTATCCCAGTGAGATTCATCTCATCTGACTGTGGATGTCTGCATCTCAACTACCTACATAGACTGTCATAAAATGAAAGGAAGCAGGTACTTATATAATTTGATTTATCTAACCCTAGTGCATGTCTCAAATGTCTTTCCATTTTCTAAGAAGTATTTCTCCTGGTTCACGACATCACATTGCAAAAGAGTATCTGTGTATATTTCTGTGTATGTACCTAGTTCATCCAGTCAGCAAAAAGTAGCAAATTAGAGTTTTACTTTGAACAACTTTCCAATGATAATCTACAAGGATAAATGCCTACCCCTTTTCTTTTCAAAATCTATATTCACTGTCAGGTAAAATGATTAAATGGCTTTGACAAAAATATTAGTCATACAGAGACAAGTCATAGTTTTACTTACTGTTTCTAATGATGCTCTGGAACTTGGGTGAACTCAGAAGATTCTGAGTATCTCTGAGATTATATAGAATAGATGATAAAAACCAACCAACCAACCAATCAAAAAAAATAGTGCTACATTACTACCTGTTGATATATAGCCTGTAGCTCACATTTAGTCCCTAATGGCACAGAACCATGAAGCATGATATACTTCTGTGATCAAGGGATCAGGATTCACTTTTACCACCTGTAAGATTTTACAGTGAAACACAAATTCAGTGCCAAAGTCAAAGAGCAATAATTCACTTCTGGCCAATATTGCTGGTGGGCCAAACTTTCATGGTGTCCTCTAGGCAGATGTCTTCTGGAGACTATCTTGCCTAAATGCAGTTGACCCTTCATGCTAAATACAGATAGTACGAGAAGGGGACAATTTTCCTTTTGTCCTCCTTACTTCCATTTCCAGCTTTATGTTCATCCCTCATGTACACAAAAAATCAATAGAGTTTTGATCTAAAAGCTCTGCAAGTCAAGAAGTTTGTAAAGCTCCATAGTGAATCAGTCCTACTGGTGCCTGTCACTCTTTTTTTTTTTTTTTTTTTTGAATTCTTATAGAATTCAAATAAAATAAAACAAAATAAAAATTTGAAGTTCAAAATTCAAACAAAATAAAAATATGAAGTATTTTATTGTTTTCTTAGAAGCAAAGTTTAGTTGATTAAAAAGAAAGAAAGTTATCTTACTTCAACACAACCTGTTCATAGATAGCACTGATTGTAGAGCATGTTCCTGATTTGTAGTGGTATTAATAATACAAGACCACCTCCTGTGAGTTCCTGAGAGGACTTGTCTGCCTCAATGTTTGTAAGTACAGTCATCTAAATAACAGCATTCATTCTCATAATTAATATTGAATAAAGCATTTGAGACTATGTAATCTTAGAAAATGCTGTTCAATAATTCATAATAAAAACAATTACCAAATAAAAGAAATTATTGCTTATATGGAGTTTTATTTCATGGTATGTATTGTATTACCAACAAAACATTTATTTGTCAATTTCTCATTGACTTATGTAGGAACAATTGACCACGTAAGTTGTAAGTTTATTGATCAGAATAATCTGAAATTTCAGAACTTTTATGTATACTTGTTTTGCCTTCCTTTATTTTGTCTTTACTGTTTTCTTTCTTACATGAGACACAGCTTGTATAGAGTAGCAGAAATGAAAATCCACATTCACTCATGTTACTCAAATGAATAATTACTAATAGATTTTATTTTGGTCTATAACAGATTTGTTTATCTACTTGAGAATAAAGATATTCTGGATTGGATTTATATTGAGTATTTTTAAATGTATTTTAAGTATTTATCATACTGAAAACACATACAATTTGTAGTAGGCTTGCTGAGTATCCCTAATTTATAATACAAAATCTTTTTGGAATTCTTTGTTACTTGTTTCTATCTCAGAATAACACATCTGAAGAATAGATAAAATTTTAGATATTGCAGTAGTCTATAAAAAATGTAGTTTATCGTTTTATATCAATGCTTCAAGGCAAGCAAAATTTGCTATCTGGAGAGAAAAGTATCAAAATTAATTCTAAGACTAGACTTAAAATTAAATACATCAGTAGACTATGGCCTCCTATAGAAGAGTTTCAATACAAACACTTTTGTGCTGCAGCATGTATTATGGGTCACATTTTTGTAAACATTTGAAAAGTAGATTGTTTCACAGTTGTAAAATATTTTCTTTGAAAAAAGTGACATTTTTCGTCCTTTCTCAGCAAAATGCTACAAATCATTGTTCTATTTGTTCAATAGCACTCCTGAGAAAGTATCATTTACATTTGATAACAGAATTTTATTTCTGATGATTTCACTTCACTCATATTCAGAACTTTAGCTGTACTTCAGGATTGATTTCTAGATATAGTTCTTTCTATCAGGCTACCAGAATTTTTACTTTTTACCAGAAGATGCCGGCAATAGTTGCCAAATTGCAGGGTGCTATGCATTTCAGGATCTTCTCTGCTTCAGATACTTAGCTGTACTACATTGTATAAAATATAATACTGTCTTAAGAATTGCTGTACAGTAATGGTTGGATCAAGCAATGTAGCACAATAAAAACGACAAGACATATGTGGACATGGCACCAAGGAAACATGGTTTAGTGATGGGATCTAGTAGATAAGATTGATGGTTGTACTTGATGATCTTGAAGGGCTTTTCCAACCTAGTTGATTACCAAAGAGGTATCTCTGGAGAAATATGGAGCTGTAATTATAGTGAAGTAACTGAAATTATGCAATAGCAGTGATACACTACTGTAATCAATAAATGAAAATGGATCAGAAATTAGATGTTTTCGTTTAGATTCCTAATAGGTACTAAACATGTAACTTCCGGTGGAAATTGCTGCTTATGTTAGAGATATTAAAAATATATATTTTAATTGAAAATTTTCAGTTATCTCTGTATAAAGTTGGATCAATTTTCACGTTGGTCTCAGTATGCAAGATTTTTCTCCAAAGAGCTACAGCCAGACATGTCCAACCAGCGGCCCGCAGCCCGCATGCGGCCTGGCAGAGTTCGTAATGCAGCCCACCATCTGCTGCCGAGTCATCATAGTGGCAGCTCTTCACTGATGAGCGGCCCGGCCTGGCCTGGCCCCGCCCGGGGCATGCACCCATCAATCAGCGACTAGCACCATCTGAGCTGAACTCAGGACACGGGGAGGGCACAATGCGGTGCTAACTCAAGTTATGCAAATAATTTTATGTATTTGGATACATTGGCTAAACACAGTCCTTTGAACAGTGAAAAATATGGAGACTCGCTTTCTGTTCAGATAAAGGAATTTGAGAATATGTTTCAAGATTGCCAACATTAACAATTTTTTGGTATGTTTGTGACTCCATTTTCATTCGACATAAATACCTTACCTGAAAATTTTCAAATGGAATATATAGAGTTGCAATCTGATAACTCAAATAAAAATATGATCATGTCCTTCTCCTGGACTTCTCTAAGACCTCTCTTACCAGAGAAATATCTCCTTCACTTCACAATCATGCCTTGTCCACGTCATTGCTTTTTGGCAGTACGTACATTTGTGAGCAACTATTTTCAAGGATGAAGCACAAGAAGAGTAATAATGTTTCTTCAAAATCTCTGATGAGCACCTTGAGAACTCACTAAGAACTGCAACGACTTCCATCAAAGCAGACATTGATGCATTAGTTTCACAAATACAAGGTCAGATATCCCACCAGTTTTATGCTTTTTCTTGCTCTTTTTAATGTTTCAATAAAAAATATAAATGTATATATATATAAAAGTTTTGTTAGTTATATACATTAACTATATTGCATATTTATCTGCGGGTCAAGACAGTTCCTCTTCTCTCAATGTGGCTCAGCCACATGAAAAGGTTGGAGATCCATGAATTACACTATCATGTAAAATATAGTGTTACTGAAGACTGCAAAATTAAGAAAATATGAGGAGAGGAGTAAAAATAATAATAATCTTTAAAAAAGGAGAACTCCCAAACAGTCTGTAAAATTAACACAAATTCTCTTGGATCTGCTGATAAAACTAGGCATTTGTGTGGAAATCAACCTGATGGATCTGAGACAAGTCTTAAAAAGTCAGGTTCATACAGAAATAAATCCCATTTGTTTGGTGCCTTGTTTTTAATTATTTTCAGTAAATTGTGGATGTGGATAAGTTTACAGATAATTATTAGATATTAATATAGAAGTATATATATTAGAATATTTTAATTTTTATGTTGAGGATGCTAATGGAAGTTCCACAGTTTCTACAGTGAATGAATACTTTCTTCTTCTCCAGTTGAAGATGAAGTATTAAATCTTGTAAATGAAAACCAGACATTGAAAAAAACAACAAAAAGTTCTGCATAACTTTTTGCACAGTAAAAGCTGTGTTATTAACTGATTTATAATTTAACTTTGACATCTGCAAGAAAATTAGATGACAAGTTTTATCTAAGACTGAAGCTTTTTCTTGTACTTAAACTGAATCAGTGGTCTATAAGGCAGAGGAGAAGGCAATAGTTGTCCATATGTTCTCACATCTAGGGGCAGAAGGTGTGTAAACCTGCCATTTTTCTGACTTTTATTGACATTGCTGTATTAACTCTGATACATGGTTAATATTTTTTCTATAGAGCAGATTAAAATACGTAATAATGATGGAAAAATTCATGTCCTTTCTCCATTGATTGACTTAAAAACAGAACTATTTCATATAGCTACAATATACAGTTAACTGCAGCAACAGATTTAGTGATTATTCATTCCATAAATAAATTCAGGGTGAACATTGCTAGAAAAAAATCTTAGAATTTCCATTGTTGAAGACAGCAACTTTGTGCATGAATAGAAATAGATAAGATACTGATGCAGAAATACAAGTGAAATAGATACATACATACATATGTACATATATACGTATGTGCATATATACATAGATTCAAAAGACCAACACTCATTCCCCGAATCTAGAGAAGAAATTATGACAATTTTTTTTATTCGTCCTTAGGAGTTTGTTCTTTCTTAGTATCTGACTGTTCTCATGCATGCAATAACAGTTGAATATTTGTAGCAGTGTTTGTACGTAAAACTCATGAAGATGGCATGAATAACACAATTTGTACCTTGATTAAGTTATGTTGATATAGTCTTCAAAATAAGTATATAACAGTTGTTAGAGCTACATTGTATGGTTTATTTGCTTGACCAAGATGGTCTTCCTAAAGTAAACAAAACTTATCACTGAGTACATGTACAGTTAAAAACTGATATGTATCCCTAAATTCTTTCAATTATGTTGTCATCTGTCATATTTTTAAGTTAACTCTGTGCAATTTTTTTCCTTTTGATTTTAAAGAGGAAAAATGAATTGTAAGATACAAAATACACCCTAATTAGTATTTATGAATGAATTCATCTTACCCTGTAAGATGAATGTGCCAAATCGTAGTGCCTCAGATAAGCTTAGTGGAATAGAGATTTGCGCATAATTGGCAGTTAGTTTGACATGCTTCTCTCTCACAGTATGATATGCAGTAAATGCCACAAAAAGAGGTTTTGTTTTGTTTTGTTCTGTGTTTGTTTTTGTTTTCTTTTTTTATTTAAAAAAAAAAAAACAACTGTGAGAAAGGAACGAAAGCCTCTGGTAGAAAAAGGTTTATTTTCTTGTAAAGCCTTTCAAACAAACTCTGAGAGTGTCATTAACAAAGACAGGAAAAAGCTTCAAGAAAAGAATCATCAGCTGAAGCTAATAAACAAATCTGCTCATTTAATGTGTTTCTCTTACATCATAGAAGCTCTTGTTTGTTCTTTTCAATTGTACTCTGGTTCATTTCAAATACATTCGAAATACGAGAGCTGAGACAAAAATAATGCCTCCTATTTCGTTATGTTGGTGACAGCCAACATATTTTTACAAGCATAGCATGTAGGCTCTTGTTCATTGCTGGTGAAAATGCATAGCTAACGATGGTGACTACGTTGAAAAATAGTGTTTTGTAGCTGAGAATTTCCTCAACCAAAGAGTGTTATTGCGCCCTTTGTGTCTGTTGTATTTTCCATGGAAATAACTAGGAGGCATTACTTTTGGATCAACCTACATAATATTTCCAAATGGATTTTTCTTGCTCTGCCATTCTCACTATAAATATATGGCCTGTAGGAACACTGCATTCTTTTCAAGGAAACTTCAAAATACTCTGTATCATAGAATCATAGAATCATACAATCACAGTATCATAGAATCAGAGAATGGAATAGTTTAGGTTGGGAGAGACCTAAAAGATCATTAAGTTCCAGCCCCTCACTGTGGGCAGGGTTACCACCCACTAGATCAGACTGCCCAGGTCCACATCCAACCTGGCCCTTCAGGGATGGGTCATCCACATCTTCTCTGGGCAACCAGTTCCAGTGCCTCACCACCCTCTGGATAAAACCTTTCCTCCTAATATCTAACCTACATCTCCCCTCTTTTATTTTAAAATCATTGCCCCTTGTCATTTTACTATCTGCCCATGTAAAAAGTTGGTCTCCCTCCTGTTTATAAGCTCTCTTTAAGTACTGAGAGATCACAGTGAGGTCTTTCTGAAGCTGTCTATTCTCCAGGCTGAACAAGCTTTTCTCCCTCAGCTTTTCTTCACAGGAGAGGTGCCCCAGTCCTCTGGTCATTCCTTGTGGCCTCCTGTGGATCTGCTGCAACAGCTCCACATCTTTCTTTTGCTGGGAGCCCCTGATCTGGATGCAGTACTCCAGATGGGGCCCCGTGAGGGCAGAGCAGAAGGGGACAATCACCTCATGCCCCTGCACAGGTACACCACCTCCCACTTGGACTTGTCGAACCTCATTAGGTACAGTTTCCAGGGCTGTCCAGGTCTCTTCAGATGTCAACCCTTTGTTCTGTGGTCTCAGTTGCACCACTCAGCTTGGTGTCATCTGTAAACTTGCTGTGTGTGCATTCGATCTCATTGTATATGTACTTAATAAAGATGTTAAAGAGCACAAGTCCCAAGATCAACCCCTGAGGGACACCACTCGTTACCAGCCTCCACCTGGACATAAAGCCATTGACTACAACCCTCTGGTTGTGACTATCCAACCAATTCCTTATTCACTGAATTGTCCAGCCTTCAAATCCATGTCTCTCCAACTTATAGATAAGAATGTGGTGTTGAACCATACCAAAGGCCTTGCAGATGTCCAGGTAGACTCTGTTTGTCAGAGATTGAACACTCTAACACACATGCTCAGGTGATCCCATTTGAGCATGCATACGCATGATTTCTGTTCCCAAACTTCGACATTTTTTCTGGTCTATCTGTACGGTCTTGTAGTCATATGATTTCCTAATGATATAAATTTTCTAACTCATATTGATCCTACCTCCTGCTGCCCTTCACTACATCCTTGGAAGCCAGCATTCTTCTCTTGGAATACAGTAGTCATTCATTACTAACACTGTAAAAGCTCTGAAATCCTAGAAAAGAAGTCTTTCTTTTCAACTTTCTGTTCCCTCACTATTAATAGATAACTCCCAGGTGCTATTTCATTCTTTTTCTGTCATGAAAGCAGTAACTACATTATTAAAATGGTATGCAGATCTAAAATTATTATCAATTATACTAATTAAGGTCAAGTAGAATGGAACAGCACACTTTGTGGAAAACAATGTAGGCAATGTAGACGTCTATTAATTCAGGGGCATCATATGTACATATGACAGTTTCTACAGACCTTATTATTAATTATTTCTTGGCAATTTCTTATAATGTCATTTATAGAACTGTAATTTTGCTCTTTATCTTCTAAAACAAAAAAATGTTAGTGGAATTTTTTATCTGGGTAGATAAAAGTGACCTCTTTTTATTAGATTTATTTTCTTGAGTTTTTCTTGTGCTTAAGGAAGGTTCACTATGAGTTTCCAATATTTGCCTTTTCTGCAGCTACACAGACCGTGTGCCAAGGAGGACTTGAAGTAACTGAGATCAATATGCTGTAGATAAATATAAAATCACGTTTTGCAATGGAAAATGAATATATCCACTCAGCAGCTGTTCCTCTCAGCACTGTCTATCTGAAAGGTACAAAATACGAACTGATGCCTGTGAGAAAATAGCACACATATTCTAAGAATTTTTTTGAACAAAATGTTTCCTTTTTTTTCTGTTTTTCAAATGTGAAAGATGTTTTCATTCTGAGTGAGAAAGCAGAGGCTGAACTTTGACTCAGTCAAAAAAATAAAAAATAAATAAAAAAAAAACCCATCCCCCAAACCATTAAATGCTTCAAATGATTTATTCAAAAAGTGACAGTAGTTTCTTCTCTTTACTGAGAGACTCTATCTAAGCAGTAATATCTCCCCTCATATGCACTTATCTCTGAGTAAATGGTCATTCTGCTTATGCAGTAGAGGACTACTTACTGCAATAAGGAAGTTATTGTCCATTTTTAAGGACCCTCAGAGCCAGAACTTGTTTCTTATTTTGGTATCAGCACAAAGTGCTCAATACTGATATTGTATTGCTGTTTTCCCAGGTCTCTGGATGTAGAGTTCCTGAAGGCAGCTGAAGTAGTTAGTCACAGAGAGTCAGTATTCCCAAAAAATAACATATGTGAGCACATATAATTTTGTGAATGTTTCTTTGGGTATTGAATCATGGACAGTTCCAAGTCCAAAATAGTGTTTCATAACACAAAGGAGGAAGGTATCATATGGGCATCCTTTATTTTTAAACTTTGGAAGCACAATCATTAGTACATACAGCTGTCTCTAACTTCAAGGTGTTGAATAATATGTACAGAAAGGGAATGAGGGTGAGGGTTTGAAAGAGCTGTTTGAGAGAATAAAGGTTCATAGGCAACATCAATGATCCATTGTAACATATTGCAGACAAACTGCTCGGAAGGTAAATTATTCAGAATAGGCAGATGTTGTAATTTTATGTAAAGTTATTATATCTCCCTGATTAAACTAGCTTATAAAAAAATCTTAATGGTCAAGGAATTTTCACTGAAATATTTTTAATGATCACAGATTTCTTATAAGATGGATAAGAAATCTTATCCATCTTTTATATTTCTTCTAAATGACTTCTAATTAACCTTCAGGGACATATTGCTTGTAAGAGATGTTTTGATAAGCAATGAAAGCTTTAAAGTAAAATGGGATATAGTCACATTCAATGAGCAAAGACACAAATGAATTTAAAGAAATAGAGCTACACCAGTTTAAATCTGCTGGAAGACTCGGCCTCAGGTAACTTAAAGATAATATCTGACAGTTTGTTATTGATTATGTGTTCCTTATCACCTTGAGGCAAGTCTCAATAAAATAATTGGAATTTTTTCCACTCTTTCAGTAGATTTAGGATGAGGCACTTTATTTGGTAGAGCTTCTTTCTCAGTTCTTTTTCCCAATACTCCTGTTTATTATGTAGAATTTTCCATTCTATTCCAGTCAAGAATCATCTGCAAAGTGTAGTCTAATAATGATCTTATGAAAAAAAAAATCTCAAAAATGCAAATCTTGATCACAGTTTGTATTTCTGTCACACCAGTGATGACATTGCCTACTCCTCTTTATGACCATTAAACTCTCAAGTACTTTACCTGAGATTGCTAAAAATCTATCTGAAGCAATCTCGCTTCTTTGTTTGCATGACAGTGATTCATTGACTTTTTCCTATTGTCACAGGGATGAATTACAGCCACACTTCAAATTTGAATGTGCTCAGAGAACATGCCAGAGAAAGGATAGGCTCAGAGTGCAGTTTACTGGCGTAAAGAAAGGCAAAAATACAAATAAAATATAAAATATAAAATGATTTTAAATTAGAAAGAAATATGGGATGGGAAAAGAACAGTCAGGAGGAAAAAACTACTAATACACTAGGTAACATCTAAATCTTTTATAAAAAAGTTTTTCTTAGGTTACTGTTTTAAACCTTGACTGAAAGCAAGGAACAATGGCAAGAAAATTGTAATAAAGAATTAACTTATTTTAATGAAAAATTGGAACTGTCAATTTTATTAAAGGAGTTGTATCTTCAGGGTTTACCAATTCAGGACACAGAAAGCACAGAGATGTGAAGATTACTGTCTTAAATTAAAGAAAGCTAACAAAGGTCATATAGATTATTAATTTCAAAGGAGAAAAGATAAGATGGGATTCGAATTCCATTAATTTCATCCAAGGCAGATGAAATGGAATATATGGTTCATTAATTTCAAGAAAGAAACAGAGAATAGGTTATATTTATTTAATTTTGCAACTTAAGGTGGAAAATAAAACAATGTAACTAATCACTAACTGAAGACAAAGTTTGTATGGTAAGATAGACTTTAGAATCCGTTTTGGCTTTCATTCAGATTAAAGCAAGGCAACAAGGCAAACGCAAGTTGTTTGTCTTATTTTATCTGTGCAGGAGGAAAAGCCCATGAAATATGTATCTACAGGAGTCTATGACAATACAGTTATCTATGCCCAGATTGTTTCAAGCTTCTTCTCAATTGTGTGAATCAAATAGGACAAAGTATAGGGTCACCATGTAACTAACCAAAGTTACGTCATTAGATATCATTGAATCACAGAATCACAGAATTGCAGGGGACGGAAGGGACTTCAAGAGATCATTGAGTCCAACCCCCTGCCAAAGCAAGCTCCCTGCAGCAGGACACACAGGTAGCTGTCCAGACAGGTCTTGAATATCTCCAGAGAAGAAGACGCCACAACTTCCCTGGGCAGCCTGTTCCAGTGCTCCATCACTCTCACTGTGAAGAAGTCCTTACTCATATTGGTGCAGAATTTCCTATGTTTCTGTTTTTTTCCTATTGTCCCTTGTCCTGTCACCACACACCACTGAAAAGAGTCTGGTCTTGTCCCTTTGCCTCCTACGCTTCAGATATTTGTAAACATTGATAAGGTCCTCTCCCACTCTTCTCTTCTCCAGGCTGAACAGACCTAGCTCACTCAGCCTTTCCTCATAAGGGGGATGCTCCAGGCCCTTTACCATCTTTGTCACCCTCCATCAGACTCCTTGTAGGAGATTCCTGTCTTTTTTGTGCTGGGGAGCCCAGAACTAGACACAGTACTCCAGGTAAGGCCTGACTAGGGCAGAGTAGAGAGGGAGGATCACCTCCCTTGACCTGCTGGCTATGCTCTTTTTAATGTGCCGCAATCAGATAAGGGCTTGGGTTGGAAGGGACCTCAAGGATCATCAATTTCCAAGCCTTCTGCCACAAAATTTACCCCAAAATTCAGCAGACTCTTTATCTTGTGGAGAATGGCTCAACCAGCTTTAATTACTACGATCATTCTGAAACCTAAGATGTTATCATTTTAATAGACTATGCTTAATAAAGTAATAGTTTTCCATCTTGGATATATGTAGGTTGCTCCAAAAGTAATGTCTTCTATTTATATATTTATTTCCATGGAAATGACACCATACAAAGAGCACAATAACATTATTTGACAGATCCAATTGTCAGCTGCAAAACACTTTCTTTCAACATAATTGCCATCACTACCTATGCATTTTCGCTGATCTAGCTCAGGAGAGACCTTATCAATCTCTACAACTACCTAAAAGGAAGCTGTAGCGAGATGGGGGTAGGCCACTTCTCCCAGGTAGCTAATGATAAGACAAAAGGTAATAGACTTAGGTTGTGCCAGAGAAGGTTCAGGGTGGATATTAGGAAATCTTATTTTCAGAAGGCATGATAAAGCATTGGAACAGGCTGCCTAGGGAAATTGTGGAGTCACCATACCTGGAGGTTTTCAAGAAGAGGGTAGATGTAGCACTGAGGGGCACGGTTTATTGGGCAAGGCGATGTGTTGACAGTTGGACAAGATGAGCTTAGTGGTCTTTTCCAACTGTAATGATTCTATAATTTTACAACAGATACAAAGAGCACAATAAAGCTATTTGATAGAGCAAATTCTCAGCTACAAAACACTATTTTTCAACATAGTCAGCACCATTATCTATGCATTTTTACTAGTGATGAACAAGAGCCTGCATGCCACGCTCATAAAAATCTGCATGGCCATCCAGAATGTGCCTTGTCCTTCATGTCATTGTCACCACTGCTAAAACACACTACCCACTGGTTCACTGTTTGGTCTCCATAAATGTTCGGCAAGTGTTGATGAATGTCACTGGGTTCCATTTTTTCTACATGGAGGAATTCAATGCCATACCTCTGCTTCATATGCACTTCCACGTCAAATGCGCTTTTGTTAGACTGCCCCTCTGCTGCCATCTGTCACGCAGCAACAAAATTTAATAGTGGGAAGGTTCGACCTCTACTGCCATGCTACCAACATCCTCCTCTGACATCATGGGCCAAATTAATAAAATAGGAGGAATTACTTTCAGAGCAGACCTCATATTTTTCAATTTATGACAGTGCATGTGTACTTTATTGAATATTAATTCTAAAGAAGTTAACTCTTTAAGAGTACAAACAAATTTTATCTGTGTTATAACACTCAAACGTTTTCTGTGCTGGCAGAGAATTTTGTCCTCTGGAAATAATCTGATTGAACAATATTGAATACCTGCACTAATAACTTATTTTTCATTATTTTAACTATTACCTTCGCTTAACTATTTTGACATAATATATGTATCATGTCATATAACTTCAGTAATATGAATATAACAGTAGCACATCATCATTTTTAAATCCAGCTGTCCAGCTACTGGCAGAGACATCTGACAGTGAGCTGTCCTATCCATTTCTGGTTCTTCAAACAGTGTCAGAATGAAGACAGTCTCTTCAAGACTAACTCACTTAATAGCTTATCCTTCTCAAGGTCTTTCTCTTACTTGTTTCTAACTCCGTAAGCATTCAAAAAAAAAAAAAAAAAAAAAGAAAACACTGAAAATGCCATTTTTCCAACATTGGATTTCTTTTTATTATTATTATTTTTTGTCCTTTTTTTTTGTGTATTTCCACAGTATTAGTGTGGACTGTTTTAATAATGCCATGGCTGTATTAAATATTGCTATACTTATTTTTTCAAGGAACATTTTTTAGATGAATCGGCAAAACATAATGAAGTTGTCTGATGTGTATAAATAAAATATACGTAGGTATTTGTCAATTCAAATTTACCGTATCATTTAACAAATCAGAAAGGTTGTTTGGTCAGTCAGCATAGAGTTGTACCTTAATCAGCCATCTCAGCTTTTTTAATGTGACATGTTTTTGTACACTGTCATGCTAGCTACAGCAACAAGCTCTTTGTTTTATGCTGCCTCAAAAACTGATAAAACATCAAACTGACATGTTTATTCAGAATAATTTCCTCCTTGATAAACCTTCAACTGAACTGCTAGAAAAGACTTCTCATTAAGATGACATTTTGGAACAAGTTTGATATCAGTATAAATGAAGAAGTGTTGTGCAGATGTGTGGCCACTTATATGTAATATTCTAATGTAATATGTTTGTCATATGTCCTTCACAAGTTCACATGGATATTGGATACCTTTAGTATCCCCTGTAAATTTTCATCTGTCATGAACAACAATTGCAAACTTGAATTAAAGAGAAGAAGTTTCTGTCATATCTTGTAGTGATCATGCAAGGTGCCCAGGAAGACCAATATTTCAAACACAGTCCTGCAAAAAAACTCCTTTGCCTACTGAGTTGTAAAATTAACAGAGCTCCCTTTCCTTTAGTAGTGTCTGAAAATGCTTTTCCAGTATGGTCAACCATCCTACACATCAAGGAGCTCAAATGGACACTTAGTATTCAAAAACCCATTTTCAAGTAGTCATTCTTTCACATCTGTGATGCTAAATTTGGCCAAACAATATAGCATGGCAGTCATGGCTTCCATCAGTACTTTTAATCTTTCTTCCTGGACAAAACTTATATACAGAGATAGTGGTATCAAAATAGAAAATTTAAAAAAAAATCTCAGAACTTCTTTTTGATGTTGTTTTGTTTAGAATAAATTCTGACTCCTGTGTGTGGAGTCATTATAAGAATTCTCTTATGTTTCTAGTCACCAAATGACATTTTAACTTGCAAACTTCAAATGGCATGTATAGGATTCAGTAGAAAAATTGGTCAAAACACCATGACTATCAAAGTGTTTCTGAAGTAATTATGGAAGCTAGGTGCTGAAAGGATGATTTTGAGACATACCGAAGAAAAAAAAATGCCCCTTATTTTGTTCAGAAACATTTTGTTACTATATTCTAATAAACTTTACACTGGATTTCTTTCCCTGAATGAAAAATAATGAAAGCTTTCCAGAAGAATTCCACCCAGCTCCAGAATCAGAAACCATAAAATACTTATCTGAACCTTTCAGTTACAGAAAAGTTACACATGACTTCAAAGTGGAGATGGTGCAGGTGCTTGTTAGTGGAGTTTTTTAGCTGAAGTACTGCAGTAATATAGTTATCAAAAAATAGAAGGTATTTCCATATTTCTGTTGTTTTCATTCTCTTTTTGAGTTTTTCCAAACAGTTGTCTCACGCTCCCATGAAATACAGTCAGCTGACATTGTTCATCCTGGTTCACAAGTGCTCTAGTTTGAACAGACGTCAATATTGCTTTTAACCATGCATATGGGGGAGACACTCACTACTTTTGGTATGTCTGGGGCCCAAGGAGTACATCTGCATGATTCCAGTCTTTCCTGTAAGAAGACTCCACTGCATTCACAGCTAACCTGGCAATCTCTGAATTTAGACAGTAAGAAACCTAAGTCACAGATATGAGTAATTTATAAAAGAAGTCACTTGTAACAAAGGGAGTTAACTTCCTAAACTATGTAGATTATTTTGAAAAATTCACATTGAACTTTATCTGAAAATTCTTGATGTTGTAAAAAGTTAATTTTCATTTGTATTTTTTACTGAGAATGTTGTAAATTCTCAGTCCAGGTGCCTTTATTGTGTCATTTTAGTCCATTAAAATTTGCCTGTTTTAAAAAAAGTGTGTTAAAATAGATCTACACATGGTAGACCAGAATAAAACAGTCCATTTATACATTGCAGGGAAATTCGATCTAGAACTGTGTTCCTCCCTGTCCCCTACAAGAAAACTTGAATCTATTTTCTCTAAATATATTTTTCACAGATTACTTTATGGAATGAAAATATATTTTCATGAAGTTTATGTATTTTATCATTCTCTGAAAGACCAGCACTTTGGTTACAAACATTCACAAGACCGGTGGTGTGCTGCTACAGAGTGATCATATGAACAAATCACTGTGGGATTGTAATCTGTAATGAGATAACTGAGATAACTGTCTTGAGTTCAGGCTCATGTCATGCATTGGGCAGCTTGCCCTATCTTCTCAGAAGTCTAAACTACCTCAAATTACCTTTATCTTTCTATCTCATCTCCTTTTCCTATAGACACTTTGCATCTGCTTCTCTTCTGCTGCACATCTCAGTTTAGCCAAGGCCAATATGACCTAGGATACCAGTCATTCTCTAACCCTCTGGAATTTCACATCACAGGACTGTGCTTTTTCTTATGTAAAGTGATGTGGGAGCAGGTATGTACTCCTATGCCATAAATAACTGCCTCGTTGACACATTAACAAGTTACTGCCCATTAGCTGGTCCACGACTACCATTCACATATGCACTCCTGCTCCACACCATTTAAGAAACCATTTATCTTCTTTCATGAAGAGTTAAGTCACATCAATCTATCTTGTATTTACTACAGTTTGCTAGCTCCTGTCCACTGATTTATAATGGTGTGTGTTAAGGGTCTTGGTCATGTTAAATTTCAGGTAACTCAAAAAGTTGCTTACCCTTCTCTAAGGGATCAAACATCCCACTCCAGAAATGTCATTAGAGTTACCCAGGGCAAAATGATTTCCTTTAAATGGCCATCTCATGGACAAATTATTTCCATGTTAAATTATAAAATATTCTATCAAAATTTCATTTTAACTTATTGGGTTTAATTGTCAAAGACAATTCCTTCAGAGGAAACTGTTTACTTTTAGGCACATAATTATTTCCTTTACCATCAGTAGAATATTTTATATTCTTAAAACTAAACTTGTTAAAGGCTATGCTGGCTTGAAAGGCATAGAAATTGAAGAAATTGAAAACATATACATATGAATGAAGATTTCATTCAAAACTCTAGAAAGAGGTTTTATACAGTTCAGAATTCTTCATTTGATCTGTCAACACATCAGCAAAATCTGGCAAATTTTACCTCAACATTGTAGTTAATTACAATGCTTTGAGATCAATTGGGATTTATTGGTTTTTAATTCTTCAAGAGATAGAAAAGCCTATCTGCTATAACACAAAAAAAATGAAACTGTTATGACTTTCAGATTGAATATTGCAAGAGGCAGTGACAATCTGAACAGAGCTGCCATCTTGTGAATAAAAACATGCTAAGAACAGGTGGCACATGTTGCCAGAATGCAAAAGAAAAATGTTTATAATATTTATTAACTCCACCTGACTTGGCATCGGTTCAAAAACAGGATTCTAAGAGGTACTATTTTGAGTTTGCATATTTAATCTCTAAACCCTCTTATCACCTAACTGAGTTCTAATTTCCCCCAAAATCATGAGATGTAGCCCTTTCAATATTAATAGTTTATAGGGTAAACAAGACTGAAGAACTGCTTGTATTTTAAGTTACTGTCTTGTTCAGAGAAACTCTTTGTAATATAAATGATTGGTTTAACCATTAGATTGATCTGACAGAAGTAATTGTCAAACAATTAAATGCAGTAATGATTTTAACTCATGGGAAATATACTCATAAACCTGAGATTCATTTTGCTTGAGAACTACTACTATCCTCTCACTTTAGATTCTTCAGCATTATTTATATCTCAATTTTATATTATAGAAACGAATAATACAATTTGTTACTGAAAATCGTTCATCACTTCTATTTCATTCTCTTGTTCTTCCTTTTTTCATGTATTTTGTATTTGAAATTAAGATGCCCAAAAAAAAAAATTGCCAGTAACAGTAACCCACTATCTGTGTCAGGCATAACATGTAACAAGCGATTCTAATCAGATAGACAATTCATGGTACAATGATAGGAATATATGAATTCAGTTCAAAAAAGGCATGGATTTCCTAGAAAGAGTCCAGTGGAGGAATACATATATGATAAATGCCCTGGAGCATCTCCCAAATGAGGAAAGGCTGAGTGACATGGGTCTGTTTAGCCTGTAGAAGAGAAGACTGAGAGGGGTCTGATCAATGTTCATAAATATCTAAAGTGTGGGAGGCAAATGGATGGGGCCAGACTCTTTTCAGTGGTGTGCAGTGAAGGGCAAAGGGCAATGGACAGAAACTGGAACGCGAAGTTCAGTACAAACATGCATAAGATCTTCTTTATGGTAAGGGAGACGGAGCACTGGAACAGGCTGCCCAGAGAGGTTGTGGATTCTCCTTCTCTGGAGATGTTTAAGACCTGTCTGGATGCCTACCTGTGTGACCTACTGTAGGGAACCTGCAGCGGGGTTGGATTCAATGATCTCTAGAGGTCTCTTCCATCCCCTGCAATTCTGTGAATCTGTGAATTGTGTATTCCCAGATATAACGTCATCCACATGCCATCCCTTCATTGAGCTCTTGTAACCTGTTTGTACACGTTTTATTTAAATGATTTTTCATTTAAGGCAATGACTTTACAATGATTTTACATTTTACATTCCTGGTGGACAACAGGTTGGCCATGAGCCGGCAGTGTGCCCTCGTGGCCAAGAAGGCCAACATGATCCTGGGGTGCATTAAAAAGAGCATTACCGGCAGGTCGAGGGAGGTGATCCTCCCCCTCTACTCTGCCCTGGTCAGGCCTCAGCTGGAGTACTGTATCCAGTTTTGGGCTCCCCCGTATAAAAAAGACAGGGACCTCCTGGAAAGAGTCCAGTGGAGGACCACAAAGATGATAAAGGGCCTGGAGCATCTCCCTTATGAGGTGAGGCTTGGTAATCTGAGTCTGTTCAGCCTTGAGAAAAGAAGGCTGAGAGGAGATCTGATCAATATGTACAAATATCTTAAGTGCAGAAGACAAATGGACATGGGCAATTGTTTTTCAGTGGTGTGTGGGGACAGAACGAGGGGAAATGGGCACAAGCTGGAGCATAGAAAGTTCTGCACCAATATGTGGAAGAATTTCTTCATGGTGCAGGTGATGGAGCACTGGAACAGGCTGCCCAGGGAGGTTGTGGAGTCTCCTTCCCTGGAGATGTTCAAGACCCGTCTGGATGCCTACCTGTGCGACCTGCACTAGGGAACCTGCTTTGGCAAGGCGGTTGGACTTGATGATCTCTTGAGGTCCCTTCCAACCCCTACAATTCTGTGATTCTGTGATTTTTTTCTTTTTTAGTTTGTTTGCTTGGTTTCATTTGTTTTTGTTTCTTGAAGTGGTGTGTTATTACTGCATGTATAAAATATATGAATTAAATCCTATCATATTTTTGCTATTTGCAATATCAATAATACTAATTTTAAACCAGTAATAACTAGTGTGTTATAGCAAGTTGAGATGTGATTTGTTTAGGATCATGTTGTGTGATTTATTTAGGACCATAGAACTACTCTGTTCTCTACAGCTGTTATCTTTATTCAGCCTTGATCTGCCATAGTCATCCACACTTTTAAAACTCTGATGATAGATAATTTTTCATCTTAAAACAAAGATCAGGTACAAAGTGATAATTTATCATTAATTGTCATGTCATCCAATTTCAAAAATATATCATATTTTTACTGAAGAAGAAAGACTTTTTTCCTAAAGAATATATTTCAAAATTTACTGGCCATCTAGTAAGAATTAAAATCCTAAACTAGCACTAGTACTATCCATTCTATGATGCTTTTCTACTATATAAGTATTCTTATATACATGTATATATTATACATATATATAGAAGTGGCTGCTTAGTTCACAAAATGTAAGCTCTGTATTAATACCACAGACAACATATTTTATGGACACTGAAGACTTCATAAGAGTATGGTACTTTACCATTAGAAACATTCTGCCATGTCATCTGTGAGTGGTACACTATTAAGGAATTAAGTGTAGTCTGTGAAAGAATAAAAAAATAGATAGAATTTTTATCACAGTAAGATTAACTAGATGCAGAAATCAGTGACTTTTTTCAGACCAAACCAGCACATGTAATCTGATTTTGTCAACAATGTGTCTGTTTGGTCTGGACTATTAACAACACTAAATTTTCAGGGTAATCTAACTTGTACATATGATACATCCAAGCATATTTTATCTAATCAATAATTCTTACGTCTCATATCTCCTTAGCAGTTACTATGTCTTACCTTTATCATTAATTGTACAAAAACATAGCTGGCATTTCCATTGTCTAAATTAATCTTTTCTGAACTGTAATTCATTTTTACGTCACTTTGCATGGCAATGAATCTTTTTTAACATATATTTCCATCTGAACTCCTATGTTTTCTGAGCAGAAGTAAATGAACACAAGCTTTTAGTTTGGCCTAAAGTATGTTCCAACTAATAGGTTAGCCTCCAGACCCCCACACAGAACTGCTGTTTATTCTGTTTGAGAAAAACCACAAGGCAATGGCAGATCTGTTTACCAGGTTTATTATAGAAATTTTATGTTTCGCATCTTGCATACCAAGCTAAAACCATGTCTGATTATAGTTTGCTTTCCTGTTTGTCTTGGTCTGGTTGCTGTTTGGTAGTTTTCTTTTTTTTCTTTTTTTTGGTCATGAATTACAGCAGACCATAAATAAACTAGTGTGATATATAATTTACTATAAATAAACACTGAATCAGATTCTTATTCATTGAAATAAATAATTAGACTCCTGAGATGAAAAAAAAAGTTGATGTAGAGCAAATAATGCAAAGGCAACAAGTGTTAGACAATATTTTTGCTTTTTGCAACAGGATTTTCTGTCACTTAAAACTAACAGATCAAAATATACTCCTGTGTAAAAAGCAGGACTTTAAGCACTGATTTGGAATGATTTTGAAGTTCACATGATTTATGTTATTGCTAGTAATATAGCAAAATACTTAGTGCCACTATATTTAGGATATCATATATTTGGCAGTGTGTTTCATGCCTCATTTAGTACAGAATGTTTAGGTTGCTACTTAACATTCAAAGAATAAGTGCACATCTATGTGCAGCACTTTACTTTTGTTGTTAGTTTTAAATACTTACAAAGACATTGTAATGGACGTGGTAACAGTGCAATGTTCTTGAACTTACACCTTATTTTTCAGTGTGCCTTCATAAAAATCTCATAGCTAAAGAGAAGACAATGTAAAATCATTTAAAAAGAGGGTTCTCCAGGTGCTGCATGAATTAACCTTTCCTTTAATACCCCTTCTTTACAATATTTTGATGATTACTGTGACTTAGTAAGTAGATTATAAAAATGCAATTGCCTGGGGATTCTTGTTTAATAATTTAGTCAAATTAGTTTTTAGATATTTTTGGTTTTTGCTATTTTCAATGGCTAAGCAGCAAGCACTTGCCACTCCTGCTACCTAAAGCAGCAGCTACTTTACAATCTCCGTCACCTCAAGTAAGAAAAAAAAAATTATAGAAACAATAGAACATCCGGAGTGTGTATGTATAGTGGTTAGAGAGACACATTGCAATTTGTGGCTGGCAGTTTAGGGTTAAGGTATGATTCCAGGTGAGAGAAGCCAATGAGAGGACGCCCGGTTGATGTGTCTGACATCATCCTGCTCGGAGCACCCAGCCTGGCCGGGGCAGCTCCCAGCCGCCGTTCCTCCCCACCGTGATGGATGCCGGCAGCCCTGCACTGGGAGCCACTTATCTCGCTGCTGTGTGAGGCCCAAGGACCACTCACGCCGCCGGCTCACACCCGGTGGGGCCGAATCGAGCTGAACCAATTGTTTTCCCTCTGTCTGGTAAGAGTCTGATCTGTTTTACCTTCTCTGCTGGAATAAAGGTGTTACGCCCTGCCTGGGAGGGGAATTGCTTTCATAGTTCAGAGGCTTATAAGGCTATAATGTGATAAAAGAACCTTTTACTGTCGGAAGGGAGATGCTTTAGGAAGGGAATGCTTTAAAGGAAAAGCAAGACTGTATCTGGCAAACTCTATATTACGGAAATAAATATCCTGGGTGTTTATGCTGCACATCAGGTTAACTAAAGAGGATTAGACTGACAAAACTGTTGCTTAGAACAGTAATTTAATGCCAGTATTTTTTCTTTCCTTCAACATCCATGTTTTCACTTTGAAATCCAGCTTTTGTTGATGAACAAAGAAACTGAAGAATTTAAAGAGAAAATTTAATGTCATATCAGCTTTAAAAAATGTTCTAGAATACTTAGCAGATGTAAATCCAAAATCGTGAAGATTAATACCAAGATGTTCAAGTTTCAGGTTCTGGAATAAGTTCTAGTTACTTTGTTTTGCCAATTTCCATAACTTAAAAAGATGAGAAACTGAGTCAAAGAGTAAAAGGGATCATTGTGCACTGTGCTGGTACAAGCCATTCAGCATAATTTTGTTTGTTTGCTTGTATGTTTCTCCCTCTATAACCTGTAGTTCAATAAATGTCTCGTTTTGTAGTTGTATGAGTATATACATAGAGGCTGAAGAAGTGTTTATATCTTTCATGCCCATGGTTTGCACAGAGGGAGGAGAGAGAGGGGAAGGATTCTGTATGTGTAACTTCCTAATTTTGCAACAGAATAAGTACATTCAAAGCTTCTACACTGATGTGGACTTAAGAGATTAGAAGTGACACTGACATTGATAAATCAGATGCAATAAAGGATTTAATTGACTGAAGGTGTTCAGGGGCTACTGTATGAAGAATCCAATAACCAGATCAACTAGTCAAGTAGTGTACCTATTAGGAGATAATAAATAGCAGACTCTAGTTGATTTAAAAGCCTGGCTGCATTTATTTTTTAGTGATTAGAATTCACTAAATACCTAGGCTACTTAATAACTCTTTGTATGTATTTTAGTAATCCATGACTGTACAATACAAAATTTAAAATAATGATACATGCAGTGAGCATTATAAGCACTTGTAAAATTGAGATATACATTCAATGAAGCTGTGATTAGGTTTTCTCTAATCGGTATTAGAAGAATAGGTTGTTTTCAGTTCAAACATAGTTTAAGATAGTAGAGTTTCTCAATCTTTTTATACTCCTGCACTTTTTACTAATAAAGGTCTGTCCTTACAGATTGTAATGTTTAATGTTGTTAATTCAGCTCTGCAAACTAATGTGCCCAAACAATCCTAAGCTTCGATTAAATGTGCTGTATGTATAGGACATTATGGATAGTTAGAATAATGTCTATTTGTTAAGGTGAGGCCTTCACTGTTGTATGTTGCCTTTCCACTAGAAAAAGCCAGATATTCTGTTTCAAAGCTGGGCTCTTTCTGGACTCCAAGCAGAGGAATATTTTACATTTTACTACTTTATCCTTCCTGCTTGGATCATTATCAAACTTAACTGATAATTATCATATGCAAGCCTTACAGGCACGTTTTTCATTTAACTGTTTTTAAGTTAAAAAGTAAATGTGTTTGAAACTCTCCATTGGTTTAATGTATCTATGCATTGTGTAGGATGATAGAGTTTACCCATGCTTCATTACTAGGCTTTGTGCCAGAGTTTACAATATTTTTGCTCCTGCTTGATTTAGCCAAAAAACACATATGAACAAATTATCTGCAATTTTGGATGAAATACTGGGCAATGGATATTGTGTGAATTTAATGCTGATTTGCTGTACACTCACAATGTTCTAATCCAAAGCATTAAAGACTGCTTTTAATATTTTAGTCCTTTTAAGTACTAATGCACTTTGCCTTAACAGATAATAATCATGCAAGCCAGGGAAACTTAATGATATGATAGTCCAAACAGACAGCAATCAAATTTATATAGAAAATGAAGCATCTAGTTTAATTAAATCTTTCAAATGGAAAAAAAATCCTTTCTGGAAGACCATTTTTCAGGAAGAATATTGGTATATTTTCTGCTTACTTTCAACCATGAACTAAGTTTTGCTTAAAAAATAGTGGAAAATCACTGCACTTGGACTAAAAAAAAAAAAGGTTGATAACTTTTTTCTTCGGAATAATAAAGATAGCTGTAATAATACTGGAACATGAATTACACAATAGATCAACCACTAGCCTAGTAAAGAGTCCTCCCTGTTCTGTGCTTGATGACAGAATACGTACACAGAGTATGCTCTGTGAAGTCTATATTCTATCAATGACCAACTCTATTAAAGGAAGAATTCACATTAGATTGCTTGATCTTAAGGACAGGTATTTTTGTTTGTCTGATTTTCTATGAATGAGTCAACTCATATCTTCACAATGGCATCAAGTAACACCTACAATGGAGATTTGAGTCATTCCTCCTACACAAGATACTCACATTTCTTGTGAGAATATTTCAAGCAAATTGTTGATATTTATTGAGCAAACAAGATAAAAGGGGATTTTTTCTTTTTTTATAAAACTCCAATGCATTTAACATTTCTTAAAGTACATAAATATGTCAGCTAAGCAGAAATATGATAATTGTAGCGGTTGGTGAAAAAGTATCCATGTCACCAGTAGTAAAAACATGAAAAAAATTGTTCTGTAACAGGCTAATGAAAGTTATCCTTTAAAAATGCAACTTAAAACAGGATTTTAGTAATATGTTTCTAATGTACCCAGCTATACCTCTGCAGTAGGTGTAGGAGAGAGGATTTCATTCACACTTCAAGCCTTCATTCAAGAGTCAAGTTTTTTGTTAATCTAGGATAGATTACAAGGAGGTTCCTCTAAGAAATCTCTTATTATAATAAATTTTGTGCTGCGATCGTTCTCCTTGTCCACCCTGAGAACACTGAGGTTTGCAACATACAAGGGTGCTAGAGAAGGAGGCTCAAGAGATTATTCTGTCCTTCTATTCTTTGTCTGCTTATATTTCATTATCCAAAATAGATAAATAATCTTTTAACTTCAGGATTATGAGGATTTTTTTTCTTTTTCTTTTCTTTCCCCTTTTCTCTTTTCTCTGTCCGTAAAGTCAAAGTAAAGAAAGATTATAGAGTTTTTCTACTGCGGGAGATCTGCATCTATCCCTCCACGTCATTGTTTTTCTTTGGAAAGAAGACCAGTTGTAGAGAGGTGGAGAGTATGCCTTGGATGTAATATAACAGGTCACCTATCTGTGATTAGAGGACCAGTAATGTAGATCTGTCACACAGACACACACCCAGACTGACAACTTTCTGTTTATTAGTTTGTTTTCCTGTTTAATATTGTTCTGAATCTCATGTGAAGTCCAACCGAAACGTTGATACACAACAAGGCTGTACTAAAAGAAAATCATGGGCAAAGATTTACAGTTCAGATTTTAAGGTGCTATTTCAACCTCAGTTTTGATATTTGCCTATATACGGCATGACTACTTTTTCTTTCAATAATTATTTGTTTATATCATAAGAACATGGCATGGTCACTGCATAGAGTCAAACCTACGTGATTTGGTGAGGGCGATATTCATCTTAGCTAATTTCAGTCCAGATAGTTCCCTTTGTAATCTGTGGAGAGAAAGAGAAATCCTCAAAGAATGATTCATCTTTTCTTTATGACAGTTATTTCAGATAGATGAGCTAAATAAGTCTCTGGAAGGGTCAAGTGCTCTCCATATAGACAACCTACATGAATACTTCAGATTATGTATCTTAACACCCAGACTCTTAAGAACAGTCTAATTGAGATCTTTAAGATTTCTGAGTAGGAGTGAATGCCACCAATAATATAAATAAACAAAGAATCCTACCTATTATTTACTTCACAATGGAGTCACAGTTCTTAAAGCGGTTTGAAACTTCCTCTCAAGGGGAGCGAACCACAGCATCTGGCCTAGCACTTTGAGGTTCTGCAGATATTTACTGGTGGTCAGAAAGCGTGAAGGTTTGGGAGAAGTAGTTCCACAGCTGGCAGCAGGGAGAAGCATGCTTTATCTTTTTCATTCAGCCAAGCATTACTCCCTGTGCTTAAAGCTCTTCTTATTCCTACCCCTGGACATTTGCTTACCTGCTTTCAGAGTCATTAGAGATTCCAGCTATTGTTCATATATACTTAATATTTTCAAAGTATTAAAACAAAGCTAAATTTAATTCGGTTTTTCTCTTTAAAATACATAGACAGTGCATGAAGATTTTCTCCTTCAAGTCCCTGCACTAACATTAGGGAACCCTCAGGCATCCAAACTATTGAATATGGACAAAAAAACAGTCCCTCACCTACACTCATTCTTTGACTAAAGAATCAGGAGTCTGGTATCTACAATTTCAAGGACAAAGTCAGTGTCTACGCATCTAACTAGGAGTAAATAGGTATTTTTAAACTGGGATATTGGGTAATCAACTTGTCATTCCAGCTGGCAGCCCACCTTTCTAGATCAGCTTTTCTCCAGAGGTTCTTAAGTAATTTTGTGAATAAGTATGACAGTCTAGTCTGCACATCTGCATACAACAGCCTATAAAATTTCATCCAGGAAATCAGGCACATGGTTTTGGTTGAACACATCATTCCTGCATAAATATGCATACACATAAGCTACTAATAATGTATCAAAGTTGTTTTGTTATTTCATGGTGTTTTCACACTAACAGACAGCTAAACACCACACCATTCACTCCCCTACCAAGAAGTTCAAACTCACAAAACTACGCCAAGTGTCTCATTGAGAGCTGGGAGCTCTACTTCACAACATTTTCTTTCTCAAGCTTCCTTTCTTAAGCTCTCCTTTCTTGTACTGCTGCTTCTCCTCTGGGGCTGCTCCTTAGCATCAGCTGGCTGGCCCTTACACGAGCCTTGAGCAGCCCTGGCTCCAGGCCCACGTCTTCACAGGGGAGCACAGGCACAAACAATCTGCCTGTGCTCCACAGGCCAGCCACACCCCTCAATCATCAGTTCATGCCATGATCAACAGTTTTGCTACAACTCCTCTCTCCTCAAAGAAAGAAGAGGAGAAAATACAATGGAAAACGTCTCAAGGGTTGAAATAAGGACAAGGAAATCAGCAATTACTGTCACAGACAACATAGACTCAGCATAGGGAGCTTAATAGAATTCATTACCTATTACTAACAGACTAGCGCAGTGAGAACTAAAAGCAAAAAAAAAAACCACCTTCCCTTCACCCACCTTCTTCTACCTCTTTCCGCTGAGCAGTGGAGGGGAGTGAAGAATGAGGGTTGTGGTCTGTCCATGACGCTTTGTCTCTGCCACTCCATGGCCACTCTCGTTCCCTGCTTCAGCATAGGCTCCCTCCCACAGGATGTTGTCCTTCCTGAACTGATCCTGTGTGGACATCCTACAGGGTGCAGCTCTCGAAGCACTGCTCCAGCATGGCTCCATTCCATGGGGCCCACCCTTCAGAAGTGGGCTGCTCCATCATGAACCTATATGAGTGGCAGATACCCCAGACCACGTGCCCCACCACAGGTTGCTCTCCCTTAGCTACAGGTCCAGCCCAAAGTTTGCTTTTGCAGGGACTCTCCAGGGGCTGCGGCCTTCTTCAGGCCACATCCACTGCTGCACTGTGGGCTCATCTGTGGCCAGCATGTGGAGATGCATGGTGCCCATGAGCTGCAGGGCAACAGTCTGCTTCAGCATGGGCCTCTCCTGGGCTGCAGGGAACATCTGCCCTGTGTCTGGAGCACCTCTTTTCCTCCTCCTTCACTGAGTCAGGTGCCTGTCAGGGTTCTTTCTGTATTTCCTCACTTCTCTCTCACAGCTGCTGTTGTGCAGCAGTTTTTCCCTTTCTTAAATCTGCTCTCCCGGAGGCACAACCAGCATCACTCATGTCTCAGCCCTGGCCAGCAGCAGGTCCCTTTTGAAGCCAGCTGGATCTGGCTCTGATTTGGCACGGGGCAGCTGCTGGGCTCCAGTCACAGGCTATGCCTAGAGCCTCCCCTGCTACTAAAACCTTGCCACATCAGCCCAATACATACTTACAAATGCAGACATGAAGACGGAAATTACTGGATTCAATGTATTGACATATTACTTATTAAATACCAGAATCAATCACTCCATAAACTTGGGGTTTTAGGATCTGAGTGTTACTTATCTGAGAAATTAATAATTATGGATAAGGAAAAGTGGATAAAGAGAAGATGGAAGTGTACATTTAACAGAGCAAAATTAGAAAACATTGTGAAAATACTTATCTCACCCTATTCCCTGGTTTATACATTTAACAGTTAAATAAAATTTTGTGGTTACATTCCCAATCTGTATGAAGACTTACTACCTCTTGAATGAAACATAATCTAAATAATCTGATGCAATATATCATAGAATAATATCACATTGTCTCTCACAAATGGAAAGTATGGCTTTCATAGTTGCCAAGCTGTACTTATCCACATCTGATGGTCTCTATTAATTTTTAACAATCGTCCTGTCACCAGACCAGTGAGCTGTAGAAAATACTGTGGAGATGTCACATTCCTTGATGATTGCAGTTAATGTTGCTGCCCCTCTGAATCAGCATGAAATGTAGACAGTTTTATGACTAAATCTGCAATCTGGGATTTGATCGTGCTATTTATGGCATTGCTAATGGTCTGTAGCACTGGCAAGGGTTGTGTTGAAGTCATTCTCTCAGTCACCCTTCTTTTCAGTTGTAAAGGCAGAGCAGACATCTGGATCCTGCATATCAGTAACTGAAATAACAGTGCAAAGAAGTTATTACTTTCATTGGTGAGAAATTTTAATAAGTTAGATTTTTAAATGTGTGTGCATGTGTGTTCATTTTTTTAAACAATATTGTTCTTTTGGAGAAAAGGAGGCAAATTATTTTGATCTGGTTTCTAGAAGGCCAGATGCAGTCACATGGCAGAACAAAAGGAGGTTAATGGTATCTTAATAAATCTGAACTGAAGGAGAAACATCTGTACGTGCATTATAAGCAGTGGAATTCAAGTTATCATATGTTAACTCTCTCCTGGAAGCATGAATGAATCTTACCCTAACCACTAACCCCCAAAATTATCAAGAAACCTATTTAATGCCACTGTCCTTATGATTGTTTCTGCACCCCATGTTTTAAGAACAGTAGTGACTATAATATCTTGCTTCATCTTATAATTTATGTAGAAATATGGAGGAGGGGGAAGAAACAGCTAGTGTTAATGATCCCTAAAAACAGTGGTACTTAGTTTGCTATGAGTTTATGTTTAACTGATCAACTTTTAAAGTGATTTGTACTAAAATTTCTTGTCATCTTTCCATATGCTTTTAAAATTAAGCCATCCTTCTTTCTGCACAAATAACAAGTACTGACTTGTGTTAACTGGTAAGAATCAAATACCTTCACCAGGTGAAGGTATACCAGGAGAGCTTTGTTTTCTCACTGCTTCTCTTTTCAGCTTCCTGCAACACATAGTACAGATAGTAAGAAATGATTTGCTGTGTTCTACTTTAACAGACACTTCACAGTTGTTCCCAAGATGTCTAACTTTAATGTCTTCAAAACTTATTAGTCGGGGTTGCAGAGTAAACCTCACTTCTTGGGGAAATAGTGGAATTGTGCTTGAATGCATAGATGCTAGAACTGTATCGTTAGAGCTCGGATGATGTTCATCTGCTGAGAAATCACTGGAAATTTGTATGTCTTCTTTCAGGGGGATGCCAGAAAGGGCTTTGAAATTTGCAGTTGTTAGAACCACACTGTAGAATGAGCCATGAAGGTAATACTTTTCATGGACGCTATGTTATGAAGTCAGAGTCTATAAAACACTTCCTGAAACACACTAAGGATTTCATATGCAATTATATCTCTTTTTCTTTCAAATTTTCCAGTATCTTTCAAAACTTAACAGTTACATTTTTCTGTGTTCCCATTTGGCTTACATAGTTATGATTTGGTAAGACAACATAGTATCCTGTCTATCATTATTTTCTATGGTTGCTCTGAAGTATCATTAATTCATTGAAGTCTTTCTAGAACAGGTAAAATTTCTGAAGGCTACAGTTCTGTAAGAAGATTAATTTCTTTTTTCTTTTTTTGGTTTAATCAAAAATTTTTAAAAGGTAATGTTTCATTCCCACATGGGTAATTGTTTCTTCTCTGTAGCTGACAGAGACCTTTAGGTTACTTTTAAATTAGATGTAGACAACAGAATAAGCAGACCCAAATCCTCAGTGGACTCGTTAACTTCCTTCCTGTGACAGACAGAAGGGGTATCAGTTTCTTGTACACTTGCAGTGAATTCCCTCCTGGACTTTGCAGTGTTTTACACTGAAGCTGCAGTAGGCTCTCTGAGCTCTGGGAGAGCTACACTAAGAGAAATGGTTTGACTGACTTTGCTAAAAGTTTCAGAAATTCATGAGACAGGAAGGACTGTGACAGGCATTTATAATATCATTGATAGGAATAAACATACTTAATTGTACAATTGCATATTCTGCTTGCTACATGCCTCTAGACGAATCCAGAGACTAAAGCTCTATATGTTTGCATTAGAATTATACTTCATTTCTGAGCAGTTTTACTCATTTTCATTTATTTGGATGCATTAGAAAGATCACTTTTAACCTGGTTTCTTATTGAGCTTTTTATTTCCAAAGAGGATAATCCTCTTATATATATTACACACATGTATTTGAAATTATCGCATAAATAGTGTGCTCTACATTATGTTCCAGGGACTGTATTGAATTTGACATAAAAGCTTTTAAGCAGCTCCATTCTTGTGTTTAAGAAAATGAGAAAAATCTGGAAATTTATTTGTAAATTAAACATCTGAGCCCTAGGCAATCCTTAGTCTAAAACCTATGTTGTCTTTATAGGATCATGTTGCATAGACTGACAAGCAGACACAGTGGGCAACAGGGATCTTTCCAGGCAGTTGGTTGAATCTAGAGCCCTATGCAACAACAGGAAAACAGAAAAACAGGAATTTGTATTGCTCTGATGAATGACAAATTATGGATTTTTTTTGAATTTTGTCCAGTGAATGTTAAATACAAAGTACACCCATGGTGCATGCCATAGACCTTTCTTTGTGCATTATGACCTCTGCATCTGCATTGGCCTCTAAAAGAAAAAACAAAAAACTGGGTACTCCAATAGTTACCCTGGTACGGATGACTGGGAACTGGGACAGCAATGCAAACAACAGTTCATACCCACCTCACAACAAGAACCAGTGCTGTCTGTAGACAGCTTGATGTGGCTTTGTGTTCAGCATATAAACTTCACTGACCATCACTCGAAGATGGTTAACCAACACAGACAGGGCATCTAACATAGGTAATCTGCACTGCTCATTAATCACCTGTATTTTATGTGGTGCAACAGTTTAACTTTTTTTCTAAAATACGTAGTCTGATCTTGACTTCATGCTCTGTGAAAAATGCTTCTTAGAAAACATATTAATCCTCCTTATTCTCTTAACACTTTAGTGTCACTTTTAAAGTCTGTGTTTAAATCACAAAAGGATCTCTTTAATAGTATAGGAAAGGTCTCCTACACTATTCTGTATTCCTTACCTGTAAGTCTACATTAGTACTCCTTAGATCTTTAAGTCAATTAACAACATTATTCTATGAAGAGTAGAGAAAATGAGAGCAATTTGAAGATATTTGTTGTGGTGCCTTTCTCTGGGTAAAGGTTTGTGACTACTTCAGTCACCTGCAATCTAGGACAGGGACCAGCCTTTGATGCAGAGAGAAGACCATTACTTCTCACATACTTAAACTGGCTGTTGCTGAGAAAAGCTTGTAAGTGCTATCTAAATGCAAAGGTATCCTAAAAGACGTTTGTCTCTTTGGAAAGGGAAATTGGCTGAGGATGTACTAATAGGAGAGCATTTTGAAGTGAGCATATTTGTCTCTAATCAGGTCTTTGGGTACAAATAAATTGGTGCCTGTTGTGTGAGGGAAAAAATGCTTTCCTTTTTGCTTCATCTGACTTCACCTTTTTTTAAGTTAGAAATCATAACTGATTCATGAAAGGTAATATGAATCTGCAGTTTTCTTTGTCTGTGGTATGAAAGTATTTTTGCCTTCTAACTCATGTCAATGTCAGCACACACATTTCCTGAATCTCTGTGGCCCTGCACTCTGGTGGCCAAGTTCTGTCAGTTTATCATATCAGATCCTTGAATATTAGAGCGCAAATTGGCTTTTTAAATTCCCTTTTTTATTTCCTGTACAGATTTTTTTTTGTTTGTTTGTTTTTGATTAAAAGTCTGTGGAGCATCTCTTCTCCATTGATACAAACCCACTGGTTTAAGGAGCTGTACACTCTGAGATTAACAGTTTTAAAATGGTATATTTTAATGAGTCAGTAAAAAACAGTTATAATCACACATGCAAATTTTAAAATAACTCATGGATTAACTACTCGTTCCATAGTATTAACAAACATTGCAAATATTTATGCAAGATATCAAACTGACTGCAACTTGGAGTCTGCAGTGTGGCTTTTGAATCTTTACATGCATATGTAAATATGCAACTACTCAGAACCACTTTTACTTTGGTCAAGTAAAGAGGAAAAATATTAACACTTATTAAGTGTTAGAAATGCTAGATGTTGATAGGATTTCTGGGTGGTAGATAAAACCTACACAGCTTGTAGCTCTATGGTCTGCCTTCTGCAAGCTGTACAAATCCCACCGATATTTGGGACATAAGGAGTCAGATCTGATGAGAATGGCTAGATAGACCAGGAGGAACATGCAAGAAAGGATCCCCTTTCCTAAGTCCTAAGACCATGGACATGACCTTACACACGTAGTGGTTTCTTCATGGCCTAAGTTTCCCTATGCCCAAATTTCACCAGGGGACACGCAACCATACACAACCTGAGAGCGCTGTTTATTACTTATATAACTATTTTAGTAAATGAAATTGTAAAAATCAGAAAGCAACATAAAAGAAAAAGATAGCGCCTGGTAAAATGCTTTTTATATTCTTAATTGAAACTTAGCTTAAGCACTACTGAGACATCATAACAGTATTGTATCTTCTATGATGTCACAGAAGAAGCTCCAAAACTCTCACAACAACGCTATTCATTCCACCTAACTACACCACTGTCCTGTCTGACGCTGAAGGCTCTATTCCACATCGTCTGGAGCTAGTTCAGCTGCTTCCTTCCGCATTTCTTCCTTGAGCTTCTAAGCTTTCTACAACTTCAACTTCCTTCTGTTCCTCATCTAAGCTTTCCAATCTACCCAAGCTTTGCCTTGCTGGCACTTTTCTAAGCCTGGAGCAACCCCACCCCAGGTCCACCCCTTCTGGTTACAAGTGCAAGTGATTTACCAGTATTCCCCAAGCCAGCCACTCCCCTCCATCCTGTTCTCAATCATCAGTTCAGGCCATGATCAATGGTTTCCTTACAATAATACAGAGGTATTATAAAGATAAGACCTTGATAGAATATATGATTTTTAAGCCTTGTTGAAAGAAAAATAAAGATTATTTTTCTAAGTGCTATGTTTTTATTTCTGATTTGATTTGGTAAAGATTACTGAGGCAATTCAGGCAGCCTTGGAAGAGATTTGTTGATGCGGCTTTCCCACTGAGTGCTAGATTGCACAGGTGGCAACTCTTCAGTGGTTATGCCAATAAGGACCAGCTTTAGCAATATGGAACGTGTACTTCAGTACTGCACTGACTACTTTTGCAGTAGCAAAATTTGATAGGATTTATGAGATATTAGATGAAATCTTATGATTGACTTCCAATTTCATCACAAGTATCATTACAATATAGCTTCAGGTTTACAAAAGTAATTTGTTCATCTGAAAATAGAGTCTATATAATGTCAATTTTAGTGCTAATGTGAATTTCCAACTGTGTAAAGCAGAACTGTAGGTAAATTCAATTTAACGTGCCCAGAGGCACAGACTTACATATGCCTTTCTGAACGTAATCAGTTATTCATTCATGAATCTCATTTCCCTCAGTCATCTCTGTATACTTTACACTTCAACCTTTACACTTTTCAAAATCAAAATTCAGTCATGATTAGTGAAAAATATTTAGTTGGTATCTATATACTCCAAATAAGCTATCTGTAGTTCATATCTCCCTTCAAAGAACACCTTTTTTTTCCAAAGAGAGTATTGCTTTGCTGGTGATGTGATATACCTAAAGCTTTAATCCGTCTCATGGCTAGCAAGGATGTTACAAGTGTCTACTTCATGTGGAGATGACTTAAGGAACAAAATATACAAATTTATAGGGAGATTTCTTCATTGCTACGTGATAAACTTGCGGTGCAAATAAAGCTTTCTCCCCATGCTGACAGTTTCCCACTAGCCAGTGTTTAGTCTAAGCACATTTCATTTCACTTAATTGCATTTCTTGTCCAGTTTTTTAATACTGCTGTTATTGGTTTGTTGTGTTTTTTTTCCCCTTCTTTCTTTCTAACTTTTCCTTTTACTTCTTTTTCTCCTATTCAATCTTATTTGTCCTCATTCCTTCTTTCATTTCTTATGATCGTTCCTCTGAGTTATTCCAGTATTCCTCAACTTGCAGCACGTAGACAGCAGGCGGTTCATACATACCAGAAAGTGGCATATAAGATGCTAAGCTTTTTGGATTTCTCGTTTGTTTTAATCAGACACATTCACACACACAAATTCAAGCAAAGAAACAAGCTAGAGAAGATCATAAACCTAGTTCCCAGTGTGCATTATATTTCCTGTTATATCCACATTTAATTCCCACTAAAATTTCCATTTAACCTGCAGTTACAGGCACAATTTTTGTCAAGTGCTAGTACAGTTTTTCAGTGCACTAAATAAACATGGTTTGTGTTCATTGTGTTGTTCATGGTGTTACTCAGATTGGCGGTGCAAGTCCAGTCCCTGGAGATATTCAAGATCAGGCTGGACCAGGCTCTGAGCAAACTGATCTAGCTGTATAGATGTCCCTGTGTATTGCAGGGAAGTTGGACTAGATGACCTTCAAAGATCCCTTCCAACTCTAAGGATTCTATGATTTGTGCTGCTACAGTTCAGAGTACTAAGGGTGGTAATACCTGTATATTACTCTGTAATAGAATATATTATGTATACTCTATATATACAGACAAACAAACATACAAAAACAACAAACAACCAAACCAAGATATATAACAGAGCCTCATCTGTTGATCCTGGACCTGTATTTTAACCTGCTAGGGCTCAATTTTTAATTTGTGAATTGACATCCTTCAATGAAATCTGATCCCTACTATTTTGACGCTTTACTTCTGTTGCATTATGGTCTTCTCAAGCTAAGAGAAATCAGCTGTGGCTATTTAGTATTGTTCCGGCTTTGCTACCATGTAAGCAAAAGTCGTGTGACTTTCTTCGGACTGTGTAATCACTTCTGCTGTAGTCAAGGTATAACTGTCATAACATGGTCATTTGGCTTTTGGGCTCAAGTGGTTCTCATCTTTCTCTCTTTCAAAGCTGCAAGAAAAATACGCTCATCCCTTCTCTTTGTCCAACAGATAGCCACAAAAACACTCAAGGGACTGGAGCACCTCTCCTAGAAGGAGAGGCTGAGATAGTTGGGACTGTTCAGGCTGGAGAAGAGAAGGTTCAGGGTGATCTTTTCAATGTGTATAAATACCTGAAGGGAGAATGCAACAAAGACTCGGTGGTGATGCCAGAACAAGAGGCAATGGGCACAAACTGGAACGCAGGTGGTTCAGTCTAAACATTTGGAAGAATTTTTTTTTTTTACTGTCCAAATGACAGAACACTGGCGCAGGTTGCCAGGAGTCTTGAAGGAGTCTCCTCCTTCAAGGTGTTCAAAAGCTGGCTGAACATGGTCCCAGGCAATGCACCCTAGGTGTCCCAGCTTGAGAAAGGGGGTTGGATCAGCTGACCTCTAGAATTCCCTTCCAACCTAAACCATTCTGTGATTCTGATTCTGTGATTCTTGCAGCACAACCTGAAAGTGAAAATGTTCAAAACAGGAAGAAGTAGAAAACAGAGTATTATTTTCAAGAACACTTGACTCTTGTACAAAATATTTCCTTGTGCTCCCAATTATACTAGTTTACTGGTAACTCTTTTTGTTCTTTTTATTCTTATTTAGGAAATATTCTATTCTGAGTGGTTCTGATCTTGTAGTTTTTAAGTGGTGAGATGTTTCGTACTGATAATGCTAATCAATATTTAGTGCTATATGTAAACCAAAGCACGTTGTGTAGCTTAAAAATAGGTGGACAAAATGGTTATCTCAACCCACGCATTTTACTGCATATCTCTCTACTTCTCTCCGCCGTCCCATTTGGGGAGGGGGGAGGGTGAGTGAATAACTGTGTGGAACTCAGCTATCTGCTGAGTCAAACCATAACAGTTAGACTCATAACAGTTAAGGGGGGAGAAGGAAAGCTGAAAGAGGATGGGAGGTTTAGGAAGTAGCTGAGAATATCCTCCTGTTCCTCTTGTTTTCCAGGGACAAATCCCAGAATGCAATTGCTAACAGACTCCACAATATCACTTCCGAAGCATAAAAATAAATGCAGTGCTGAGCACAGGCAATAGACTAGTTTCCCAGACAGCACTTTTAACATAACAAAAGCCAAGGTCACACAGAACAGTATAACAACCATCTTGATCCACCCCCCAGAGANCCCAGCTCCTTATGCCCCCCTTAACTATTTCACTGGCAGAGGAATGCGGAAGTGAGTTCTGTCCTCGGCTCCGTTCAACACTGCCAGGATGTTATCAGTATCTCGGAGGTACAAGATAAATTCATACTAGACACTACGAGAAGCGTAACTTCTGTTAGAAACTAGGACAGTAATAATCTGCACCAGTGGAGGTGACCCACAGTTTCACAGTTGCTATGACGGCATCCTTGCTAGGAAAATGTTGCCCACACAGTCTATCTTTCATTGGCCTGAACAGATGGAAGTAAGAAGGTACCAAATCCAAACTATTACTTTTGGAGCAGCCCTTGTATAAAGAGCATCTGAGGTCCCTTGGTTTGTTCTCCCTAGAGAAGACAAGACTGGACAGAGGCCTCAGGGCAGACTGCAGCTTCCTCATGAGAGGAGTAGAGGGGCAGGTGCTGATCTCTTCACTCTGGTGACAGTGATAGGATCCAAGCAAATGGCATGAAGATACACTGGGGAAGTTCAAGCGGTGTATTAGGAAAAGATTCTTCACCAAGAGGGTGGCTGGGCCCTGGAACAGGCTCCCCAGGGCAGTAGTCACTGCACTAAGCCTCCCAGAGTTCAAGAAATGTTTGGACACTACTATCAGAAATACAGTTTGATTTGGGCAGTCATGTTTGGAGCCAGAATTTAGATTCAATGATCCTTGTGGGTCTCTTCCAGCTTGGGATGTTCTATGATTCAATGAAATTTTTGTCCGTAAAATTTTCAAAATTATATCTTGTCCTCCAAAAAATAAAATAAAAGGTTTGGAATACAGTTTGATCTTTTAATCTGCTACTGATTTTTTCTTAGGAAAAACAATTGTTTCTGTGAAGTATATTCAGGGACATTACATATGTAATTCATACTTACTCTAAGAAAACATGCATGCGTATTTGTTGACAATGCTCTTAAGACTGGAAATTACTACATTTAAAGAATATATGCAATTGGTAAACAACCCTGAGAACATCATTATCTTAAAAGTAATCATATTTTTATTTGAAAATAAAATTAAATCTTATCTATGTTTGTATTACTTAAAGGCAAAAAGAGTACTAAAAACCTACATCATTTCAGAACAAATGTTTGATTGACAAAAACAATTGTTCAAGAAACCTGAGTCAGTGACATTCAGGTGAAGTTCTGTCTCACTGATAGAGTCCAAAAAGAGAATGCAATCCTGTTTAAAGAAGTGCTACATCACCTACTCATATGCATTTTAGTACATTTTATTGTTTTGTAAACCTAAGGTGCTTTTTTTCTTTTCTGAAATAATTTTTCTTATTTTCCAATTACATAACTTTCCTCTAAGTGCATGGAGGCATAGACTTCTGTCAATTAAAAGCTTCTAATCATGCTTTTTTCGTGACCTGGTACAGGGAAAACAGGGAATCCCTACTTCTAGGACGATTATTATCTGATATTTTTTATGCTCATTAATACATTGTCATGAGATATGGTTATTGATCTATGTTCAGATAATTATATTCTCTACTTTGTTCTTGCTGACAAGATGCAGTCTAAGTTTGTATAAGAATAATGCAGCAAACAGATTCGAGAGAATTTTTTTGTCTTTATAAGTGGGTCTTGCATTTATGAGAAACAGTATATGCTGACATATGAAAGGGAATCTCTTCATAGAAGGATTAAAATCTTGAATTTGTTATGGAAAATATATCAAGCCATATCCAACATCCAGACCCAACAGAGATGCAAGGCTGCTGCAACATCATGTCCCCAGGTCCAGCCAGTAGTGAAGATGCGTTCTCTGCAGGCACACGCACACAAAGCGCACGTACACACCACAGATACATGTATGCATATATACCCCACAGGCCACAGCTACTCCTGTATCCCAGTCCTCACAGTTCTCAGCACCACATACTCTCACCCGTACAGACACACAGACACTCTCACACTGAAGACAGACACTCAGAGAGCCCCATCTCTGCTCCCAGACCACATCACCTGCTCACCAACTAGGTCCCTACTCCCAGTCATGACTGCACCACACGTGATGATCCCTCCTAGCCAGGGTATGATCCTAGCTGCTGTTCTCCCAGCCCCATATGCACAGTTGCACAAAACAGGTAGGACAGACTGCACTGATGAGGTCCAGGGCACTGTGAGGTAAACATATTGACCAACAAACTGCTTGTACACAATTGGCTCTTTTTTACCATCTTAACTTTCACTTTTCTCACACTTGTTCTTCTCCATATAATCTATATCTCCCCTTTTTCCTGCCTCTGTTTCCTCTCCTAAACATTTCACAATTCCTTTGCAATCCCATACTGCCTTTCCACTGCATCCAATAATGTGTCCCCCTAGGCAGTTATACCCTTTTCTCTGAGAGGTGATCTGGACACAAGTTGCTCTGATGATTCATCTTGTTGGGCTCCAGACCTGGACAATGTAGCTGAGAGTATCCTGGAACAGCCTTGAGATGGGCCTGGAGAATGCATTCATTCATTAGGAGTCCTTATTTTGATTTCCCCTCTTGCCATTGTGCCCCTGTAGTCCTCTGGGTTTGTGAAAATTAGCCTTTGATGAGCCAGTAGATTTTGAGATGGGCTTTGGAGTATCTCAGCAGGATATTATGTGGGGTCTCCCTCCTGCTATTACCCCTCTGAGCTCCTTTGTGAATGTGCAGATCAGCTTTCAACACACGCCCTAACTGAAGTCAATCATATTTCTGAATTCTGTAGACTTGCCACTAATCTTCTGCATTTTCAGGAGAGCCTTCCTACAGAGCTCTGTTAGAGACTCCATGAGGAAATTGTCCTATCTCAGTCTGGTGTGTGCCTCTGAGATGGCGACAAGACACTGTATATTTAGCTTTCTTCTGGAGACTTCTGACTACTTCCACTTTTTTCCCTCACTTCCCACAGTATCTGGATTTGATGTGCAATGTTCTGAGCAAATTTTCTGATGAAGTTTTCAGTTGTTAACCTGTAAAATCATTTGGCAATTTCTACTGATTAAATTAAAGACTACGTAAATTTTAATAAATTTCATAGTATGCAGTTCTAAAAGGTCTTTTATATAAGAAAACTATTTACCGTGGTGTGTTCTGTCAAGTCTTTGAATATCTTATAAATTTGACTAAATAAATTATTTCTCCAAGAAAAATATGCAGACATTTATGATTTACTGCATGAATTTTTGATTTTTTGAATCTATCTAAAAGAGATTATATGTGGATAATTATATGTGTGTCCTGGAATGTCTTCTACTGTATTAGTCGCATTCCAGGGTCACTAGCAAACAAAGTCAGTTTCACCTATTCTTTATTCTCATCCTTAAACTTGGCAATAGTAACAATATAGGTTTTAATTGTATTTTCACATAGAAGCAAAGACTAAGGGCTGAATCAGAAGTATACTACTTCTGCATATAACACAGAAATCATCTTCATCACAATTTAAAATCTAGGAGACTTATCTCTTACTTGTATGTTTACATTTTACGTAAGGAGACTCTCTAAAGGTAATCAGACGTGAATTTTTGAAAAGAAAAAATGAAAAATAGCTCCCAGAACCAGATATCATTAATGAATGATATTTATTCATTAATTACATTTGAAATTAAGGAAGAACCTGTGCAATACATTCATATTTCTTTAAAAAAAATGTTCAGCATCTACATGTAGAATCCCTTTCTATGAACACAGAAAGGGATTCCTTATTTGTATCTATCTGTAGATAACTGTGATTTGAAGTACTTCCTCTATTGGAAAACTTTCTTCTGACAGGCAGTTCAAGAACCATGAATACAAATGAAATGATAGAGTGATTACTGTTTGAACCAAAGTTTGAAAGCAAGAGGACAAGTATGGCAGTAACTCTTTAATTTTTCCAACTATAAATTTTTGAATAAGTAGGCAACAGCTTACTGACGAAAATTTTTAGTGCTAAAATTAAAACATGATTCTGTTGTCTTTAAATGTTACTTTTTTCCTATGCCTTCTCATTCATCTTTGCAGGATGCAACATATTTGTGCCTAAATTTACCACATAATATACCATTTAGGACATAGTACATAGTAATGTGAAAGGAAGATGAACTCGCAGGGAAATTCAATGTAAATACAGTAATCAGATTACATTCAAATTGTGAGTATGAGAGGAGGTACCAAGATTTCAAATAATATCCTAAGGATTTTGGAAAGTCTTATATATCACAGAATCATATGATGAGACTCCCATCTCATTTGTAGATATACTTTATCTTTGAAATGTCACAGATTCACAACATGCAGCAATATACCATGAGTGATTTCTTTTCAATTTTCTTTCTTCTCATGTGATTTGCCTGCACCTGTTTAGTAAACATTCTTAAATTTGTAACACATTCAGAAAGTAGACAGATACCACGAAGTATGGGAAATACTCTGTTAAGTGTACTTTTCCTGACTTCATCTATATACAAAAGCAGAAATCTCATAGTATATAGGACACCTAACTATGCTTACACAATTTGCAGTTCCTTTTAAACCGAGAAGCCTAGGCTTGTGTGCCAATGACACAATTGCTTTGACTCCTTATTAAACTCTGTGGTTATCCAGTATACAAAGCTCAGGGATGTCATTCTCTAAGATTGTCTGCACCTGGGATTGACGTGAAAGATGTGGGACCCTCCCTTTTGAGTCATTTTTGTTCTTGAAACTTTATCACGTGAAAAAACTCTGCAAGTGGTATTTGCATAACTTAAACCCACAAAGCAACTGTGCATTGGCTGATACTTAATGATACTGAGTTTCTACCTTCTGATTCCCAGGTTCTGTATTGTTTTTACTTTTTTTTTTGCCTTAAGACATATCTTTTCATGACAGCATTTTTTTTTCCTGAATCACCAAGCTGCTAAATATTACCTTCTTGGCAATTTCATATCTGTTGGGATTTGTTCATTTGTTAGTTTATTTTCACCTTTGATGCTTTCTATTCAAGTGCCATCCCTTAGCTTAAGAAAGTTTTCTATAAAACTGAATTAAGATTATTCTGCTAGATAGCAATAAATTAACTCTTGGATCTCAGGCAACTGAGCAACTGGGAGATGGATTACTGGTTTTCACTAAGTGCATGGCCAGGAGACCACAATCACATTACAAAGTAGAATAATAATTAATAAAGTTCAAGTTCTTAGTAGATTAAAAAGCTGCTGAGGTATGGCTGATAACAGAGATTCAGCAACACCACAACATCAGTGCATGAAGCCAGGATTCCCATCAGGATTTCCCAAAGATGCTTAGCAAAGGAGTGAACTTAACTCTCAGCATGTGGTACAAAAGAGTACTTCTCAAAAATACAGGGCACATGTTCAGATAAGGACAAGGTTATTCTTTTCATCTTCTAAAGGAAAAGACAGGTCCATCCAGCTTCTGCTCAAGAGACTGGAGAATTTTTATAGTATGATTTTGACTCCATGCAATTTCTCTAAATAGCCTTTTAGACACCTTTCAAATATTTCACTATTAACATTTTAGTCCTGTAATTGTAAACAAACATGAGAGAAAGAATGGCCAGGACTACGCTATTTTTTTTTTCTTTTTTCCATGCAGTGGTTTCAAAAGTCCAAAACAGCTTCTCAAAACATTTTACTAGTTTTAACCAAGAAATTTTTACTAATTGAAAATCTTACCATGAAGTGAAAAATAAAACAATAATGTGGAATGTATGGAATTGCTAAGCATATCATAAACATTGACGGTTAAATCAGTAGGTTAAACTTGAGTTCAGGATCAGTATGTCAGTTGTATCATCTATAAGTATGAAAAAATATTACTTTTTGATTGCTTTGCTTTCTCCAAGAGCCTTCCAGACTTATCTATCTTTCAGATGCAGATAATGGGGAGAATACTGTTTAATGCTCTTTATCAATAATATCAAAAGATGAGATGAAGTGCATTCTCAGCAAGTTCATGAATTATACAAAATTGTAGCGAACTGGTGGATAAACTGAAGAGCTTCACAGCTCTTATTCCAAGGAACTTCAGCAGGTTATAAAAAAAGGGTGGCAAAAAAAACAGTAAATCTGAGCTGAAATAGTCCAATTAATTATGACAGGCTGGGGTCTGACTAAGTAGCACGTAGTCTTACAGAAAAAGATGTGCTGAACAACAAGTGAAAGGTGAGACAGCAGGGCACCCGAGCAGCAAAGTAAGTGGCTGCCTTACTTATTTTCTTTTTTTTACTGTCTGGAAAGCACCCAGCCAGTAGGTCCAGGACAACGACCATATCCTTCTGTTCAGCACTTGTGAGACCTCATCTGGAGAACTGTGTCCAGGTTTGGGCTCCCCACTACCAGAGCAGGATGAGTCCAGATGAAGGTCACTGTAAATGCCAGAGGCAGGAGTACCTGGCATACAAACCTGAGAGCTGTGTCTGCTCAACACAAAAGAAGGCTCAGGGGAGGCCATATTGCTACCTGATGGAGTTAGGCATTTTTCAGACAAGCACAGTGGAGGAATGGTAGGCAGCAATGGTCACAAGCTGGATCATGAGGAATTCCAAGCAGATGCAAGGAAAAAAGACATCATGAGTGTCATAAGCATAAATAACATGATTAAATGTTGGAAGACGTAACCTAGAGACCTTGTGGTTTTTCCATCCTTGCAGATATTCAAAACTCAGCTGGCCTTGTCTGTGAGCAACTTGCTCTAGTTGACTCTTCCTTTCAGCAAGTTTATGTTAATATATATTCATACGTGTACATAATTATACAGTTCTCTTGTTCTTCATTGTATGGACAAAGTTATAGGATCTAAGCTTAAAGAAGAAAACTTAGAATGATTTTAGTTGCCCATCCAAATGGCACCCACTCAAAATCTGTGGGAAAGCCATATTATGACAATGCAAGCTCTTTCTTGCTGCTGTTCCAAACATTTTCTGCAAGTGGTCATTGGTGCTTCATGACAGAAAGACTCTTGCACACATAACTGAATGCTGGTATTTGAATATTTGGTAATTTTTGTATCAGGACTGTATGGAACAAAACATCTTCCACCCTCACTATTTCCCACCTGCAATATGTATTTTGTTTGTACTCACTTTCTACTGGTAATAAAGCTCTGTTCTGTATGTTAAAAAAGTATGCTATCACTCTTAAATTTACAGTGCATTTCCTATATCTGAAATAAGACATCTGAATTTTTGCTCTCGTACATTTGCATAAAAAGTTCCTTTTTTTGTCATTTGTTATTTTTATTTATGTTGACTAAACATAGGTTCTGATCAATTTGATATCCTAGATCTCAACAGTATTCTATACGAAACAATTGCCAATATTGTTTTTAAAGTCAGTGACAAATTCTGTTTAGATCCAGTGATCAGAGATAATATTTTTTAAAAATTTCACAGGATAGTGAAATGCTATTATATTGGATTAACATGTAATAATTGGATTAACATGTAATAATTAACAATTAAAATCCGTTGCTTTTCCGGGACAATGATAAAACCAAGCATGCTTATTGTAACCACGGTCATTCTGTAACCAAAGAAGGGTGGGTTTTTTTGTTGATTCCATTGATTTGTTGTTTTTACTTCCTCTAAACTTTAACCTCTGTATCAGGTTTTTTATTTAGCCACCTTGATTTGATAATGGAATTTTAAACTCATCTTTAATTCAGTAGGAATTGAAAAATCCATTTCAGGAAATCACATACCTTTCAGAATTCATTGCCTTGACATTTCCCAGTTGGACTGAACTTTAAGATGATTGCATCAAATTGTAAATAGTGAAAGGAAATCTGATCTCCTGCACTCCAGACTCTTGAAATTAATGAAGTTGAAAATTTTGTGACCAAGAACATAATTTGTCCAAGTATCCCAATGAGCATTAACAGAAATTTTTTTTCTTTCAAAGATTTAGGAACTGAAATAAGAATAAAATATGTACAATAATAGAAATGGAATGAACTTGTATTTTTTAAACATAATATAAAACTAGATTCTTCTTTTCTGACTCCTTCTTTTCTGAATATTAAATTTATTGACAGACGAATGAAGATGGCATATATATTTGATCAATGTGGAAGTACGACGGAGAATATAAATTCTTTACTTTAACGAGAAAATTTCATTTACTTATCTTACACCATGAAAATAAAAGAGAATTTAATAGTTGCAGCCAGATTCTGCTTCCATTGGAAATGAACTTCTGCATGCATTAAAGGATTTTTTTTTCTGTAGATGCTACCTTTGTATATATCAGAGAAATTCAACACCTTTCTTTGACCTTTCACACAGATTAAATGCAGCAAAATAAACTGTGTTACACAGGATATTGACTGCAAGTCGAAATTCTTGCATCACTGAATTTTCCATTTAGTAGTACAGACTACTTAGTGAAGTAGTAACCAGTGCATTTCTGTTATATTCTTGACTGTCAGTGCTGCAAACATTATTGAGAAGAAGAAATTAAAAATTATGGGATGGAGGACATCCTAGTACAAATATTACAGATATATGTAGTTAATAAGGACGTTATTCTAAGGAACTGTCAATTTGTAGTGTCATTCTGCAAGAAAATTAAATCCTGGTCTATCTGTATAGAGGTTTTCCTTGAATAACAAATAATGAAAATATTGTCTATGCAGCTCACGTAACACATACCTTATTAATTAACACTTTTTCATTGACTTAAAATAAATTTCAGGAGTTAGGCTTTTTTTTTTTTTGGCGTTATCTATGAAAATACTTAATATAGAATTGAGTTTGTGTGTAGGCATTCTTTATAAGCTTCTCTTTGCTGAGTGTTCATCATTTTGTGATCTGCTTTGATTTTTGTGTTTTATAACTGTCAATTATAGTAAACAGAGAAAAAAACACATATAAAAATATTTTTTATTTCTTAGTCTACAGTAGAACTAATTTTAAGATAAGTTCATTGTTCTGTTGCTAGGCAATAAAAATAGACAGTAGCTATTTTAGAAATACGTACATACTTATCTAATATATGACAAACAGAAAATGAATTTCTAGAGTGGAGGCTTGATGCTGTGCAGAACTGGCATTTTAAATAATGATTACTTCCATAAACTCATCTTTATTTTTTAAGAGTTAAATATGTAATTTGAGAATAAATGTAATACAGTAGTCAATGTTGTAAAGTTATATAAAAAATTACCAAAAAATCAAAAATAATGCATTTAATGAATTAATTTTATCTGCAGTACACATTCAAATGTCTTACTTTGTATCAAAAAATAAATAAATAAAAAATCCTTCATGGTATGAAAGCATGAATGAATGAATGACCTATTGTATTAAAAGCATAACTGAGATTATTGCAACCCTATCAAAGAAGTGAAAACTTACATCAGAATATGATTGTCTTTTTCCTTAAAATTTTCTGCTGATATGTTGGTAAATCTTACCACAGAATAAGTGCCATATTCTAGACTGAACCTTCATCTGTGGAAGAAAGGAACAGTTAATCTGATGGATCAGAAGACTTCTCAGATTCTACAGCCTTCATCACTATCCTGCACCTGCTTAATGAAGATTGTTTGGAAAAGGTGAGGACAGAATTTGACTGTTAATTTCACTTGAGAATTTTGCAAAGGTCTGTTTTGTTTTGTTTTGTTTTGTTTTGTTTTGTTTTGTTTTGTTTTGTTTTGTTTTGTTTTGTTTTGTTTTGTTTTGTTTTGTTTTGTATGTGTGTCATATTTACAGAACCGTGATTGCAATAAAGTATTGCAGAAATGTACTGATTTGTTTGAATTAAAGCAACTGTGTCTTTTATGGGTCGCAACATCAACTTTCAGTAGCAGTGACCTTACTCAGGAGATCTAGAGTTTCCACTCCAGTCATAATTTGGCAATAATCACTTACATCTTCTAGTAATTGAGTGAAATTTGTGTGTGTCCTAGACAGGACTGAATTTGTTTGTGTTTAAACTGGAGAAATGTTATTGTCTTGTGAATATTTCAAGGATTATATATATGATGAGTATTCTTAAATGTATAAGAAAAAAACTGTGTATTGATATAACTATTTCGAAGCATTACAGAAGAAACTGTGAGGCAGAAGTGAAAGTCTCTCTGAAATTACAGATAAATTTCTCCAGGTTACTCATTTTTTTCTGAATGTACAGAACATTGACAATTTTCTGTAGGACATGCCAAGCCCAAATTTTCAAAGTTTGTCTTCCATTATATGTCATTTGTGAATTTAATGCATGTTAAGAATGGCTTTTGAGGTATTTATTATTATTTATAGAAAATACATAATGGAAATAAAAGACATTGTGATGATTAATTTAGTGGAAAAACTGTATTAAACCAGTTTTTAAATGACTTCTTCCAAAATGGTTACTTAATCAAGTAGAGGGTTGTTCGGTTTTTTTGAGTCTATCTGACTTGTTGGTAGAGTTTGTGTGAGAGTAACATCCCAATGTACATGCTACAGGAGTGGTGAGTGATAAGAGTTCAGGCTAAAAGTCTAGTGCATTTAGCATGAAGGTGATCCTGTCAGTCTTCTTGTTTATTCTAAATGGATCAGGCACAGACACTGGAGGAAGGACTGATTTAGAACAAATGGAAAACCACTATTTTAGTCCTTGACTTCATCAACATTTCTTTGTCTTTTGTGACTTTGAAGGTCATCTGTGACCTCAGAGTTCTTCTTACTGAAGTTCTCTAGAGACTATAGAGTGAAGTAATCTTATTGCCTTGCATTTTCATAATATTAAGATAGCATAACTTCAGTGTGATTGCTACCTTGATTAGCAGACCATGTTCCAACTTTATTGTTACCAGAAAATCTCACTCATTCAGATTAATGACTGAGGAATTTGTGAGTTGCTGCATGTGAAAGCTGAAGCAAACAAGGCTAGCTCTCCCTTTCCCAAATACAAAGTGCACTTGATTCGTTGATCTGTAACAAATGTTATTAAACTGTTTTTCCTATGTTCAGAAAATGGAGTGGAGTTGCAATAGACCAACAATGATTTTTCAAAAATCACAAGAGGAAAAGAAACAATGTATACAGGATGAGTACATGTGTATGGGACTGCACGTGAATATTTGTTATGAACAGCAGTGCAGCAGGCTCACATACATAATTAGAAATTACAGCACAAGCTTGTAATGTTAGAATTTGCATTGCTCTGCTGTTATAATTTATTTCTCATGTTGTGATAGCGCCCAGGAGTCCAGTGAAAGACTCCAAATGATCTTCATTCTCTATTACACAGCACAAAAAGAGACTCTATCCTCATTTACTTCATTATGAATTGATTACCAGAATTCTGCATATTTATAAAAGTTTTAATGTAAAAATGATTTTAATTGCTTCTGATTATCACAATATGCTGGTATGTTAAGGGTGAAACATTTAGTTAAAATTAATGACAATTAACTGTCTTTCTATTACAAAACCTCATGGGAACTGGGAACAAGCAGTCATTTTTCAATACTAATTAGAAATGAATCTCCTTGAATCTCACAATAAACCACTGATTTTTTTTTTTTTGTCACCAGCTCATTTAAAACAGATTTGGAAAAAAAAAAAAAAGAGATTTGACAGTTATTGATACATGAGTGTTCATCCGCTACTTCAGCACTTGAAGAAAAAACAAAGCCTGGCAAAGCTACAAAGAATGTAGCAAACCAGCTCTAACAATTTCAGTAAGCACACTTTTCTTTCCTTAGATTTAAATCAGGTATGCTCTGTCCCTGCTACAAGGAAAGCTTAATGTCTGAAACTAGCCTGAATTCCTCCTGTCACTAGTTTATTTTGTGTATCATAAACCTCCCTCACAACAATCTCATATCAAATTGGTGGCATTCCTTTTTATCTTCTTTTTATTTTTTTTCTCTTTGTGGTGCCATATGTGAGAAAAGATTTCCTGTATCCAGAAAATTGTATTCACTTTAGACTCAGGTAGTTCACAGTTCTGTAGCTGCTGTTTTCCAAGGCTTTTAGTTAACCTACAGGAGCTTCTAGCTACCAGTATTGTCTGTCTGTCAGAGTCCCATCCTTTGCTCCTGTAAGAAAACAGTCCTTTCAAAGCTGAACAGAATCCTGTGTGCTGAAATATCTGACACTTTTGAGTGAATCTTATCTAAATATTGTTGCATATTTTCCTAATAATAGCTTTATCTTAATATAAAAAATATACTGTTGTATGTCTAAAAAAAACAGAACACTTTCTACCCATTTAAGATTAAGATAACTATTAATTCAGATATAATCCTTTGTTTGACTAAAGAAAATCTTGCGAATATCTGCAATGGTATCTTGAAATGTTGGATTTATCTCTGACTACTATTTGTCGGTTATCCATAAAGCTTTGACTATATATGCTATATATATGTGATCTGGGAGATGTAAATATATAAATACCTATCTATATATACGGGTATAGATAAAATTAGGTTAGATTCTAACTATTTGTTAAAAACTGAAAAATACTATTTTGAAAACATGGAACAATTCAGATTGCTTGCTGAAAGGAAGAGTCAACTAGAGCAAGTTGCTCACAGACAAGGCCAGCTGAGTTTTGAATATCTGCAAGGATGGAAAAACCACAAGGTCTCTAGGTTACGTCTTCCAACATTTAATCATGTTATTTATGCTTATGACACTCATGATGTCTTTTTTCCTTGCATCTGCTTGGAATTCCTCATGATCCAGCTTGTGACCATTGCTGCCTACCATTCCTCCACTGTGCTTGTCTGAAAAATGCCTAACTCCATCAGGTAGCAATATGGCCTCCCCTGAGCCTTCTTTTGTGTTGAGCAGACACAGCTCTCAGGTTTGTATGCCAGGTACTCCTGCCTCTGGCATTTACAGTGACCTTCATCTGGACTCATCCTGCTCTGGTAGTGGGGAGCCCAAACCTGGACACAGTTCTCCAGATGAGGTCTCACAAGTGCTGAACAGAAGGATATGGTCGTTGTCCTGGACCTACTGGCTGGGTGCTTTCCAGACAGTAAAAAAAAGAAAATAAGTAAGGCAGCCACTTACTTTGCTGCTCGGGTGCCCTGCTGTCTCACCTTTCACTTGTTGTTCAGCACATCTTTTTCTGCAAAGGTATAATCTAGCAGCGTATTAGATAAGTAAATGCATCTATTTGTGCATATGCACATATTGCATATTTACATAAACATATGTATGAATGGTTTTATGCATATTTACAAAGAGGTAGGACTGAGAATATTCTTCTTTTTGGGATAGTCTTTCACAAAATTTGAATCCATGATTCACCAAGTAGAATTTTCTTATATTCTAAAAGAATTTGTGAAAGTTCCCATGTGTGGGATTAAACTTTTCTAACTTAAAATTCTGGTGATTTATGTTTCTATCTTTTTCCACTTTCTCCAAAGCCTAAAAATCTGGTTTAAATAGGAAGCTTGCTTCTACTTTTTGTCTGGGTGAATCAAGAAATTATGTAAAAAAGCATACTTACAGTAGACCAAACATACAACATTTCCAGATTAAAAATGCATGCTTTAACCTCCAGGAAAAAATAATCTTCTAGATATTCATCAAAAGTCAAATATTTTTTTTCTCTGCAAATTATGCATTTTCATAAGAAGTACTTCAGCAACCCAGATAAATCGGTTATGTTTTTTCTTTTTTTATGCCTTTTTTTTTTTAAATTGTTTCATCTTTGGTTACTAACCTTTGTATTCAATTTCCTTTGTTTGTTGAAAATTGACTTACTAATCCATTATGTGAGAAGCATAATTCATTCCTCATTACAGAACAAATTATTCACAAAGAGAATAAATTTACATGCTTTGGGGGCGAAAGATCTTTATTAGCTACATATATATCTAATATATTATACTTAATTAATGTGGCTATCTATAGCACTAAAAACTTTCAGCTATGTTGTTAGATATGCTTTTGTTCCCTTTGAGGTCCTCAGTGCCACACCTTCATTAATGCCTTTTAACCACAAGCATTGTATTTTCTGTTCTAAAATATCCAAGAGAGGAAATAGCATCTCTTGAATTTTAGCCTCTACTGTGGTCTAATACCTTCCCCTTAGTTCACAGATAAATTAAGAAAAAAAATCCAGTAAAGGATCTGAGGAGGCTATAATTTGATACAAGTCTAATTTCCAGTGATATTTTTTACTACAAATGTAGCAGGAGCAATTATCATGCTCCTTTTTACTTACTTTATTTTTGACAGCTGTTGAGAATTTGTCTGTTCAGTTCAAACCTCCTTTAGAGGCTTGAGGCTCTAAGGCTATAAGTTCTGATATAGGGGTAGATGAACTGCAATGGTGATTTATGATTAGTGCTTCTGTTATGGGTTATATATATATATTTCTGATATATATATATTTCCGATTCAGATAAGATATTTTAAAATAATATTTTAATTTAATTAATTTAAAATTAATTAAGTATTAATTTAATATGTTAATTTCTGCTTTCCTAAGAATTCCAAGATGGCTGGACATATCTATCACTTAAATTGACATCAGTTTTATCTTTCTGACCTGCCATCCCTACATCACACACTTGCTCTTACAGATCTTAAAAAAAATATTCTACCCAGTGTTCTTTCCGTAAATGTTCATGAATATATTGCTTTATTTAGTGGGAAATCCTATGGGAAATTCTACAATTCAGATAAAGTTTGAACATAAATAATTTCAAGTGGTAAAAATCTTATTTCATAATGCAACACTGAGAAATATTAGAATCTAACTTCATCTTGAAAAGACTGAAATAAATTATTTCCTACTTTCGTTTGCAATATGAATCAATAAACATAATTTGTTACAACATAACTAAATGTTTCAACTTCACTAGGGTATTTTATTTTGATCAGACATACATTAAGATTAGATTTTATTGTATAAATGTAGAACATTTTCCAGTGCTTGAAATAAATTATTCAATTGTATCATATTTGATTGTGAAGAAATCAATGCAAAAGAAGGAAAAATGGTTTTAGCATATCAGTATTTCCTGAACAAAAGAATGAACAGTGACCTGTCTGAATATTTCCAAAAAACTTTGATAAAATGCAGTTGTTGGGAACATGGCAAGACCCTTGTTCTGCCGTGCTTTCAAAACATTACTGCATAATGCTGTCAACTATTTTTTGAAACCTTAGTTTTTGGTTTTTTTTTATGCTGGCAAATGACAAAGGAAAGGGCAATTGCTTGTCATTGAGATTTCTACGAATCTAAAAATTCAGTTATCTTTTTTAATTCTTTGTGAAAAACACATTGCTGTGTTCTGAGTAAAATGTGTCATACTTTGACTTTCCTTAATGCATATAAAAATGTAAAAGGCAAAGAGTGCAAGTGCACAGTATGAAAAACAATTTGAACAATGATCCTGGCTTTTGTGTGATTACAATTAACTTCTCCTTCTGAGAAGATGTGAAAACAATCAAGATGTACATCACAGAGTAGTTTGCAGTTTACTGCTGTTCCAGAGTATTTCTTAAAATGCGCGATGTTTTATAGGGCATTGACTGTGGGAAGAATTCTGAATCCTCTGAATTTATTTTTTTTCTCTCTCTCTATATATATATAATTTTTGGCGTGCTTTAAGGCATTCTGGTTGAGCAAATGCTTCCTCTTGAAATTATTTATTTGATATTTGCCTAATGAGTTCATCAAAAAAAAGGCTCTTGCTTTGCAGAGCAACTGAGGTGCATGGGTAGCCTGCACCAAAGGTATCTGTCCTCTGTTTTCCTCTGTGAGGAGTTCTACAGACTCACACTAAGCATTTCTGTGTCTACAGAACACCTTGTACCTTGCCTTCGCAAAAAATAAGTTATAAGTTATATAGTCACCTTGGATAAAATCAGTAGGGTATTAGCTCCAGAAATCAAGGAAAGGTTAAGTTGGTGCACCAGTGAAAAAAAAAAAAAAAAA
>WBMW01004287.1:83257-119886 GCA_013396635.1 Penelope pileata
TTTGCCCTTTCCATTTGGGAATATTATTAAAATAAATACCATCCATCTTTTGTAACAGAGACAGGTTACCTGATCTCAATCTATTATTGAGTTAATTCAGAGACAAATCCAAACTAGTCCATACAGCATGACAGTTGTTATAAAATAATACATATGCTGAGGTCTTTTATTTTCTCTCTACTGTTTAAGGCATTCAGATTTCTATACTATTCATACTGAAGTTTTTTCCGTGACTGCTATTTTTTCTTTCATTTTCTTACCTTATTTTAAAAGAACTTGGTCTCACTATATTTTCCACATTAAATGGTATTATTTTTGAATCATAGAATCATAGAATAACTTGAGTGCGAAGGGACCTTTAAAGGCCATCTAGTCCAAATCCCCTGCAATGAACAGGAACACCTAAAGCCACAGATCAGGTTGCTCAGAGCCCCCTCCAACCTGATCTTGAATTTCTCCAGGGATGGGGCTTCCATCACATCCCTGGACAACGTGTTCCAGTGCTCCACTACCCTCATTGTAAAAAACTTTTTCCTTATATACAATCTAAATCTCCCATCTTAGTTTGAAACCATTTCCCCTTGTCCTTTCAAAACAGACCCTTCTAAAGAGTCTGTCCCCTTCTTTCTTATAGCCCCCCTTTAGATACTGAAAGGCCACTATCAGGTCTCCCTGGAGCCTTCTCTTCTTCAGGCTGAACAGCCCCAGCTCAGTCCACCTGTCCTCGTAGGGGAGGTGTTCCATCCCCTGAATTATTTTTGTGGCCCTCCTCTGGACATGCTACAACAGGTCCATGTTCCTCCTGTACCGAGGACTCCACATCTAGACACAGTACTCCAGGTGGGGTCTCACCAGTGCTGAGTAGAAGGGCAGGATCACCACCCTTGACCTGCTGGCCACACTTATTTTGATGCAGCCCAGGATACAGTTGGCTTTCTGGGCTGTGAGGACACATTGCTCATGTCCAGCTTGCCATCCACCAGTACACACAAATCCTTTTTGGCAGGGCTGTGCTCTATCCTTTCATCCCCCGCTTTGTATTGATAGTGGGGGTTGCCACGACCCAGGTGCAAGACGTTGCACTTGGATTTGTTGAAGCTCATGAGGTTCTCCTGGGCCCACTGTTTGAGCCTGTCTAGGTCTCTCTGGATGACATCCCATGTCTCAGGCATGTCAACTGCATCACACAGCTTGGTGTCATCCACAATTTTGCTGAGGGTACACTCGATCTCACTATCAATGTAATTGATGAAGATATTAAAGAGCAACGGTCCCAGCACTGACCCCTGAGGGATACCACTCATCTCCATCCAGATGTTGAGCCATTGACCACCACTCTTTGGGTTTGATCCTGCAGCCAGTTCCTTGTCCATCAAGCAGTCCACCCATCAAATCCATGTCTTTCCAATCTGGAGAGAAGGATGTTGCAAAGGTCTGTGTCAAAAGCCTTACTGAAGTCCAGATAGATTACATCAGTGGCTCTTCCCTTGTTCATCAGTTCAGTTACACTATCATAGACGGACACTAGGTTGGTTAGGCAGGACTTGCCCTTGGTGAAGCTATGCTGATCGTCTCATATGGCTTCCCTGTCTTCCACATGCCTGCTCCGTGATCTTTCGCAGCAGAGGTGAGGCTGACAGGTTGATAGTTCCCTGCTCCATCATTTCTATCCTTCTTAAAAATAGGAGTGATATTGCCTTTTTTTCAGTCACCAGGGACTTTGCCTGACTGCCATGACTTTTCAAACATCATTGAGATCATCTTGGCAACTACATCAGCCAATTCCCTCGGGACTCTAGGATACATCTTGACCCACAGACTTGTGGATGTTCAGGTTCCTCAGGTGATCACAAACCTGATCTTCACTTACAGTGGGTGGGACATTGCTCCTCCAGTTCCCCCATTCTGTACCACCTGCTCGAGGCCTGAGTGGAAAGCAGTTGCCAGAGAAGACAGAGGCAAAAGGTTGAGTACCTCAACCTTTTCCTCACTTGTTGAGATACCTGTAGGAGACTTTTTTGTTCTTGGCACCCCTTGTCAAGTCCAGTTCCAGTTGGGCCTTTACCTTTGCAACTCCATCTCTACACAGCCTAGCAGCATCTCTATACTCCTTCCAGGATACCTGTCTGTCCCTGACCCTCAATTGCACTGCCTGTGCAATTTCTTCTTGCTCTCCAGTTTGACCAGCAGATCCCAGTTCAACCTGGCCAGTTTCTTGCCTTCCTTTCCTGATTTCCTACACCTGGGGATGGAGAGCTCTTATACTCTGAGGAAAGCATCCCTCAACATCTGCCAGCTCTGCTCCTCTCCCTTATCCTTGAGGGCAGTTTCCCAGAGATTTTGTTGACTAACTCCCTGAAGAGCTGGAAGTTGGTTTTAAAATTTAACATCCTGATTTTACTCTTTGACTGATACCCCTCAGAAGTGTGAGCTCCAACACTGCACGGTCACTACAGTCCAGGCAGCCTCCAATCCTGATGTCACCAATAAGTTCACTTGCATTGGTGAGGAACAAGTCCAGTATTGCATCCCCCCTGGTGGGGGGATCAAGAAGTTATTCTTGATGCATTCTAGGAGCCTCCTGGATTGCCTACAACTTATCATGCTGCTTTTCCAGCAGATGTCTGAGTGGTTGAAGTCCCCCAGCAAGATGACAGCCTGCAACTGCAGCACCTCCTGTAGCTGGAGGAAGAAAGCTTCCTCAGCAGGTTCTGCTTGACCAGGTGGCCTGCAGTAGACACCAACCACAAGGCTCCTTTTGTTGCCTCCATCTATATCTTTCACGTACAGGCTTTCAGCTTGCACGTGGCCATTCTTAAGGGACAGCTCTTCACATTCTATTCCTTTCCTATGTACAGAACAATGCCTCTTTCCCTCCTTCCTCACCTATCCCTTCTGAACAGCTTGTAGCCATCAATAGCCACACTCCAGTTGTGGGAATCATCCCACCAGGTTCCAGTGACAGCAACTACATCATGTTTTTCAAGTAGCACGGTAGCTTCCAACTCCTGTTTGCTTCTCAAGCTGTGTACATTGGTGTAGAGGCCCTTCAGTTGGCGCTTCATTTTATACATTTTATTTCTTTTTGTAAAATTAGTTCTTCACATTTTGAAAAATGTCTGAAAATAGATGTGAGGAGACTAGCCAGTATGAGTGGAAAGAAGCTTAATTTTCACAGACTAACAGAAAAATCTTGCTTCAGTGAGTTCAATAGCAAAATTCATGATGATTTTAGTTCAACAATTGTTTACCAACATTTCTTAACTTGACATAATATTTTCTAAGGAAGTTGATACTCTTAATATCTCAAAGGTCTTTCCTTATTTCAACTCATTCTGTTTGTACCTCATCAGTTTGGGTCTTATATTAAATTGGAGACACTGAATTGAGGACACTCACATTTCAAATTTTATAGACAGCGTCACAACACTCACAATGAACAATACTGAAAGTTCCTTCTAATATTTTGCTACAAATCATTTGACCTCAGAGAGTCCTTCTGCTTTGTTACCTCTTTTTGTAAATATACATTAAAAGTGTATTTTGCAGAAGAAGGAAGACAAATAAAGATACTAAATAGGTTACCTAACTTTGTCATGGATCAAATTTGAGTGACGAACTGAAATTACCACCTTCAACATCCTGGGTTTCAAGTATCATTTACATATGCATCTGAGGATGAATCAAATCTTAAAGTTTTATTCACTGCAGGTTTATAAACTTCTGCAGTGTCTACTTAACTGGATTATTTTCTGTGTGAATCAGTTCTCAGGTCGACAAGCATGAGACATAGAAATTGAATCACTTATATTTTCATTTATATTTTTCTGCAACTCCACTCCTAAGATTTTTAATACATATCTAAATGTGACAACAGAATGACTTTAAAGGCATTACTGACAGAAAGGAATAAAACTCAATTATTTTAATTATCCTTTGTCAGAAAAGTTTTAGGAAGAGAACACTATTGGGTCAGGCTTTTCCTCTTCAAAAATATAATTACTATTTAAATTGCCTTTTCATTAAAACAGCATGATTTCAGTTAGGAGCTCAATATCCACGTTAAGAACAATTGATATAAAAAACATTAAATTTGAACAATGGTGTTAATATAAAATTCAAACCATGTCAAGAAAATCATGCAATGCATAGCACTACATTTTTGACATTTTCTGTAACCAAAATATCCTCTCAGTTAAAAACTACAGTGAAAAGTCAACTTAGGAAAAACAAAAAGGAACTTAAATTTCATCACATAATTGCTCTTTGCCTTCACAGAATTGCACAGGGAGGTGGTTAGTTATTTTAACTCCATTTGTAGTCACTTTTGCTTTCAGAAGCTTTTCTCTACTCCCATTGAGCTGTCTCCTCCTTGACTTTCTCTTCAAAGAAAAAGCTTAAGTGGAAAAGCTAACATTTTTCTCACTTGGAATGCAGCAAAACTCTCAAATGTGGAGGTGAACCATGGAAAATCCTTCAGGTCAGGATTGAATATAGTGGAAAACTCCTTATATTGTGATTAGAAGAGCTGGCAAGCAAGGGAACGCTTAACATGAAAAGGAAGGTTAGATAATCAAAAGGTCAAGAGGAAGTTGGAAAACATTGCATAAAGATAAGGAAAAAGAAAGAGACTGACATATTATATTAATTTGCAGGTTAAATTCAGCAAATCTTCATTCATGTGACTCCTGGGAAGATTCAATTAAGGTAAATATCAGTGAAACTTAGTATTTTCAATGGAGAAATGTGACTGCGAGAAGAGATATTTACATATAGAAATAAATTCATTATTCATAAATATATAGAATGTATATTTAGATGTTAATTCTGAGTTTATAATGTGACACAGTGAATAAGATATACAAATAACTTATTTAACTTCTTTCTTTTAAACTTATTTCACTTTCTACTTTATTTTCTTTTTGAATTTTCATCAAAATTATGTGGTCATAATGGCAGATAACTCTTCCACAACATTCCAGAGAAGCACTAAGTACATACTTCTTTTCTCCCTTGACATATTTTTAAATGGCAGGAAATGTTATCTGACATTTCAAAAAAAAATCAGAGATTGGCAATAAAGAGAGATAATAATAGAGACCTAAGAGAGAGATAATAATAGAGACCTGCTTCTCCATCTGGACTGTCACAAGCTCATGGGACCAGACGGGATCCACCCTAGGGTGCTGAGGGAGCTGGCGGAGGTGATTGCCAAGCCACTTTCCGCCATCTACCAGTGTTCCTGGTTATTTGGAGAGGTCACGGGATTGGAGGTTTTCCAATGTGACTCCCATCTACAAGAAAGGCCGTAAGGAGGATCCGGGGAACTACAGGCCTGTCAGCCTGACCTTGGTACCAGGGAAAGTTATGGAGCAGATCATCTTGAGGGAGATCACACAGCACGTGCATGGCAACCAGGGGATCAGGCCCAGCCAACATAGGTTCATGAAAGGCAGGTTGTGCTTAACCAACCTCATCTCCTTCTATGACTGGGTGATCTGACTGGTAGATGAGGGAAAGGCTGTTGATGTAGTCTACCTAGACTTCAGCAAAGCCTTTGACATGGTCTCCCAGAGTATTCTCCTGGGGAAAGTGGCAGCCCGTGGCCTGGACAGGTACACTCTTNAGAAATAGTGTAGCCAGCAGGATCAGGGAGGTGATCATCCCCCTGTACTCAGCTCTGGTGCAGCCGCACCTCGAGTACTGTGTTCAGCTTTGGGCCCCTCACTACAAGAAAGACATCAAGGCCCTGGAACATGTCCAGAGAAGGGCAACAAAACTGGTGAGGGATCTAGAGCACAAGTCTTATGAGAAGCAGCTGAGGGAGCTGAGATTGTTTAGTGTGGAGAAGAGGAGGCTTAGGGGAGACCTCATCCCACTGTACAACTTCCTGAGGGGAGGTTGTGGTGAGGAGCTGGTTGGCCTCTTCTCCCAGATAACTAATGACAGGACAAGAGGGAATGGCCACAAGTTGTGCCAGGGGAGATTTAGATTAGATATAAGGAAAAACCTTTTCTCTGAAAGAGTGGTGAGGCACTGGAATGGCCTGCCTAGGGAGGTGGTGGAGTCACCGTCCCTGATGGTGTTCAAGAAGTGTCTGAATGAGGAGCTGCGAGATATGATTTAGTAGTTCAGTGGGTAGTGATGCTGATAGGAGGACAGGTGGACTAGATGACCTTGTACGTCCGTTCCAACCTCATGTTTCTATGATTCTATAAATCTCCAGATCTATAATTTTATCTGAATATATTTTGTACTTAATTATTTTTCCTTCTGTAATTTTGTTGTTTGGCCACTCTGATACATATTTTAGGGTTATGTTTAAATGTTCACAGTATAGCACAGCTAAAATTGTATGAAGTGAACAAATATAATCGTTGAATGAAGTCACAGGGAATCCATGGGAAACCTAACTAGCAAGGAAAAAGTCCTTAAGCAATTGTCTATGGAGAAACAGTATCTCAATGGGGGAAAAAAAGTGATGGAACAAAGGATACCTTTTTTTTTTTAACTTAATATTTGCTTATGTTTCCTCTAATGACTATAGAATTGTTTGCTATAAATAAAAGCTAAACTCTTGCGCAAAAATGAAAGAATCATAGAATCATAGAAACACTAGGTTGGAAAGGACCTACAAGATCATCTAGTCCAACTGTACAGATTAGATGACATCATCTGTAAGAAGGCATTGTAACTCATCTTCAAGGAAGTGATGTCAGCAATTCAGACGAAAAACTTTTTAGAAAAATGAAGCTTTCTCTTAGGATAGCTCATACGATGCTACACCATGTACAAATCACTTCAATATAGCTCAAAATGTTTAGACATTTTGAACTCATTTAGAAAGTCAGAAAGTGTATTTCATTGGTCCACTATACTTCTGTTACTGACAAAAAAGATTGTCTTCTTGCTTCTAATGAATTGTGAGCTTTTAGATCATTTTGGAACTTTCTGCAGGCTAGAAAATGACTGCTATGACTCAATTATGTGAATAATACAAATTGTCCTACCTTACAATATAATTTTTCAGGTGAGTTATACTGGAGGATTTTAAGGTTCCTAAATCCAGTCATTTTGAAGCAAGAAGTGTAATCTTTGTTTCCCCAAATTAGATGTTAAAAGAAGCCTCAGGCAAACTGTTCCTTGTTGCTGCTGCCTCCTGTTTTAGAGGTTACATTGACATCGCTCAGCTGGGAAATCAGTTTTTCCCATCTGCTTTTAACATATTAAAGGCTCAGGTGTCCTTGACCAGAGGCTTTTCATCTTCAACATTCTCATCACTTAGCTCTAAAGTTTGTTCTTCTTATAAGCACTGTAACAAGTGAGCTGGGAAACTTCTTTTTCCTTTGATGGTTTTGCATGAAAATGGCTGTAATGTCTTCTTTAACTGTCTCCTTATACAAAATTCGGTGACCCTGGTCACCTAATTCTTGTAGAAGCCCAATCTGTTGATTGTATTCAGGACATATTAGTCATGTTTAATCCTTGAACATATTAATTACAGTTCCAGAGTCCATTTTGTTTGTGTACAGATTTTGTCTTAGAATAGGCTCAGTATGCCTTATAGATTCAGGGCATCCAGGTACACAGATAGAATTTAAAAAAACATCTGCAAATCGTTACAGGTACCTTAATATGAAGTGATTCTGAGGTATCTGAGGCTTATGACAAAAACTTGAGGCATGAAGTGATTTTATGAGTATACTGGTTCTTGGGATGAAATGATCAGAGTAACCCTAATCTTTTGTTGCCTCATCTAAACTGAGATTTATGTCATCTTAATGCAATATTTATTTTCTGAAACATTATAGGATGTAAAATTACTCATAAGGAACTGTCAAATTCTATCTTTCTTTCTTGCAATTCTAAAGCAAAACTGTGTAATCTCAAATTTAGATTACATCGAGATTACTACTGGTTCTGTTAAAGTTGTAAAACCTGGAATTTGGCTTAGAGTGTTATCATGCCCTACCAATCCCAGTATTAACTTTTGCATTCTAATCTATTTACTTGGAAATAATATGATATTAGTATATGTAGCGGAATATATGCAGAAGGATCAGAATCTTTCCTTGTACATATGTTGTTATATAACTTTATTATTCCACTGCTTTCCTTCTAAGATACATAACTTACAAACTTCTTTAGAAACACATTCATTCTTTCTTCCTGTGAAAGCAAACTTCTGCTTTATGGTCTATTTTGCCATTAACAATGCATAGAAAAGACTATTTATTATAAAGCTATTTGTAGTTCTCATTTTGCATACCTTGTACTATTAAAAACTGATGGCCATGTTGATTGAACATTTTAACAACATTTATAATTAAAATTCAGGTAATACATGACTACTGCCATAATGAAAGAGACATTCTAATCCTTCAGCGTGAAAAACTATATATTTTTTCCTTCAAATGAAAGCAAGGTTATTTCCTATTCAGAAAATTGAAAAATATTTCATGTACTAAGTAATTTTTCACTGAAAGCTCGCAACATTTTTTTAATGAGTAATGAATATGACGGAGTTTTTTATTTGTATTGTACCTAACATTTATCACAATAGGTCCTCAATCTTCATAGGGACATAGGCTATAACAGCAGTATAAATATTTAATCGCATTACATTAATTAAGTGCAAAAGGAGGGAAGAAAGAAGCCTCATGGCATAGAGTCTGTTAGATTGAGTGAAACAGGATTTAGATAAAAATATACCAGAGAGACGTAAAATTTGAAGCTAAGAAATAAAAACAGGAATAGATATTTGAAGTCAATGTTTTACTTTCATATACATAAATTTAAGCAATGTCATTCCAGTACATTGAGGTACTAAGCAGCTACAGCTATTTAATGTAGCAGGCAGCTCATTAAAACAATCCTAGTTCTGTAATATCTCATAGCAGTTAAGAATGCTGGCAAAATGTTACATCAGAAAGGTCTGCTGAGAGACAGTGAAAGGAAAGGAAATACAGCAGGAACTGAAAGGCAGGCTGTTACAAGAATATGGATTCAGTTCATTTACAGGAAAAAATAATATACGTTATATAAATACATCTAAATGTTTAATAGCAAAAGAAACATTACAGAAAAATAATAAAACAATATTACTAGCAAATGACTTTTAATGAATTTTACAATGCTTTTTGTCTTCACAGTTCAGATTTTTGTCTTAATTTTGGAGTTTGTTAGGATATGGTGATGAATGGCAATATAACGGTTATCCTTGGACATGCAATGCCTAGGGTGTCTCAAAGGGCTGCATACAGCTACATCGTGCTTTTCTCCTACCCTTCAAAAAAAAAAATCGAAAAAACCTTTTATCAATTAATTTTAAGCAGTTAGTCAGCTGAACATGGTTACTTTGCTTTCCTTTTTTCTTTCTTTCATACTCATTTTTGATGCAAATAAGTGACTTCTCTGTCAGTTTCCCATCCTACACTGACTTGAGAATAATCAGTATTTATAACTGCATACTGGATCATTTTTCAAGCCTATGAACTATGATGCTGTGATTTCATTTTCATATTAGATGAACCTAGTCAGAATGAGAGAATTAAAGTCAGTCATTTGAAAGAAACGGCAGTGAAAGTATTTTTCAGATAAATAAAGAATTGTCTTAAACTATTTCATCAAATAATAACAATAATTTTAGGGAAATAAATATTCTGAGCAAAAAGATAGACAATTTTCTGTCATGAAAAATGTGCAAGCTTAAAGAATTATCTCTTAGATCATGGATTGAAATATTCTAAATAACTTGAAAACATGAGATATAAGCATGACTTTAGCTGAAAATCAGTCTCCAAAGGAAACAGTTTTTGTTCTAACTCTTGAGCAGTTTCCATATACATAAATGTATATGTAAGCATATTCAAAGCAAAATATGGTAGAGAGGAATATTTTTATTTAAGAAAGAGATAAAAGAACTTGCATACATTTTTGATGGAAATAATTTCATGCACTGATATTAGCTTTGGGGCATAATTTTATAAATAGTGGTGTTTGAGATACTTAAAGTAGTATGTTAATAATATCAAAAAGCATTGAATGATATATCTAATATCTAGGTTGTTTAAATTGTGGATCTAGGCAAGTCATGTAATCTTTTAATCTTTATATCATCAATGCATATTTCTTTTTTAAAAATCATTTAAAAATGAAATTAATACAAGTCTGATTCTTGGTCTCCTGAACATTTACTGATCAAAAAGTTGTTGTCTATAACTTCTGATCCTTATCTTGTAATCTTTATTATTTCTTAGTGTCCAGATTAACAAAGTTCTACAGAAACAGAATATACTGTAAGATCTTAGACTGGGTCAAAAATGCAAATCAGCATTGATTTATAACTGTCATGTCACTTTTTCTTTAGATGTGGCACAGCTCCACATTTGCTGTGTCCATTTATGCTCATACTGTTCATTAAAAAACAAAAACAAACAAAAAAACCCCACCTTTTTCCATGAGAGTCGGTGTTGCTCTTGTTGCTCAGGTTTCAAATAAATATTTCTGCAAGATAAAGATTCAATTTAAACCGACAGCAGCGTTTCGTGTTTAGTGACCTTTTCAATTTCCAATTACAAACGTCCATTCTTGCAGTGTTTTCATTTACTATTCCTATTCTTTGCTTCTGTTAATTTGTCAATTAAAATTGCTGTTTTTTCCAAGAATAAATTGACTGCAATGTTTACAATTCTTCTAATTCATATTCCTTTGCTCAGCATAGACTGAATGTGTAAAATGACAGAATCAAGATCTCCTAAGAGTTTAATTCAGATGTTGTTAACAGCCCACTTTCTCCATACTCTCTTTCCTCATGTTCAAAGTAACCAAATCCAACCAGCTACATTTATTGTTCTGTAAACCTCTACTTGAGTTGCACCCGACAACCAAGACAGACATGGAGCCTACTTTTAGAAATGTAGCTATCTTAAACCATCACATATAACTTTTATTTCAGACTTTAACATACTAAATAAGATTTTTTGTTTGTTTGTTTTGTGGGGAAAAGGCAGTGAAATAACATCTGAGGTTCAGTTTTCTTCAAGTGTTACCCCAATCTTGTTATTCTGGTCTGAAGTGCATTCCTATATTATGAGACTAAATGCTAGGTATAGATCTGTGTGCATGGATTATCAGTCAATAAAGTTTTATGATAGTTTAATAATCTCACTCCCTGCTAACATTTAATTTTTATTTTTCGTGTTTCTGTCACTGATTTTGGACTTATAGTGGATCAAAACTCTATTTGTTTCGATAACCTAAAAATAATGTCACCAAATCTCATGCTTCGGAACAGAAGATAATTAAAAGATAACTTTAGAAAGAAGTCCCCCCATTTGATTATTTGATAAAAGTTATTCTTTGGCTTACTAATTGAATAATCATGCCAGAATCAGTAGAACAGGGTACAACTCTAACTGCATTTCTACATTATTAAGGTATTTAATAACAGATCCTTAACAGTTATTTTAACTGCATTCACTATGTTACTCTTAATTTTGAGAGCAAATAACCTTACTTTTCTGATTATTTGATGTCTTACACAGTTTATTTTTGTTATCACTGTTATTTGCTTTACTAAGTTTCAAGGAAGTCTTTCTAAATATTTCCTATGCAGGAAGATAGTCACAACCACAGAATCATAGAATGGCTTGGGCTGGAAGGGACCTTAAAGATCATCTAGTTTCAACCCTCCTGCCATGGACAGGGTTGACAGCTACTAGTTCAGGTTGCAAAGAACCCTGTCCAACGTAGCCTTCAACACCTCCAGAAATAGGACATTCACAACTTCTTTGGACAACCTGATTGAGTGCCTCACTACTCTCTGAGTAAAGAATTTCCTTCTCTCTTGTGGTTTAAAGCCATTTTCCCTTGTCCTATCACTATCTGCCAATGTAAATAGTCAGTCTCTTTCCTGTTTATAAGCTCCCTTTAGGTAATGGAAGGCTTCAATGAGGTGTCTCCAGAGCCTTCTCTTTTCCAGACTGAACAACCCCAGGTCCCTCAATCTTTCTACATAAAAGAGATGCTGTAGCCCTCTGATCATCTTTGTGGCCCTCCTCTGGACCCTAACAGCTTTGCATCCTTTTTGTGCTCGGGGCCCCAGGCCTGGATGCAGTACTCCAGGTGGGGCTTCATGAGGGCAGAGTAGAGGTGAACAACCACCTCCCTCCCCCCGCTGGGCCCACCTCTTCTGATGAAGCCCAAGATACAGTTGGCTTTCTGGGCTGCAAGTACACACTGTTGGCTCACGTCCAACTTTTCATCCACCAGAGCACCTAATCCCTTCATGGCAGGGCTGCTCGCAAGGAGTTCTTCTCCCAGTCTGTACACGTATCCGGGATCACCCTAACCCAAGTGCAACACCTTGCACTTGGCTTTCTTGAATCTCATTAGGTTCTCATGGGCTCGGTTTTCAAGCATGTACAGGTACCTACTATCATATCACCACTCAACTTAGTGTCATCAGTAAACTTGCTTAAGCTGCCTTCAGTCCCACTATCCAGGTCATTGATAAAGATGTTGAAGAGCACTGGTCCCAAGACTGACCCCCTGGGGACACCACTCACCACTAGCCTCCATCTGGACATAGAGCCATTGATCCCAATACTCTGGCAGCAACCATTCAACCAATTCCACATCCACTGAATAGTCCATTTTTCAAATCCATCTCTCTCCAATTTAGAGNCTCCCAGTCTGTCCACGTATCCGGGATCACCCTAACCCAAGTGCAACACCTTGCACTTGGCTTTCTTGAATCTCAGTAGGTTCTCATGGGCTCGGTTTTCAAGCATGTACAGGTACCTACTATCATATCACCACTCAACTTAGTGTCATCAGTAAACTTGCTTAAGCTGCCTTCAGTCCCACTATCCAGGTCATTGATAAAGATGTTGAAGAGCACTGGTCCCAAGACTGACCCCCTGGGGACACCACTCACCACTAGCCTCCATCTGGACATAGAGCCATTGATCCCAATACTCTGGCAGCAACCATTCAACCAATTCCACATCCACTGAATAGTCCATTTTTCAAATCCATCTCTCTCCAATTTAGAGATAAGAATGTGGTGTGGGACCATATCAAAGGCATTGCAGAAGTGCAGGTAGATAACTTCAGTGACTCTTCTTCTGACTACTGAAGTTATCACTCCATCATAGAAGGCCAACAGATTGGTAAGACACAATTTTCCTTTGGTGAAGCTGTTGTGCAAAGGCGATAGCACTTCTGCATAAGGTTTACCAGTTCCGAAGAAAGCTCTCAGAGGTGAGCTCAGATTCATCAATTTAATAGTGGGGTACTCGTGATACTGAGGCAGCTGTCTGGTAGTCTGTGCCACTAGGGGTATCGGTGGTGGCAGTCTGGCAAGGAGTTTGCTGAGTGCCAGGGGCAACAGGCTGGCAAAGGGGTTCTCTGGTAGGGATGCCAGTGGCGGTGGGCCGGTAGTGGGATCGNAAGTGCAGGTAGATAACTTCAGTGACTCTTCTTCTGACTACTGAAGTTATCACTCCATCATAGAAGGCCAACAGATTGGTAAGACACAATTTTCCTTTGGTGAAGCTGTTGTGCAAAGGCGATAGCACTTCTGCATAAGGTTTACCAGTTCCGAAGAAAGCTCTCAGAGGTGAGCTCAGATTCATCAATTTAATAGTGGGGTACTCGTGATACTGAGGCAGCTGTCTGGTAGTCTGTGCCACTAGGGGTATCGGTGGTGGCAGTCTGGCAAGGAGTTTGCTGAGTGCCAGGGGCAACAGGCTGGCAAAGGGGTTCTCTGGTAGGGATGCCAGTGGCGGTGGGCCGGTAGTGGGATCGCCGATGCAGATGCTGTCAGCAGCAAGCCGGTAAGGGTTCAGCAGGAGGCTTGGTGGGAGGGGGCCTCCCCATGGTATCATGGCCATTTATATAATCATCATATATCAGGGTTGGCAAGGTCATTCACAGAAAGCAAGGGTACTTATTTACAGCCGCAGGGCACTTTTCTCACAAACAAGTTTTCATCTGGATACCTGCAGGTGCACAGTTCAAGGCAGTGTGCCTGTGTTCCCAAGCTAACTTATGCCCTTTCTCATGGGTTAGTCCCCTGTTTAGGCCGTGATCTGTAATTTTCCNGCAACAGGCTGGCAAAGGGGTTCTCTGGTAGGGATGCCAGTGGCGGTGGGCCGGTAGTGGGATCGCCGATGCAGATGCTGTCAGCAGCAAGCCGGTAAGGGTTCAGCAGGAGGCTTGGTGGGAGGGGGCCTCCCCATGGTATCATGGCCATTTATATAATCATCATATATCAGGGTTGGCAAGGTCATTCACAGAAAGCAAGGGTACTTATTTACAGCCGCAGGGCACTTTTCTCACAAACAAGTTTTCATCTGGATACCTGCAGGTGCACAGTTCAAGGCAGTGTGCCTGTGTTCCCAAGCTAACTTATGCCCTTTCTCATGGGTTAGTCCCCTGTTTAGGCCGTGATCTGTAATTTTCCATACAGAAGCCATGTTGACTGTCACTGATCAACTCTTCATCTTGCATGTGCCTTAACATAGCTTCCAGGAGGGTCTGCTCCATGATCTTTGTAGGCACAGAGGCTCACCAGCCTATAATTTCTGAGATCTTCCTTTCTACCTTTCTTAAAAATTAGAGTGATGTTTCCCTTTTTCTAGTCACCAGGGACTTAACCTGTCAGCCATTACTTTTCAAATATGTTGGACATGATTTCGAATATGGTTGCTTATCAAACATATCATCCTGTTCCTTTGCAATCCTGGGATTCTTGTCATCAAGCCCCATAGACTTCTACTCATAGTCACTTCTCTTTATTACTAAACATTCTGTGGTTTAAGTATGCTGAATTATAATAGAACAATAGAATTTATGTAACAATGCATTTCCTTTTCAATGTCAGTATTTTGCCCTTTTTTACTAGGCTATGTAGTTTTCGGATGAATTTGAAAATGTTGGCTTCAATTACCTGAAATACGATGCAATAGCTCAAGTGAGGAAAGTTGAAATTTGAATCATTTCTAATCTCTGTGCCTCTTTCTTACTTTTCATCTTAGTTCTTTGTTTTCTCTGAATATTCTTTTACCATGAAACTACCTTCCACATATGCTACCTTGTTTCTCTCATTTTGACACTTCTTTCCAAGTGGGTAGCTACTAGAATTGTTATTACTGTTGTGGTGCTCAATTTCTCAGTTTCAAAAAAAGAGTAAAAATTTTACTCTACCAAAGAATCTTTTTTATTATTTTTTTCTGATAGTTTAATAAGAGAATGAGAACTTTTCTCTTCATTTCATTTATTTTCCCTTCCTTCTCCTTCTCTTTCTCTCTCTTCTTCTTTCAAAGAATTTAAAAATAATTCTTTATTCCTGAAATCTGGCAGCAAGTCAGCATCACACTCTGGAAATGCTAACATGATCTAACATGTGGTGTACAGGCAGTTTATGCATGTAAGTCCACATATATGAATGAATTGTTCTTCAGATAGCTTATTTTCATAAGACAATGTTCCTTTTCAAAAATGTTTCTATATGTTTGTGAATTAAAATCACTGCTCAAAAGGTGATGTAGCTCCTGGAATGACTGATTTCCAAATTACTTCTGTATCAAAGATTGCCTTCTGTTTTTGCCCTGCAAAGACAAGGAAGAAATAATGTTTTCAGTCTCTAGAAGATCTTAACTCTGTGGCTAAAAAAATATTTTGTATTATGCCTTTACTTTGCTCTCATAACATCACAGCATATCCAATTTTAACTCGTTTTTCTCCCTCTGGAGAGTTATTTCTGTACTTGACTGAATATCATGTACTCTAATCACTTTACATCTTAATTTTACTGAATGGATTTAGTCTGTATGATGTGTGCTTTTCTTTGTGAAGTCCTCTTACTTCATCTTTTGGTGCAGCAGAAAACTAAAACCATGGATCTGGTATGTTAGGAAAACTGTAAATGTTTCAGATCATAGAAGAACAGAAATATGCAGTCAGGTGTAACAGATACTTCCTTTTCAGCTATCATAATGAGCCAGGAAATTCTTTCTGAGTCACAGAGCCTCACTTTTGATCAAATTTCTATCAGTGAGATTTACGCTGTGTTGTGCATTAACCAAACTATACCCCAGTCTAATTACAGTGCCCCAAAACGGTATGGCTTCTTTAGCAAGATTATCCTAGTCTTACCACTCTGTGTCATCTTTCTGAAACTCAGCTGTGTTTTCTGTTCTTAATTTAGTAAAATTGAGATAATTGAGATAACTTTTGACTGTACCAATCTTTAAAGCAGAAAAGCCATGGCTTTAAGTCACCGGTCTTGTGGTTACACAAATATTTTAAACACTCAAAGAAACATGACGTCTCATAGAATCCCAATCCAATTTTACAAGCGATAATCAGAATGCATGATGAATACAAATGAAAGGTAATAGCAAACTGTGAAGGGAAAAGAAAGTGAAGAGAAAAATCAAACCATGCTTATTTCATAGTCAAAATCAAACTTATTTCATAGTTAGCTTATTTCATGACAGAGATCACACACTCTTCATGCTATGTGATAAATGAATTATAGGGACCAAATTAAAGCTAATAACTGAGTTTCTTTTTGTAATAATTCTGGAATTGAAGCTGCAGCTTTATTTATTATTCTGCAGCTTCAATTCCTGAATTGTTATGAAAGGATGCTCAGTTTTTCACAGAGTATTTCAGGTATGTTTTTTTTTTTTTCTATCGATGTGATTTAAAAGATGCATCACAATATATACTGAGTTTAATATTAATTAAATAGATTTTTTGTCATTAACATTATTCCGCTGCTTGTGAGGTAAAAGGAAATTTAGGTATCTCTGAAGAAAGCTTTGAAAAATAAACTGAAAAAAAAGAATTGTTTGCAGCAAAATGTCATCTGCACATTAGCTACTGATATTTTACTTACTCCTCAACTTGGAAGTGAAATAGTTTATAATAGTTTTTTGTTTTTTTTTTTTTTTTGATCTCTTTTGGAAAGATAATTTTCACGTTGATAGTGAAAATGGACTTTGGGAATGTGAATGTTAGATTGATAATAGTACTTTCTAAAAAAAAAAAACGTGGAAAATCATGAGAGAAAAGTGGGGAATATGGAACTTATTTAAATAATTCTGTCTTTACTGACATTTTATTATCTTTCAAGAAACAAAACAAGTGAGAAAAATAAAAATCATAACTGCCACAGCATAGAAATAGATATCTAACTTTTGATGTCCCAATATTCCTGAGTCTGCATGAAAACATGATGTTTCTTAAGAATCTTCAAAGTATACCTCCAGGAGGAATTTCAATTCATCATTACTTTGAATAATTGAAATTTAAAAAATACAGCAAACTCAGTAAGAAACAGTAAAAATTATTGAAAATTAATCCAGTGCTCTGATGATAAATTGAAAGTTTTGTAACTGATCAGACTTAGAGAGTAGGTCAATGCCCTTCATCATTTTGTTTTCTGCTTCCGGTCATTTTTCCAGATAGTCTTTCAAGGTTACAATTGTGCTCAGTTTTACATGAATTTTAATCAAAAACAAGAACTCCTATTTTTACCCAACTTCATGATGCCAAAGGCCAGTATCTGGTTTAGATTAGAGAACTCAGTGAGACCTTTCAAGTGTCTAGAACTGGCTGCACTAACCACATCTCGGTTTTGACCTGAAGTGAGACGCAAGAAAGTACAAGCGCCCTTCTTTCCCTAGCATCTTGTTCAGAAAATAAGCAAAGCTCAATATTCTTCCAAACAGAGTGGCTTTTGGATAGTAGGCATAAACTTTATCTTTGACCTGCGCTGCACTTTGAAAAGAAATCTCCTAACCAATTTTTGCACAACTTTTCTGTAGATGATTCAGAAAATGTCATTGCACCTTATCAAGTTACTTCTCTCATCATTTCTTACCCTGCTTAATAATTCACAATGCACAATACATATTAACTCAACAGTATTTTTCAATTTGTATGTTTTATAAACAATTTTTATATTATCTAGAATAAAATAACTTCACAAGTCATGCTCATTCTACTGTAGCCTACTATTTTCACAAGGTGACAGTGAAAGTAAATATTACACTGTGTAAGGAAAGAAAGTAAAGAAAGATGAAAGTAAATATCTCACTATATCAGATCATGTGATTGCTTGTTTGTTTTTTTATAATTTCCTTTTTTTTTTTTTTGCTTAAAATTCAAGGGTTATATGCAAAATAAGATTATCTAAGAAAGCAAGTGAAATTGTTGCACTGCATGAGTAGATGTACTGCTACAAAATGTTGACATAGTGTACATTTTAACTTCTGCCATTTGGCTAGAATATTTTCTTGGTTTGTAAGTAACAAGTATGAGAATCCTTATTTACACTCTAGGTTGTGTCTGCTATTACATGAATGTATGGAATGTATAGTGTATGCATACGTTTCCGATTATGTGCCTTTAGGAAGTATGTGTCCTCTACGTTTTCACTGGGCACTCACAGAGACAAGGTATCGAGCTAGATAAACCCAGTATCCTCTTTCAGTTTACGAGAAAAACACTAAACTAAACCATTTCTACAAAAATACCCAACAGTTTATGTTATTTTGTCCAAGGCCATTACAGTAGTAAAAGTTTTCCATATGATTTTCTCCAAAACTTTTATTTGCTGCCACTTCTTTTGTGAAGTCTGAGGAAAAAACTATATAGAAAGAACAAAATGTTTTTAAAACTTAGAGGAGAAAAAAAAGAGAGAAAATAAATGAACATATTTAATGCAATTAGTTTAAAAACATTTTTTAAAGCAATACATGTGACAAACCATTTTTTTTCTTTGCATAGTTTAGTAGCATAAAAGAGAGAATCATTCCATTTTTCATAATGGAAAAAAAATGTCCATGCACAGGTTTAATTGCATGTTCTACTTACAAGACTGAAAAGAAAGTAAGAGTAATTTCAATTAAAGAAGAACTCCTGGTGTGCTTCAGAAAACTACACAAACCTTGACATCATGCAGACTTTTCTTTGCATTTTTGTATGTCTACTTTTGACCCCATTTTGACTGGTTTATAGACTTCTGCTTAAAAGTGTCTTCTCTATCACAGTTCATGAATCAGAGTAATGATTTTATTCAGTGTTAAGAAGAAATACACTCTCTCTTGTTTTCAACATATTCTGGAAATACAGTAAAGCAGATAACCAGTTAGAACAGCATGGAACTCTTTAATAAAATGTAAATTATAAATCTCCATCCAGTGGACTAATCACTATGCATTAAGCATCCTTTCTGATAAGCGAGAAAATTACAGAGTGAGATTTGGATAGATATGATTAACAGAATGCAGAAAACCGTGTTTGTGAGGTGGGAAGTGTTTCTAAAGAGGCTCTAATCACAGGATTTTTTAAAAAATCCTTTTTACAGAATATTAATTGCACTTTGAAGTACATTTTCATGATCATCAAAATAGTTCTGTTTGTTACATGTGTGGTCTGTTATTATCTGTAATAACAGGGTGTGGAAACTATCAGAAAAGAGATGGTGTATTTCGTGATGTGTCTGGATATAAACAGCTTATAAACAAAATTTTGGAGTGAAATTTTAATAGAAATTCTTCTGGACCGTAGCTGTTAAACTTGCCTTAGAGTTTGTTTGACTGAAAGCTTTTCATGTAGTAGGAAGATTTTGTTTAGACTCATTCTTTCTAAAGAAACATTGTCCTTTGTATGTGTTTGCACTGCTTGAATTATTTTTGTATTAGTTTAATGTAGGTTATCACCTTATTGTTCAATTACTTCACTTTTGATACAAGTTGAACTGACAAATTATTGTGTGAAATATTTGTGACAGAGACAGCAGAAACCTTTTTCATATATCAGCTTTAGAAAGCAGGAGATGTGGCTCAGCAACACCTACGTTGACCTGTCCAACTCCCCAGAAGCTCATGGAATGAATGTTTATGGCTCTTTCTGCAAGCATGAATAATTTTCCTCTCTCAGCTGTTAGAGGATCTCATGATATAGTTCTCATTGGGATTTTCTCCATCAGGATTTACCTGCATGTAAATAAGTATGACCCCTGAGAACAGTGTAGTATTACTTTCTGAAAATATTTGATGTAAAGGGACTTCTGTAAAAGCAGTAACTCAGACTCAAAAACAAGCTAACATATATATTCTTAAATAATAGATTAATATGAAAATAAAGCATGAAAATAAAGCATGAAAACGTACCAAGCAACAGACATGTATGATATTTTATTCTCAGTAACCTACAAAACTTAGAGAATTACAGGAACATAGTCTGATTATGGTGATTCATGCACGATATAGACATTTGCATATTTTACATCAAGTAATGAATGAATAAAATGTATAAACAAGTACTTAAACTCAGGAAGTTTTCTCCTTCTCCTTGGGATCTCCAACCCCAAAACATACCTCATATTTGCATAATAAACATGTATATACTAGTATTTTAGTTTAAATTTAGAGTGATCTTTTGAGGTGAATTGCACAAGTTTTCTGCTTACTGGAATTTGTCTTAGAAGAATCTCAGCTTACACACTCAAATTTACTTTCATGTTAAATTAAACCCAAATATGTGTTCCTATGGCTAACATGCTTTCAGTCCACATGACCAAAGCAAAATAGCTAAGAAATGGCACCCATCACCCCCTTGCCGTATGCCCACCTTGACTATGGATATAATGTGGAGGTTATTGGTGAGTCCAGAAGAGAGCCACAAGGATCACCAGAAGGCTGCAGCATCCCTCCTACAAAGACAGACTGAGAGAGCTGGGCTTTTTCTATCTGGAGAAGAGAAGACCCTGGAGAGACACCATTGCAGCCTTCCAGTACCTAAAGAAAGCTTATAAACAGGAGGGAGAACAATTTTCTGCACAATCTGAGAGTGATACGACAAGGTAGAGTGGTTTAAATGTTAGGAGGAAATTCTTTACTGTGAGGGTGGTGGAGTACGAGAACAAGTTGCCTAGAGGAGCAGTGAATGCCGAGTCCCTGGAGATGTTCAAGGTCAGGTTGGACAGGGACCTAAGCAAACCGATCTAGGGTCCTAGGTAAACTTCGGCAACCCTGCCCAAGGCAAGGGGATTAGAACTAGATAATCTATAAGGTCCTTTCCAACTCAAGCTATTCTAAGATTCTATGAGATGATTATATTTGTAAATTGATTCTCTTCTTAATCAACAGCAATTGCTGTGGGTTAAAATATAGTCAGGCTCATTTATGCTGCAGAAATTCCAAGAGTTACGAAGAATAATCTTACTAGTCACATACTGAAACCTCAAACTTGTACGGTGCTGAGAATTGGAACCATTAAAGGGGGTAAAATATAGTCAATAGCTTTGTATTATTTAAACCGTATAACTGTCTATTTTGCGCCTTTGTATTCATTAAGTTCTACTTTCTAATGTGAACTAGATAGTTAGGAAACTCATATATGTGTTTTCTTCTTCCTGATTTTCTATCCCCTTTGAAACATCATCTTTTTCTTGCCTTTAAACATACAGTGATAATGATCTGGATATTCCATTTGGAAATATCACGCTAAGTGAGCATAATATTCAGTAAGTTTACATTTATAGAGGAAAATTTGAAGAAAATCTGTGAGGAAAAAATTATTTAAATCCGTCTTAGAAATGTATGTAATCAATATCTCATCTGATTATGTGTCGCGGTGTAATTTATGTTTTATTTCTATGGTAAAGGGTACAATTATTAATTATTTAAAACAAAAAACAAACAAAAAAAGCTAACCTTTATGACTATTTTATCTGGATTTCAGTAGTCCATAGAGAGTTAAATCTGGTTTTTCATACAGAAGAATTTAATGACAGAAATCTCCTGTGGAAAAACAACTAAATATGGGGGATAATCCCTCACTAAAATTTTAGTACTGTGTTTCTCCTCATCCTTCCTTCCTTCTGCAGTTAAATATGCTTGGTTTTGTTTTAGTTATACTTTTCTGCAACTAGCTGCTTGGCCCAAAATACTCACACTTTCTAATTTCCAAGTTTATTTCTTTCTTCAGGCTTATCATTTTTATTGTAGAAGAATACAATAAAGAAAGTAATTTTGATGTTCTCACATATGAGAAAGATCAGAAACTTTTTTGTCATTTAATATTCTGCAATCAAATTTTAAAAGGAAGCCTAAAGATCATATTCGCAGTCTGTACTGAATAAAAATTTTCAGTATCTCAAAATCATATCTTCACAGTGTCATAAATTTCTCTAGCTTTCAGATTTCACATACTACATAGACAGTAAGAGAGTTGCAGTACCACAGATCTATTTTTAAAATTGTTGTTATAACATAATCGCTTGCAATCAATTGGCTGAAGAGACTGTAATTAGAAATAAGCTAGAATAGATTTGTAGTGAACCATCTGCTGAATATCTTTAGATCTGCCAAAGTTGTGGGTTGATATTAACCTGACAAATATGTAAAGTGTTTTCTCCCCTAGTCTTTAAATACTTTTGCTAGTTTCTAGCTGCAGTTGGGTCTGGAAAGAAGTAGTGCTGTTCTGCTATGGTTGTTTCTATTTCTATTATTACGAAGAACACTGTTAGTTTTCAGGATGTGCTGTGTTATAAAACTCAAGTGTCACAGGATTTGGCTATGCAGAAGAATATTTAGGATACTTTAATGGAATAAAGGTTGAATGCAAAAAGCCTAATCTACTGCTAATTTCCTTTAGAAGATTACGATATCTCTCATCTTCAAAATACAAGCTTTTGTAAAATATTAAAAATAAAAATGTATTAAACATTTCCAAGGGAGAGAAGTTTCATTATAAAACATTTGTTTGCAGTGGTCTGATTTCTGACCTTGTGATTTCAAAGTGTAGGTAAAATGAAAAGCTTGTTTTAAATAGTCCTTTGAGAACTACACTAGATGGTTTGACCAGTTTACTAAGAATTTTCTGGAAACATTTCTGAAAATGGATAATGACATTAAGGAAAGTGAGTTAGAATATTAAACAACTAGATGACAGGGAAATGTGGAGGGACTAGCTAAACTGTGAGCCATAAACAATTGGGCACCTGTAAAAAACAAACCCATTGCTTCAGACAGTGATTTCACACTTTTTAGTCTTTTTGTATGCCTGTTAGTATCTACTTGCATTGCTGTTTGGATAATCAAATTCATTTTTCATAATACAGGAAGACTTTCATGAAAATTTGGTTAATCTATACCAAAGCAAACCATACTGTCAGTGCTGCGATTCAGGACTTGGACATGTTCTGTACTAATACCATTACAGAAACCATAGCCGCAAGACATTTAATGTCTCTATGAATGAATAATTTATCTGATATCTAATCTTTTGTATTTGTAAGATTTATATACTGTGTATATTTATGTATGACAAAAGTTTATTAGAAAGGCAACAGAATGCTTTATTACTCACTTTTTTGTGATGAGGAAAGACTGAAACCTTCTGTGTTGCAAATTTTGAGGAGGTTTTTTTTGGCAAGTAGGCTGTTAAAGGTTGCCCCTAGCACTATGTTGTTACAAATATGTATCAACTGTAAGGTAAACAGGCTCACACTACACTGGGTGATGGACTGCGGAAATGGCAGAGCTGCAGAGCTCAAAGGGTCCTAGTGAGTGCTGCAACCTCTTGCTGGCAGCTAGTCAGTAGCAGTGCTCCCCAGGACATTCTAGGGACAGTCCTGTTCAACATTTTTATCAGTTATGTGGATGCACAAGATAAACGCATCCTTTGCTAGTTTTCTGATGACACTAAACTGACAGATGATGTTGACTCTCTGGAGGTATGAGAAGCCTTGTAGAGGGATCTAGACAGACTGGAGTATTGGGCAATCATCACTGGGCAATCATTGGGCATGAAATTCAACAAAAGTAAATGATGGATGCTGCACCAGGGATAGAGTAGTCCTGGACACAGGTACAGATTAGGAGACAAGTGGCTGGAGAGTAGCTCAGCAGAAAGAGATTTGAGGGTGCTGTTTGACAGTAGGCTCAGCATGAAACAGAAGTGTGCCCTGGTAGGCAAGAGGGCAAACTGCATTTTGAGATGCGTTGAACACAGTATGAGAGAGTTGGGGTTGCTCAGCCTGGTGCAGACAAGGCTCCATGGAGACCTGATAGTGACCTTTCAATATGTGAAGAGGAACTATAAGAAAGAAGGGAACAGACTCTTTAGAAGGGTCTGTTGTGAAAGGACAAGGGGAAATGGTTTCAAACTAAAACAAGACAGATTTAGATTGGACACAAGGAAAAAAGCTTTTTTATGATAAAGGCAGTGAAGCACTGGAACAGGTAGTCCAGAGATGCAGTGGATGCCCTGTCCCTGGGGACACACAAGGTCAGGTTGGACAGGGCTCTGAGCAACCTAATCTAGCTGTTGATGTCCCTGTTCATTGCAGGGAGGGTGGACTTGATGACCTTTAAATGTTCCTTCCAACTCAAGGTATTCTATGATTCAGGGATAAACACAGTGTAGCCATCTGGTCAAAAGCCATGATACTTCCACTATGTTTAGCACCAGCTTTACCTTGAAGGTTGTATGCAGTTGTGGGCTCCACAGTTAAAAAGTACGTTAAGGTGTTTGAATGCATCCAGAGAAGGACAAGAAAGCTGGTAAAAAAGCTGGAAGTCATGTCCTGTGAGAGGAGGCTGAGGACTCTTGATTTGTCTAGTCTGGGGAAGATAAGGCGAGAAAGCAACCTCATTGCTCTCTGCACCTTCCTGAGAAGGGAAGTGAAAAGTACTGGTCTCTTCTCCCTTGTATGCAAAGGTAGGATGAATAGGAATGGCAAAAGATATGCTGAGAGAGGTTCGGACTGGATATGATGGAAAAATTCTTTACTGTAGGGGTGGTCAAATACTTGAACAGGCTTTGTACAGAGGTGGTTGATGCTTCATGCCTGATGTTTAAGAGGCGTTTGGATAACGCCTTAATTAATATACCTTAACTTTTGATTAGCCCTGAAGTGGTCAGGCAGTTGGACTTGATGATCTTCATAGGTACTTTCCAACAATTCAATTCAATTCAATTCAATTCAATTCAATTCAATTCAATTCAATTCAATTCTACTCTACTCTACTCTACTCTACTCTACTCTACTCAACTCCACTCCACTCCACTCCACTCCACTCCACTCCACTCCACTCTACTCTACTCTACTCTACTCCACTCCACTCTACTCTACTCTACTCTACTCTACTCAATTCTATTCATTTGAAAGCCTGGAAGAATAACCACATGGAAAAACTGATAATTTTTCTTTATAGTAAAACAAGTAAAACAGAATTCAATTTAAGCTAATTCATCTGTAGTACTCAAAATCACATGAAACTCTCTTAATCAAATAGTGAGAAAGATACCTTACTGTACCTGCTGTTATTGACATATTGACATGGAAAATAGCCTGAAAAACTGTAAAGCATTATGAATGTGTCCTGCATCAGCTATCACTGTTGTTAAGGTGAGGCTTAGAAAAAGATAAACTCTTCTGAATTAAGAGCTATAACAATTCTAAAAATCAGTCATGTCTGTTTCGGATTTTATTCTATAGACACAGTTTGTTCCATGCCCACATAATAAAGTGAGTGGTCTTGTTATCATTTTCATAAATGTTTTTTCATTCCTAGTGAAAAACAGCCTGACTGTTCAACCACTTTTTTTTTTTTTTTNTTTTTGTTCCTTTTTTTTTTTTTTTTTTTTTTTTTTTTTGGTCCTCATTTATTTGGTATTATCATTGACTTTATTCAGGAATTGTCAGATAAATTACAGTTTCTCTGTAAAACTGTCCTTATCGTTGCCTTTGTAAAGGCAGACACATCCTTGGAATAGCATTGCTACTTTATTACAATATTCTAAATGATACAATTGTTAAAGTTTTCTATTTTGTTGATATTAATAGTGGTTTCAATGTGTTTCTTCCTATTCCCATTGTTGTTGAAAGTGAGCTTTCAAAATTTAATACAACACACAGCTATAGAAATAACAAAGCAATATTTCTGAATACTCTACTCGAAGACTAAAAAAGGAGTTTTAAAGATCTTGAGATCATGTGGTTTGGAGTGAAATGAAACATTAAGCATAAAAATTGATAAGGAATTACACTTAATATAAGAATTATATTACTTTGCAATTGTGGAGTAACAGATTCTTAGTCCATAAAATCTAGCTAAAGCATTTTATTGTATTTTCACAATGAAAACAACAACAACAAAACATTTTGACAGCATTTTTATTAAGTTTAGAATAGAAATAGCTTTCAAAACCCTCTGTACACTTTGGTACTAGGTATTTAGCATAAAAAGTCAGAGTAACTACATGAGTAGACTTTGTATCTGCATCTTCAAAAAAAATATCCTAAATATAAGTAAATATTCAATAAATATAAAGGCTGCTGCAAACACCAGTTTAAGTTTCTTTATACCCAAAGCATTACAATAAATTTTCCTGAATTAAATAGTATCTATAAATAACATGGGGAGAAAGACAGAATGAAGGCTTCAGCTGGATGAGAAATGTCAAAATGTAGATGAATGTTGAATACATTCATGACAAGTATTTATTCATAAGATCAAGGCAACAAATTGAAACAGAATATCTTGATTCAAGGATATCAGAAGTCTTAATTTTAGTCTAAACCACTGAAAGTTTTGACATTTCTAAATTGTTTTGATTTTCTTTAAAAAAAAAAATCAATCAATATTTTAGTCCTGATTGCAAATTAAAACAGTTTTAAAAATATCAAAATAAGAATCAAAAGCTAGTTTTTACTAATTTTAGTTCTACCTGAGATTTTTTCAGTCCTGTAAAAATGACCATGAGTGCTTTCAGACTGATATAATAAACTATGAGTAGAAACAACGTATCTGACTTTATAATGTATTCTTAAACCCTGCTCTGCATAATTCTGGGAGTAACCAGCATCTGTTCTCCCTAGGGTCAGTGTGTGATTGAAGAATGTTCTCAATTACCTTGATTTATTCAAATCTTATCATGTTTGCATGCTTGCAGAATATAATGTTCATCCTTAAAACATCACACAAATTGCCTAGCTCTTAAAATAAAGGAATACCATTGGCTCTGTAAGCAAAATTATGTTTTTCTATTGTTAATAGAAATATTTTTGAAAGTAATCATTGGATCTTACAATAAGAAGATTTTATTATAATTCAGTAATCTTATGGTAATGTAATACTTTGCAGTGTTAAAGAACTTTAAGTGTTAACTTTTATATTTTATCATACTAACAGTTTTGTAAAGTAAAAATATCATGGTTTTAAGTATATTAATTTCAATAAGCAAAAATATTATGTATGCAAAATATTAATTTTTGTGATGTATTTTTCATCTCCAGAAGACATGATTCATTTCGGGCCATACTGGAGGAGAGAAAATGATGTTGTAGCATCTTATTTTTAAGAGAAGAATAATACGTTTAGTATGTCCTTTTCTGGTAGGGCTTATTATTCCAGAGCATGAAAGATTCTGGGATCAACTATTAAAGCACATTCTTTGCATAAATGGTCATAGATTTACACTGTGCATTGGATCTTATCTAGTGTCTAAGAATTCTTATGATGATGCTTCATTATCACTTCATCCCCTTGCAATTTCTACGCTTCCAGTTATTAAAGTAAAATCATTGCATGCAGAGAAAAAAATAAGAAAAAAACAATATCACCCTTCCCCCCCCAAAAAACAACATGTTAAGAAACAACAACAGAACATACAGAATGTAGTAATTTTTTTTTAACAGATATACAGAGGTCTATGAGTGACTGAGCTCCAGAGCCCTACAACAAGAAGTAGTTGCATTACTCTATAGTAGATGCTCCAGCTGAGAGAAAAAAATATTCAAAAACACTCAATAGTTGAAAACTGATGTAAATTATTGGACATTTTTAAGTTGTAACTTACACATCCCTTTATGTTTCAGCATTAATCAGCATAATCAGAATTCTTTTAACTTTTTTTCTATTTATGCCTTTTTGTTGCTAAATAGAAAATTATTCAGCTGGTTTAAATATCCCTTAACCTAACAGCCAAGGAGTTCTCCAGGGTTCCTTCAGGAAGATACATAAGAGAAGTCTGTCCTGAGTAGACAGATAGAGTTGCTCCAGGAAGAGTTTCTAAATTGAGAAAATAATAGTATGTAAAGAAGGCAGGGACTCATTCAACTTGTTTGTTTTGTAAGATTCTGAAAGCAGCCGATCTAAGTGAACTGCAGTAACAGTATTTCTTACACATACACGCGCACACACATACACCTTTCTCTCACACACTCTCTTTCTTCCCCCCCCAACCCGAGACTGTTCCAATTATCAGTACTGTTTTATTGTCACTGAAACATGTTCAATAGCGTAATTGACCCATTGTATGGATATAGTTCTATGCATTACAATAGCATTCTTTGAAAAGCATAGATTACTTATATAGTTTTCTTAAATTTAGTGACTAAAATAAATCTTGAACCTTCCTACAGAGGTAGATCAATGTTAAAATCTACTGAGATGTATTGCAGCTGTTCCACCTACTTAACACTTAAAGGGATAGAGATGTTTTCTTCCACTTACCACCACACATGGCGTTTGGCCCCTATATTATAATTCACTTAGTGAAATTATTTTTTTCTTTCTGATTCTTTAAGGGAATCAGGCAAGAAAATAAATATCTAATTTGTTGATGATTGTGATCCAATGATAAATTAGCCTCTGAAATGTATGTAAGGATATGAACAACAGAATTCATTGAATCTTCTTACAGGTCAGAAAAATAGTCAGAAAATACTAATACATAGTTTTACGTATTAGAAGCATCAGAAACCTTTTGCTAGACCTTTGCAAGCAGGAGAACAATGAAATAGTCTTATATATCTATCTATTTTTAAGAAAAGAAATTGAATTTATATATTGAATCACGGTTAGAACAGAGTTTAGATGTCTGATTTGATAATTTGAATTTTTAAAATACAGATTAATCTACATTATAGCCTTAAGTTGTCTTGAATAATGGAATGCCTACCTATACTTAGTCACATGTAAAGCTGGTGTCATATTACTATTTCCTATTTTCTTGCATTTTTTTTTAATTCAAATATTGAATTCCATGGTCTTAAGAATCATTGTAAAGTGGATTTCTGTCTTGCTCATGACAATTTTGTTCTCATGTTTTTTCTCTTCCAATAGTTCAAGAATCTTTCAACATATTTGGAACACTCAAATCGATGATGCCTTCTCCATTCATCACCTTCAAGGTGTTTCCTTGGCACATTATCTTTTAATGCCATTAATAGACAACTTCACACTTCTTTTTTCTTATCCTGAAATGTTAAATAAAAGCTGTCTCACAACTTCTGAATTTTTGAATTTGCAGTTTCCTTTTCTCCTGATTACTTTTCTTAGTCTCCAAGAATGCTTTTCATTCTTCTTAATAATTTAGTGTTTCTTCCAGCAAGGTAATGTTCTTTTTTTTTTCCTAAACTTTTTCTAAACTAGTTTCCAGAAGATGTCTATTCTGTGCTGAGGAAGAAATCTGAGGATGCTAGACTCTCAGCTGTATGTCTTCCCAGCCTGGCTGCCTGCATTTCACAACATTTTTATTAGTTGTTTCTAAAACAAAACCTTACCAGAACTTGCTGCTGGAACACATGGACAGGTGTCTTAAGAAATAGCCCTCCTTCTCTCTAGTACTCAAATGCTGTATACTTGGCACTTATTCTTTGGGTTTGTGAAAGAATCCTTCTACAACTTTCCACTAGTTCTATTTGGAGCAATTCTTTCACAGGGGTAGTTCAATAGCAATACGTTTGAAATTAATAGCAAAACTATTGGAAGAATAGCAACAAAAATAAACAAGCAAACAAAAGGTGAATACGTGGTTTGTGTGGTTGTTTCTTCTCTTTTACTTTCTGATAATTGAGAGGGAGAGCAATCAAGTTATTGGATTCCGTAATACTTTTATTGAATTTTCGAAATTAGAATAAAATCTTTTTTGTGAGTCAAGAATGGAGAATGGAAAAAGTGCATCTTTTAGTAGGCCCACAATAATGGTAATAGTTATTTAAAGAATTACTCTGACATTAACTATAATCCAAATATATGATATACGTATTCTTTAAATTGTATTTCATTGTTGCTTGCATTGGTCTCGGTTTTGTTCAACTCTACACTTACTTATCCTCACCTCTCAAAATACCTTTTTTCTTGTTTTTCATAATTTAAAGAAGATGAGTACAACCTGTTCCATAACTTAAAATGAAGCATGTTCTTACATTCTACAGCTAGGCTGCTGTCAAACTATTCAGCACCTTGTATTATTGAACATAAAATAATGGAAAGTTTGTCTCCATCATACTGACATCTGATGGTATTAAGAGACAAATTTTCACTTGTCTTTACATCACTAAAAGCACGTAAATGAAATGTTTGTCTCTTCTGAAATATCATTCTCAGGAAATACAAACAAAGGTTTTAGAAATTAAATATAGGTGATAAATACAACTCTATCCCCTTATTTATTTATAGAATACTTAAAAAAAAAAAACTATAATGTAAAGAGTTTTTCCTTATATGGAAGAAATAATTACATTAATGTAGTGTTCATCTGAACGTGGAGCCTCATCATCTTGTAATGCTTGAGATAGGTATAAAAATGCACGAATGCATGTCAAATCAAGTATACACTTCAACTTCCTAAACTTTCTTAAAATTACTAACAAGACGTAAATAATTTCAGGTATGTTTTTGATGGACATTGGTAGAATCTAGCACTCAGAAATGAACAGTTAAAAACTGGCATAAAGGAAGAGTACAAGCTGATCTTAAGCCTTCTGGTTATAATTTTTTCCTGTTCTTTATTGCTATGAAAATCCAAGAAAGCAAGGGTAGAACAATGGGAACTGCATTGCTTTCAGAGCAGTCTAAAAATGCAAACATTATTTTCATTCAGATTAGGACATTTGCATGCAAACTGATCAAACTGCAGTCTTATCTCATTACTGTCTCATACCTGTGACTTTGTCTCTTTTGTAGATTCCATTAAGTTTAATAAGACAATTTTCTTCATTGTACAATATAAATGTGTGGTCACTACATGTTTGCTGTGTGATGGTGAATAACTATTTATCTTGTTACGTTCTAGTGCATTCTTCTTAACTTGCTCTGCTTGAAACAGGGTATGTGAAAGCAAGTCACAAAGCGGTAATTTTTTTAGTTTCTACTGAATGTTTTCTTCTCTTCCATGTCAATATTTTTTTTTAATTGGACATCTAATTTTATTAATTATTTTTAATAATTGACTTAAATATTTTAAATGAAAATATTCCTTCACTCACACAATGTATACACAGTTTTTACAGTCAATGAAATAACTCTGCAGTTTATGATATGCAGATTTTTTTCAAAACACCTCATACCAAAGGCATCAGGTCTTCCACAAATTGCTGGTCTGATTACCAGATGCTCATGCCTTTAGATAACCCTTAAAACTTGGAGTTTAAAAACCTTCAGTGGACAAACATCAGTGGAGCAAAACTTCAAGGTTTTTTCACTGCTGCTGAGGAAGGAAAAAAAAATGACCCTCACAGAAAATCCAGGCTTTACTGGTTTCTCATACAGTTGTGCCATAGTGAATGAACGGTGAAAGAAAATAAGAGTTTTGAATTAGACGAGCCAAACAGTCCAAATTTAAAAGGTTTTTAGTCTCTCAATGTCCTCTCAAACCTCGTCCAGTCTACCAGAGAACAGAATGAAAAGGGAGGATGTATTAGAACATCACTGAAAAATAAAAAAAAATTTAAAATATGTTGAAAATCCATGATTTCCTCAGGCTGTCCCTTGGGAAATGGTACATGAATTTCCCTGTGAGGTGGTACACAACCATCAAGTGAGAATGTGAACATACAGTGAAGGAAGAACGTGCATGTGTACTTAAGGACTGTGTTTTCAAGTCCCAGGCGGCACGGAGCTTTGCTGACCATTGGCAGTGGACAGGGAGGAAATGGGCAGGAAACATTTCATTTGCATAAATTATTTCCTCATAGCTCAAGATCAGTCAAAATGGAAAGACTCCATTGCTCCCTATCTCTTAGTAAATACCGAAAGCTTACTGTTTTGCAGCTTTGTTTTTCAGATGGCTGGGATGACTCTTTTTCAGGGTTGATAGTATACAGAGCTGTTTATTGTGACTCTGTATTCAGAACTAAGTCCTACATGCTGAAGGTAACAGTGCTTAAGTAATTGGGGATATTTAACCTTTCAGACAGAACTCACTACATCTACCAAGAAAGGAAGACGCTTTTCCTATTGCATCTTGGAAATTTCTGACTATTGGATACATGCAGTTCAGAACTGGGTCTGGAGCTGCTGAACACTCTTAAAGAGCATGTTATTTTATACATGGGAGAGTTATGCTTCTTTTTTATGCTAATGCATTTCCCTTGTTTCATGTTATGTATTAGAATAGGTAAGCATTGCCTGCTAGAACTATCCAAGACAAGTTGTTAATTTTTCTGGGATTCTTAGCAAGTGCTTGAGATAGTTCGTTAGTTGCAAGAGATGTACTTAACTGTTAGGCTATGCTTAAATAATGCCTTGGTTATGCTTAAATAATGCCCTAGATTCTGCCGTTGACTATCCACTAACATTTTGTAGTTCAAAAGAAAGTCAAGCTGATTTTTTAGATTTATTTCTACAGAAAAAAAAGATAAAATCAAAGTATAAATGATAGTAAGGGAAGAAAAACAATAACAGAGCTCCCAGTCATCATTCATCTAAAGAACTAGATTTATTGGAGTCAGGTACAAGCATAGTAGATCTATTGCCAGAATTACAGATTCACATGGATTATAGATAGAACAAGAGATATCTATTTATCTCAAGAGGGTTTGCTAGTCAATTTTTTATTATCAGTGAAATATGTTCTGCTAACAATGTGTTCCCTGGGGGAATATCCCCTGCATGTTCTGAGTTAACAAGAAAAGAAGGATGGCTCTATGCTTTGAGTGATTTTCTGGGATTTGGTTTTTATGCCTTCAACTGTCTGCTTTCTTACAGTTTTGCTCTGTGAATTTATTTTGCTTCCTTGTGTGCCATGTCCCATTTCTGAGAGGGAATAGTTACACTTACAAGAGGCTAAGAATATAAAAGACCAAACAAGCATCACGGAACATTATAGGCTGCATTTCTAATGATCAAAAAAGAAAAAGAAAAATCAACCTAGTACCTGTACAATGTATACTAACTAAGAGATATTCCTCATTTCATTGGCCATAAGAAGCTATTCACACATGAAGATGTACAATATGATCAATAGAAAAAGCTTAGTGTCCTTTACTGATTTTCTTATGATGATCCTTTTCTTCCTTGCAGATTTTATTGCGAATGGTTTAAAATACAATGTCAATTTTGCTAATAAATTCACATCTTAATAAGATACTGTTTGAAATGATGTTATTATGATCCAATAAAATATATTACTCAGATTTTTATTCACTATGCACTGCTCTAGCATACTTGTTAATAACATAAAAGAATCCACTTTTAGAGAGTAAAATACAATTCTAAGTTTTCATCACAGCAAATTAAATTCATATTAAGTCAGACAATAAAAATATAAGTGAAAATGATCATACTAATGTGAATAATTTCTGTTTGGACGCATCATGATGAATAGCAACACAATATTTGAAATGCTAAAAATCATTAACGATGTAAAATACAATTGTCTACTATAACAATTTTTAAGTCTTCCCTTCAAGTTTGTAATTAATTGTGGTAAAGTCACCAAATGGCACTCAGTATCTGCTTTTAATCAGTATTTCTATTAAAAATGTAATTGCTTCCATGGAAGGTTTCTCCATTGTTATTTTTGGCATGTTCTATGCTTCCCTTGGATACCAAATTCAAAGACTTATTTAAACTTACTCTACACGTACTGAAATGTGCCTTTTTTCATGTTCGTGAAAGTCCTTAGGGAATTGTTCCATTATGTTTACTGAAATAAAAATTATCCATTAACTAAAAACCATCAACTTTATACAATGATTAGGAAGTGATTGATTAGGATATTTTCATTATTACTGACAATATCTCAAATTTCTGAATATGGGGGGAGGGGTGTTTTGTTTTGTTTATTTTCGTTTCTAGTTCAAATTTGTTCTGTCTCCTACTTAACTGGCTGCAATTATTTTACAAACCCTCCACTTGTGGAGAAATTTTGATTTCTGAAGTGTAGAAAATAACTCTTTCACTCATTCTCAAACAAGTGCTAAAAGTACTAATATTTGTTTATGCAGACATCAACAAAGAATAATTTGATTAAAAGATGAGGAACATCTAATTTAAAAAATTTTGCTATTATGTGGACAGTTTATTTTTTCCAGCAAATTTTACTCAATTTTCAACCATGTGAATGAAGGCTCGATTTTTCATTCTCTCCCATTAAAAAAAAAAATTCGCTGTTAAGTATTCCTGGACTCCCTTTAATACTCTTATGTAAAAATCACATTTTAGAATTTACAAATTCTTAAACACTGTAGGATTCCTGTGATTGCATAAACATGTTAAAACATTTCTCCCTATATATATTGTACGATGCAAGAGGGAAGACTCTAATGTTTATTTTTTTTTAATTTGGTTTTTGTTTATTTCTTTGTTTCATATGGGTTTTCCTTTTCTTTTTTCTTAACACCCACAATTTTCTTATTTTCATCCAATCACTACAGTTATACATTCAGATATTTATTCAGTGTTAAACTAAGATATGTATAGTTTACAGGTCATGATTTCCTTATTTTTGACAGCAGTTTTGTTCTAAGTTTTTTTTATCAAACATATATTCAAGTTAAAGAGACATTTTGTCCTCAAAATCAACAACTACCACAGATTGCCTCTTTTAATGTTTTTCAAGTACCTTTATTCAAACACATCTTTTGCTGACATTTCAGTCAGGAAACTCTCCAGGCAAACATGCATAATCAGCCTAAACATCCAAGTTACTATACAATGAGATGAGATACATTTCTAGCAGCAAAATATCTTTTGTGTTTTTTGGCTTTCATGAGGAGACCACCTTGTGAATAAGCTCTGTATGCTAAGGATATGTTCTTACACTTTATTTCAAGAAATACTGAGTCCTTAGATTCGTCAGTAATCATTCCTGTATGGAAAACCAACTATACATAGCAGAAAAATATTTATAAATAAAAGGCATATTTTGGTGTGAATCATAATCACTTTGGAGCAAAAAGTCTATGCCTTTAACATCTCAACTGGTGGGTGGGATTAGGAAACAAAGAAAAAAGATGGGGAGATGGAAAATGGAGTATTTAGAGCATAAACAGAACCAGGTTGCTGCCTTGTGTTTTGAAGTATTGTATGCACACCATAGCCTCACAAAATATTAGGGATGTCAATGTTTTAAGGCAGTGAATTCGCACAGTTTTATAGGAGAGAAAGAACTGTGAGGCATGAAATAGGAGTTAGTTTCATGATGAATGATACTCCGTTATCAGCAGTTATTGGTTTTGACACTGTCAGTGAAGAAATCTGCTATCTAAGAATAGAAGCAAAATGGTACAATATTAATCTTAAATACAGCTTTTGGAAGAACAGAAGATGAAATGTAAGATATTCTATAAAAATCATTAAATAGAAGGTAGTCTGTGTGAATGAAACAGCCAAAAAAAATGGTTTACTGCAGTGTGGTAGTATGAAAAGCACCGACATATAAAGTAATTGTAATTAATGACGTTATGGCGTATAGAAAGGAAAAAGAGAGAATAAGGAATTAAACATCTGCTAAGTTGTGGCTATGAAGAGGACCATGTTTTGTAAACTCACCGCTTCAAGGCAACCCTAAATGAGGTTGGACATTAGTTGCTAACAGCTTAATCACGCTTTTACTGATTCCTGATGTTAAAGTGATATCAAGAACAAGAGAAGCCTTGGGGGATGTTTATACTCTGACCACTGACTTAGAACACTATTTAAAAAAATGCTTGCTATGATAAAAAAGTGAGGGAAACAGATGAACTGAAGGTACAATTTAGAAACTTTTTGAAAGGTAAAAAAAAAAGACAAATAGCAATCTGAAAACAAAGCTTTAAACAATTGCTATGTAGATTTCAGATAATGTTCATATCTTGTACGATGTTTTTGAACATACGCTGAAAAGAGGCACCAGAGAACGTGAAAATGAAAAGCATGGCATGATTTGAGGATACAATTCTGCAACTTTCTGTCTGTCAGAAATCATCTGAATCATTGTCCAAGTTAGCACTACACATCATCTCTAGCACAGCTAATTCCCTCAGGAGCTGGATAGCTTTCTCTATAGAGGTCCATTTGCCTGGGTCACATACCAGATCATCTTTGAGAGGATATCTGTCCCTCACTGCCTTCAAGAGTTGCCGCCATAAGTTGAGGGACTCTGTCTCTTCTCCAACTGCTTTGTCAAAGCCACTTACTCTGGAGAGAGATCCCAGCTGTCTGGCTTCACTGCGTGATAATTTGATGTTACTGGCCCCACCATCCCAGCACCTGAGCAACCAGGTAGCAATGTTTTCGCCAGGATGACGGCCAAAATCTTTTCTTATACTTCGCAGCTCACTCAGTGCTATGAGCTGGATGATTTCTGTTTCCTCCTCCTCTGTA
>WBMW01004288.1:0-25700 GCA_013396635.1 Penelope pileata
CCAGTTTCCTTCCGGAGAGTGCCTCCCACTCTGCTCCCCCTCATTACCAGTTTGTACAATAGAATACCTTATATAATTAGTCTGAATCTCCTTTGGCACAGCTTTATGCCATTCCTGAACATCCTGTCATCAGATACCAGGGAGATGAGACCAGTACCTCCTTCTCCACTTTCCCTCATCAGAATTATAGGTCCCCGTCCCAATAAGATTAAGGACTGGTGTTATGGTTTGACTCAGCAGATAGCTAAGTTCCACACAGTTATTCACTCACCCTCCCCCCTCCCCAAATGGGACGGGGGAGAGAAGTAGAGAGATATGCAGTAAAATGCGTGGGTTGAGATAAATGCTATTTACTAAAATAGTAAAGAGAACAAAAGAAATAACAGTACATATATATATATATATATATATATAAAGAGGATACGCAGAGCAAGGGCTCACAGCCACTGGTGACCCTTCCTCCCGGCTAGCCCCTTCCGTAACAAACAGAACCCGGAAAACCAACCAACCAATCACATGATGTTATATGGTATGGAATAGCTCCTTGGTCAATTTGGGTCAGCTGCCCTGGTCCTGTCCCCTCCCCGTTCCCAGCTCCTTATGCCCCCCTTAACTATTTCACTGGCAGAGGAATGCGGAAGTGAGTTATGTCCTCGGCTCCGTTCAACACTGCCAGGATGTTATCAGTATCTCGGAGGTACAAGATAAATTCATACTAGACACTACGAGAAGCGTAACTTCTGTTAGAAACTAGGACAACTGGAAGGTGCAGCATTTCTATTTTTAGCATGGAAAAAGAAAATTCTAAAGTGGATTACTTTCCTTAATAAAAAGTATACAAATTTTAAATGTAGATAAGTCTTAAAACTACAGAGTTTCTTTCTGATTTGTTTGCTTATTTTTGCTACATATGTTTAGCCTAAAACTTTTATCTGTTCTCAGTTGGCAAGGTTTCATGATAAAACAATGCAAAAACATTTTCATTGATCAAATCACTTATTTCAAGGTCTTAAAATGGTAACAAATCCATAAAACAATTACATCTGGAAAATCTCTTTTAGTATTTTTTTTTTTTTTTTGCCCTTGTTTGAAGACTAGTCTAAAAGCATTGCTTGAAAAGACATTATTTATCTCTGAATGGTATCCTATCCTTGGGCCCCTCACTACAAGAAAAACATCAAGGCCCTGGAACGTGTCTAGAGAAGGGCAACAAAGCTGGTGAGGAGACTGGAGCACAAGTCTTATGGAGAGCTGTTGGAGGAACTGGGATTGTCCAGCCTGGAGAAGAGGAGGCTCAGGGGAGACCTTATCACTCTCTATCTGACAGGAGGTTGTGGTGAAGTGGGGGTTGGCCTCTTCTCCTGGATAACAGCAACAGCACTGGAGGGAATGGCCTCAAGTTGTGTCAGGGGAGGTTTGGGTTGAATATTAGGAAAAACTTCTCCAAAAGAGCAGTCAGGCACTGCAACAGGCTGCCCAGGGAAGTGGTGGAGTCACCATCCCTGGAGGTGCTCACAAATTGTCTAGATGTGGCACTAAAGGGCCTGATTTAGTGGGCACTATTGGTGGTATGTTGACAATTGGACTAGATGGTCTTGGAGGTCTTTTCCAACCTTAATGATTCTATTCAGTTTTTTAATACTAGTTTAACCTTAAAGAGAGATAAGGACCTAAAATTTAATTGTGCCTAAATGAATATAAACAATATATAAATCAACTAAAATAGGAATAGCTGTTAAATAATTTTTGAAAGAGGAAAAGGGAGAAACATGGCAAAAGCATGAAAGAAAACTGTATCCTTCTACCAAGAATATTCAAAAGTTCAGTTACAGATTTTGTTAGAACTGTTCCATAAACCTTGAGGCAAATACACTAAGCAACACAATCAGACCACATAAGCTAATGTTCTTCAAGATTTAAAAAACACAGTTCTCCTCTTTACTGTCATATCTAAATAGTAGTGTCATTTACTTTATGTTGTGGTTTAACTCCAGTAGACATCTAAGAACCACACAGCCACTTGGTTACTCCTCCCAGCGTGACTGGGAAAAGAACCAGGAAAAAAAGAATCAGCGAGAACATTTTTTTGGTTAAGGTAAAAGCAGTTGAATAGGTAAAGTAAAAGCAGCACAGACAAAGCAAATCAAAATAAGTAATTCATTCCCTACCTCCCATAAAAAGACAGATGTTTAGCCACATTCAGGAAAGCAGGGCTACATCTTGTTTAATGGTTACTTGGGAAGACAAACACCATCACTCTAAACTTGCATCTGTGACCAGAAGAGGTGGACCTGGGGCAGGGTTGCTCCAGGCTTAGATAAGGGCCAGCCAGACAAATCTTGGTTTGATGAGCATGCGAGAGAAGGAGAAGGCAGCAGAATTAGCAGCATCAGCAACAGCACCAGCAACACCACACATGGAGAAGAGCCCTCAGCTCCAGATAGGACAATGGTATAGTTGGATTAGACAAATAATGTAGCCATGAGTGCTTGGTTACTTTTTCTGGTATAACTTCTTGTGCAACCCCTACTCCCTCACTGGTGGGGAGTGTGAGAAGGAGGAGAAAAGTCTTTGATTTTGTGTAAGCACTGCTCAACAACAACTAATATATCAGAGCATTATCAACATTATCATGCTAAATCCAAAACACAAAACCTAATTTGAAAAAAATTTAACCTAGCTGAAACCTGCGCTCTTAGAATAGCTCATAATTTCACAGAAGTGTTTTAAATTATATAAAGATGAAGAGAAATAATTTATTATGATGCAATTAAAAAAATCGCAAAAACAATAAATAACCTATCTATGATACATAAGTCACAGACATCTTGTTCACTAACATAAGATTTTGCAGAATACTCTGCCAGATCTGTTAATAGTGTTCACTGGGTAGAGCATGAATGTGTACATTCATACATAGATTCCTGAAATCTTCAACTCTCCATTTACTGATTTTAAGTTATCTTAGAAATCGAGTGTAATTTCTTATGATTGATAAGGATTTTAATTTTGGAACTGACCTCTAACAGTATCACAGAGCCAAACTGAAAAGTTATTTTTATGATTGCATACACTGTAAGATATATGAAAGACAGATAACTGCATTATGTTTCATGAAGAGAAAAGCACTTTGAGCAATCATATTTTTCTTCTATGTAGCCCAGACTGTAGACCACTGAGCAGATTGAAAAAAAGAATAAGTATTGACTACAGCCACAGAAGGTTGTACAGGAAGCAACTAAAATAAAGCCACTGTATCTTGTCTATGCAGGAAATGAGCTGTATTAATTAATTAATTAGTAGTTCAAACAGCCTGCCTAAATTCGTATAAAGAAATGCAAGAGAGGGTAAGAAAGGAAAGACAAGAGGTAGAGGAAAATGGTCATAGCTTATGTAAGGCTATAATTTCCTGGAGACATATTTTGCAAACCTTATTCACCTTAAACTGATACACTGGCTAAAGNAGCTGGTGAGGAGACTGGAGCACAAGTCTTATGGAGAGCTGTTGGAGGAACTGGGATTGTCCAGCCTGGAGAAGAGGAGGCTCAGGGGAGACCTTATCACTCTCTATCTGACAGGAGGTTGTGGTGAAGTGGGGGTTGGCCTCTTCTCCTGGATAACAGCAACAGCACTGGAGGGAATGGCCTCAAGTTGTGTCAGGGGAGGTTTGGGTTGAATATTAGGAAAAACTTCTCCAAAAGAGCAGTCAGGCACTGCAACAGGCTGCCCAGGGAAGTGGTGGAGTCACCATCCCTGGAGGTGCTCACAAATTGTCTAGATGTGGCACTAAAGGGCCTGATTTAGTGGGCACTATTGGTGGTATGTTGACAATTGGACTAGATGGTCTTGGAGGTCTTTTCCAACCTTAATGATTCTATTCAGTTTTTTAATACTAGTTTAACCTTAAAGAGAGATAAGGACCTAAAATTTAATTGTGCCTAAATGAATATAAACAATATATAAATCAACTAAAATAGGAATAGCTGTTAAATAATTTTTGAAAGAGGAAAAGGGAGAAACATGGCAAAAGCATGAAAGAAAACTGTATCCTTCTACCAAGAATATTCAAAAGTTCAGTTACAGATTTTGTTAGAACTGTTCCATAAACCTTGAGGCAAATACACTAAGCAACACAATCAGACCACATAAGCTAATGTTCTTCAAGATTTAAAAAACACAGTTCTCCTCTTTACTGTCATATCTAAATAGTAGTGTCATTTACTTTATGTTGTGGTTTAACTCCAGTAGACATCTAAGAACCACACAGCCACTTGGTTACTCCTCCCAGCGTGACTGGGAAAAGAACCAGGAAAAAAAGAATCAGCGAGAACATTTTTTTGGTTAAGGTAAAAGCAGTTGAATAGGTAAAGTAAAAGCAGCACAGACAAAGCAAATCAAAATAAGTAATTCATTCCCTACCTCCCATAAAAAGACAGATGTTTAGCCACATTCAGGAAAGCAGGGCTACATCTTGTTTAATGGTTACTTGGGAAGACAAACACCATCACTCTAAACTTGCATCTGTGACCAGAAGAGGTGGACCTGGGGCAGGGTTGCTCCAGGCTTAGATAAGGGCCAGCCAGACAAATCTTGGTTTGATGAGCATGCGAGAGAAGGAGAAGGCAGCAGAATTAGCAGCATCAGCAACAGCACCAGCAACACCACACATGGAGAAGAGCCCTCAGCTCCAGATAGGACAATGGTATAGTTGGATTAGACAAATAATGTAGCCATGAGTGCTTGGTTACTTTTTCTGGTATAACTTCTTGTGCAACCCCTACTCCCTCACTGGTGGGGAGTGTGAGAAGGAGGAGAAAAGTCTTTGATTTTGTGTAAGCACTGCTCAACAACAACTAATATATCAGAGCATTATCAACATTATCATGCTAAATCCAAAACACAAAACCTAATTTGAAAAAAATTTAACCTAGCTGAAACCTGCGCTCTTAGAATAGCTCATAATTTCACAGAAGTGTTTTAAATTATATAAAGATGAAGAGAAATAATTTATTATGATGCAATTAAAAAAATCGCAAAAACAATAAATAACCTATCTATGATACATAAGTCACAGACATCTTGTTCACTAACATAAGATTTTGCAGAATACTCTGCCAGATCTGTTAATAGTGTTCACTGGGTAGAGCATGAATGTGTACATTCATACATAGATTCCTGAAATCTTCAACTCTCCATTTACTGATTTTAAGTTATCTTAGAAATCGAGTGTAATTTCTTATGATTGATAAGGATTTTAATTTTGGAACTGACCTCTAACAGTATCACAGAGCCAAACTGAAAAGTTATTTTTATGATTGCATACACTGTAAGATATATGAAAGACAGATAACTGCATTATGTTTCATGAAGAGAAAAGCACTTTGAGCAATCATATTTTTCTTCTATGTAGCCCAGACTGTAGACCACTGAGCAGATTGAAAAAAAGAATAAGTATTGACTACAGCCACAGAAGGTTGTACAGGAAGCAACTAAAATAAAGCCACTGTATCTTGTCTATGCAGGAAATGAGCTGTATTAATTAATTAATTAGTAGTTCAAACAGCCTGCCTAAATTCGTATAAAGAAATGCAAGAGAGGGTAAGAAAGGAAAGACAAGAGGTAGAGGAAAATGGTCATAGCTTATGTAAGGCTATAATTTCCTGGAGACATATTTTGCAAACCTTATTCACCTTAAACTGATACACTGGCTAAAGCCAGCAGAATCTGATCCAGAAAAGGTTGACAAGGTGCTGCTGCTGCATCTGATCACAATATTTTACAGATACAGATGGATAGCGGTTTCATAGATTTTGTAGTTGCATTTAAACAATGCAAAATAAATGTGTTTTCAACAAGTTTTTGATTGTGCTGACTAACTCCATGCTCCCCTTTAAGGGGATCATACACCATGATAATACAATTCCCTAAATTAATGCTTTCTTGTGTAGTTTAGGAAAAACAAGCAAACAAAAAAGTTCACCAACTAGGAAACTAGGAAAATAGTACAGATACTTAAGGTGTAGTAAGAGTGCAATCAGATGAATGATAATTCTAAAATAACCAAACTTCTATTTCTTTTTAAAGTGCTGTTAAGTTTAGATGAAAAAATGTCTGAATAGTTAAGAATTAATGAAGACCAGGTCAATATAGCTGTAGATAAGCAGGTAAGAAAAAAGTATATAAGTGAGCAGGTCAGGATGATAAGAAAACCATTGTGTTAAGGGAATTAACTAATGAACTTGCTGAACCTCTTGCAACTACATTGCAGGCTTTATGGAGCTATAAGAAAATACCAAAGGATTTTTGCAAAAAAGAGCAATAGGAGTGATATCTCTAATTAGACTTCAGTTAAGTATCCTAGAGGAAACAGATGTTTCTCTGCCTGTACAATTTAAATCTCAGTTAGAGAGAAAAAGAAATTTAGAATCAAAAGCAAAGCATGCTGAAGTTAATGATATGGTAAAAAGAGCTTGTTTTGATTTCAGTAAACTTGATATCAAGCCCACCTTATTAAACTAATGCTTAATTTTCAGAAGATTGCCATGACCACAGTGGTTCTTTATCAGTAGTTTTCTAACTTGCAGAACAAAATGAAGAATGTGCAGAAATCCAGCAACTCCTCTGATATCCTCTGGCAAATGACTAACTCAGATAAAAAACTCTGTCAGATATTTACTAAGATTAAGTTAAACTTTCAGTCAGAGGCAAGAACAGGATGAGCATTTTAAAACTCATCCACAATGAAGATTAATAGGTGCTGGAATTATCATTTTAAATTTAACTGGCATGTCTTCAAAATAGTTGTATTTCCATAGGCCTGAGGCTTCCAAGATTTATGTCAGTCATTCCAGAAAAGTAAAGATAGCAACATGTAGGAGAAATCAATTAATAAAGCATGTATTTATCAGCCAGCTCAAGAATTGCACAAAGTTTCTCATACTAATTGTGTGTTGGCTCTAACTCATACTTCAGAATTCCTGAATGGATTCTTTCTCTGTCTCTGACAAAAGATGCTCTTCCAACAGAGTTCATTTTAGTCTTCTTCCCATAAGAGGACTTAATTTTGTTGCTTTTTATTTTTAATATAAACAGAAGACCAGAAGTCCTGCCTTAGTAATTTGATCTCCTTCTATGATAAGGACACTGCTTGGTAGACGAAGGCAAGGATCTTGCCTTCGTCTTGGATTTCAGTAAAGCCTTTGATAGCGTCCCTCACAGCATCCTTCTGAAAGGAAGAGGAGAGGGAGGTGCCGATCTCTTATGCTTACAACAAACAATAGATAGCATGCATGGAAATGGCATCTAAGAGGAAGGAGTCAACTGGATGGGGCCAGACTGTTTTCAGTGGTACCCTGCAAGAGGGCAAGAGGCAATGGGCACAAACTGGAACACAGGACGTTCCATATGAGCATGAAGGGAAAAAAATTCCTTACTTTGAGGATAACAGATCATTGGAACAAGCTGCCCAGAGAGGTTGTGGAGTCACCTTCTCTGGAGATATTCAAAACCCACCTGGATACTTTCCTGTGTAAGAAATCTTTAGCAAAGGACTGGACTAGATTTTCAGAGGTCCTTTCCAACCCCTATGAGTCTGTGACTCTACTCTACTGTATTCTACTCTATCCAAAAGTTTTTGTTTATGTATCAGTGACAATATTATTTAGAAATCAGAAGACTTTTCTTGAATATTCAGAAGAATAATTACAAAGATAACAGAAAAACATCTGTAAGGGATGATCCAAAAGTATTGGCTATTATTTTATTATATTGACCCATGACATCGAGGTAGATGTTGGTAGTATGGCAGTAGAAGTTGAACCTTCCCACCAATATTTTCTTAAATTTTTTGCTGTGCAACAGATGGCAGAGGGACAGTCAAAATGACATCTTACATGAAAGTGCAGATGAAGCAAAGGTGTGTAACTGAATTCCTCTCCACGGAGAAAATTGCACCCATTGACATTCATTTTCACTGAATGTTTATGGAGACCAAACAGTGGATATGAACACAGAGAAGCAGTGGGTGGTATATTTCAGCAACACCACCATCATAGCAGCTGTGAAACAGTGGGTCACCTTCACTGGTGCAGATTTTTACAAGCATGACATGCAGGCTCTTGTTCATCACTGGTGAACCTGAACCACCATTGGTTAATGGTGGTGACTATTTTGAAAGGTAGTGTTTTGTAGCTGAGAATTTGTTCTATCAAATAGTGTTATTGTGTTCTTTGTTGTAGTTTCCACAGAAATAAATAGGAGGCATGCTTTTGGAGCAACCCATGTATGATAATCTACATTTTTAAAAACTTATAAATGTATACATCTTCATATACATTAGTATAAACAGTCTTAATCATCAATGAGATTTCCATCTACAGCTTAAAACCACTGGGAATTATAACGAGACAATGCAGCAGAGGGTTGCTGTAGCTAGTGAAAGGGTAATTTTCCCACATTGAGAAAAATAGTAGAGCCTGGATTTTAACTGCAATATAATCAGTGAGTGCTCAGGCTCACAATGCAGAGGCTATCCAGAGAGCAGGGAAAAACGCCTCCAAACCTCAAGAAATACTAGAAAATTGTTATAAATCATCTTCATTGCACTTGAAATGTTTTAGGAGCTATGATTTCAATTTTGAAAAATCATTTCTAAAAAACATTTTCATTGCCTTTCTCTGGAATAATGAACTGGGACAGAAATTGGATAAATTGATTTTTTTTGCTGCCTGCTCAGACATTGGTTACTCATCTTGTAGTCAGAATCTACAAGACAAATCAGAGTGGCAGTGAGAGAAAAAAAGACAGTTAAATGGGCTTTCTGACAATAGAATTAATGAGTTAAGAAGTTCAGCTATGACAACATCTTCCTTTGGTTTTAAACAAGTATATGCAGGTCTGTTTTTGTGTCCTATTCTAACATATGCCCCAGAAGTAAGAATGTACTACTTTCCTGTGTGCCATATAGATTTTAAAAGGTTAGAGGTGTATATAGTAGAACATATCTGTATCAATAAATAGTAAGTATAAATCTGTGGGGAGGTTATTTTGCTAAGAAAATAGTACAGTCGAGTTTCTTTAAAAGAATCAGAGCAGGAGAAAAGTGTTAGGGTATGCTCAGAATTCCCTAGAAAAACACTGAGGTGCACACTAATTTGCAAATGATTTCAGTTCAGAGTCATGGTTCATAGTCATAGAATAAACCCATTTAGCATAATTTCTGCTTGTTCAACGCATATTTACAAACCAATTACCTTGAAATTAATATGCATATATTTTGTTACCATGTTCAAAAACATATAAGCAGAAAAAGAATATAGTTACTTTATGTGATAGTAAATCATGATCTATGGTACTTATATGTAAACTTTAAGAGGGAGATAGTAATTTAGGAGTTGTAACCATATATAGTGAAAGTTTTACTGCCTATTCAGAGTTTTGGTACTGGTTAATTAGTAGTTAAAAAGAAAATACATCTGAAATCAATTAATCTTAATTGGCTTATTGTTATAGTTCTAGAAAATATATTAAATATTACAAAGATTGTATGCCTTAAGAACTGCCAAGGTGGTGTAACTGATGGAAACTATTGTGTTTGGGATGGTTGGCTGGTTTAAAGATCATAGTTTGATAAAACAAGGACATACAAAAAAATCAAAACAAAATACAGTTCTAGAAGAACCCATACACTAAGACTCCCTGCAGCTTGTTAGCTTTCAATGTAGAAGAGTAACAGATGATAATTTCAATACTATGAAAATAAAGAAAAACGTATAAACGGTATTATTTGCAAGGAGATTGTAATTTAAGCTTGTTATTGTGGAAATTTAATTTCAACATATTAACAACAGTTTATTTTCACTGGCAGATTTTAAAAGCAAAACTACTATGTGAAGTATTAATTACAACACCAAATCTATTTGGGTTTTCAAATTAGGTGATCTTTACGGTCTCTTCCTACACAAGCCATTTTATGCTTCTATCATTCTATGATTTATCTCTATTCTGATGATTGCCTTCAGATGAAATTATTGCAGATTTTAAAGGTTAAGTAGCTAAATCCTGATTTTGGATTATGTACAAATTGATTTTAAAGGACTGCTTATGAGAACTCCAGCAAATGACTAATGTCAGGCAATAATTTTGTCCTTGAAATAAAATTACATGCAGGCACGTCACCCTAAAAATGCCTATAAGTGACAGACTATTATTTTCAGAGCCCTCATAATAACGAAACATTTTGAAACAACTTGATTATTTAATGAAAAATGTAACTACTTTTTGTTAATGAATTAACTAAAAATGCATTTAGAATATAAAAAAGCTGTTGTTTATTTATTTTATCAGGTAAAAATCCAGTGATCTGTGCTCCCTCTACTGGCTTTGAAATCAGCCATAGCAAGAACTGTCTGCTAAAGTTGACTTGGACATAGGAAATAATTAAACACAGAAGAATTTGTAGTACATTTACTTCTGGATGAGGATCAAATACACCAGAGTACACGAACAGTATAGAAGCTAAATACAAGCCTGGGAGAGATACATGGTCTATTTCCAAATATTCCAATCCGAGAATTAAAATTATGTCTTTTCTTAAGATCAGAGAACTCCAAACCTCTCGTTTCATTTCTTTTTTCATTTTTTTCCCAGTATTCACAAATCCTATACAGAATTTGTTCAATTTTTCCCCCCCTTATACATACAAATCCATTTGATGGACAATCAGATAATTTTCAACTGAACATGATACACAAAAAAGCTTATTCAGGAGTGAATAATATTTCTATGCACTGCTTCTCCTCTACCAACAAGCATAAACATTTGAGTGGTGAATTCTCTCATCCATTCTGGTAACAGGAAAAAAAGAGAAAAGAAGTAGCACAGTCAAAATAGTATACCATGCCATTAGCTCACAACCTGATGATTTAAGACTTATATTCCTTACTAAGATTACAATGAATAAAAGCCCTCCCAGAAATCAAACCCAAAATAACCCTCGTAACTGGTAGATTATTAAGACAGGGGTAGAGAAAAATGAGAAAAAACTAATTGTAGAGCATTCTAATTATCCAAGACATTTATTGTAAAAACCCAGAAAACAGGGACTTTGAAAACTAGAAGTAACCCAGAATCACCTTCTTACTGACAAATTGTAATTGATTCTTTTCTTGAACACATTTATGAATCTTGAAGTACTACTACAATTCACTAATATAAATAATTTACTGTTAGGTGTGTTAACAGCAAAGTTACAGGAATTAACTGTTGGTTAACTCTTGGCTGCTGAGAAAGAAAAAAACAAAACAAAAAACCACAGCTGTAGCTAAGTGGCTATTCTCACCATATATTCAACTACAACTGCCAGAAGCAAGCTATTTATACACAAGATACCCTATGCAGATATTTAGGTAACAGGTTCTAGAAGTCCTAAGCATTTTCACTACAGACAATCTAACAACGATCTCTATAGATTTAAAACAAATATGAATCTTTTTCTCACTCTTACAAGAAAGTGTCATGGACAAGGGACTCACGGTAAAAACTTCAGTTTTCAGAAAGTACCATATCCTCAGGACTAATATTTTAGGTTTTGAATTTTAAAAATTCCAGTCAAAGCAGATCTGTTTACATACGCCTTGTTACAGGACTTGGCCTTGATATTTCCTTAATGCTACCATTTATTTTCCTTTCATAACAGTCTGAATACGCTAATGTAGACTAATAAGGGCTCACAGAATACCACATAAGGAAAATTTAAAATCCTCTTGTTTTGTCTGTATGTGAGAAGACACCATTTTTGCCTCTGAATTACAGGTATGATATGAAATCTCAGTATGCTGCAAAGATGCTGTAAATCTTCCAAGTACATTTTAATTTGCTCTGTTTTCCTCATAGGCAAAAAATGTTGAACAACTTTCTAAGCAGAAATGAGGCTTGCTAAATAAGCAAGCTGTCTGTGGCACTAGGAACCTCACATGGATTCTATGCTCCAGATATCAAGATTGCTATGAAGCTGGCTGTTTTTGCAACAGCAAGGTTGAGGCAATATTGCAAATGACTTGCTTTTCCATTTTTTGTGAACTTGCATCTTAACTCTTTGCTGAAATGCAGTCCAAAAGTTTCTCTGCTTAAAAGTATCAGGAAATACTGCACAAAGCTATTGGAGAGGAGTAGGTATTTTTCTTTTAGATAAAAGCCTAGCATATGTCCGTCAGAAATTTATCAAATATTTAACAACAGAGCTATTCTAATTTCTCAGAGAAAAACAAAAACTATAGCAATATTGAGGTTCATAAACATTCCACATATTTTGAAATATATAGACAACTTTCAGATACCACAGTTCAGAAAATAACAAAGAAACATCAATTCATAGAACATTTAAGTTCGAAAAGACCTTGACAATAACCAAAGTCCAACCATTAACCTAGCCTGCAGAGTCCAGTCATTCGACCATGTCCCTTAGTGCCACATCCATGTGCCTCTTAAAAATATCCAAGGATGGGTATTCCATCACTTCCGTGGGCAGCCTATTCCAATGCTTGAATCATCCTCTCTAATGAAATTCTTCCCAAAAAATCCAATCTAAACCTTTTCTGGTGCAACTTGTGAGCCTTTCCAATACATTGGCATCCATGAATCATAGTGAAAAACACAAAATTGAGTTCATATCTGCAGTAATATCACCTTTGATGCTTTCTTTAGAGAGCCTTAAGCATGACTGAAATTTGAATCAAACCAAATCAGTCTCTAAGAACCATCTCAATCCACAGCTTAAAAACTGTTTGGCAGCTGTTCTCCTGATTGCTGTGGAGCTGTCGCTCACTAAGGAATTATTTTCTTTTCTTTTTTTTTTTTTCTTTTTTTACATGTACAACTTTTTAAAGTTACATAAGGATGTAAAAAAAAAAATAGCTCTGTCTCTTTGAAAGGCTGATTTTAGCCCCTTTTTTAAAGGAGCTGGGTTACATCGATACTAGTAATGGTAATCGCCTTCTAACCAGCCCTCTGTCTGAGTGAACACTATTCATTAATCTGTACATCACAATAACACAGAAACTCTTAAGAGTTTCTACTTTAACAGCATCTAAAAACTACGACAGATACTAATGACAGTAACAAGCATAGTCAAAGATGTCTTTGATTTCAGCATTTGCAACTTCTCCCTAACCTAGTTCTGAATAATTAGGTTCTTCTGAACCTAGTTCTCCCAGTTTTCAGGACCAGTGAGGAAAAGGGTCATGCTAATACAAAACTTTGGTTATGTACCCAGTTCTTGACCGGGTTCCACAGGCTTCTAATGTTCTTTCTGGAGAGGGGTTGGGGTACGCCTTCTGCTACAAGTACAACAACTTGAGCAAGGTTGTTTGTTCAACTCTCTTTAAATTAATATTTTAATTACTTTGCTAGCTACTTTATATTCTCCAGTAATACTTTTTAGACATATTTTACTTCATTTAATTTTGTTCTTCTCTCCTAAATATGAAATCCCAACTCATCCTTTATTACATTTACAGACAGCCCAAGTTAGAATTCTATGCATAGATTTCACTTTATTTTGTATAGAGATCAAATACAGACTATAGCTATTAATATGCAATAACGAAGCTTAACATTTTTTTTATACTAGTTAAAATTCTTTTTATAAATTCTTTAATAGCAAGAACATTTTGGAGCAGGAATTAAGCTGATATTCAGCTCAAGTAGATAAACTGGTCACCTGCTGGGCTAATTTTTTGCTTAATCATTAAATAACATTAGCCTAATGATTTGTTTTACTGGCATTTTCATAAACTCCATTGAGTCAAAGTCTATGATCTGCCATAGATTGAATGCACTGTGATTACTGCTTAATATCTTCAATAAGTGGTTACAAAAAATCATCTTCATAACTTATTTGCAAAGCTTTGGCATAGAAAGGTGGAGGAAAACATTGCTACCTCTAGATCATACAGTTCATTAGCTCACCTCTGATACTAACTTACGTGTTTGGAAGGACTAAAGTAACTCCTCAGTTACCACAGGCATTTGTAACTCCCTTTAGCTTCACTGTAATTTAGCATCATTGTAATCTATTTATGTATGACAATTGAATAAAATATCAGCTTTTTAAAAAGCTCTTATTTGGAAGTTTCTTAGAATAGTAAAATGATCATGACAAGATCCTGACATACCTATGCACAGTAAAGATAATTATTACAGCCATATATTGTTGATCTTATTTATGTTTCTATTGTATGAACAGCAATAAGGATAAGTTTCTACTTGTGAACCTCTAAGGTTATTGTTACAGAAATTTAAGAAATTTAACTAACAAGCTAAGAGCAGGATTCTGTAGCCCTCAATTGTGCTGAAGATTAGAGATGATATTCAAAAAAGTGAAAAGAATTGTAAAAATTTCAGGCCTCATCTTAGAGAAAGCTCTCAATTTTCTTTCAGATGCAGGTGTTACACTATAGTGCCACACAGAACAGTGAGACCACAGCTGAAGGAGGCAAATGTGATTCCAGAAGCAGGATAGCCATGTTAGAATGTGGCTAAACTTGGGATCTTCACCTTGCTAGCTGTTAGTGAAACAAGAAATAACAAAACAACTTGAAAGGATTTGTAGGATTCTACATTATTTACATCCTCATCTGTTCTGGTCCAAGTTACTCATTTTTTGTAGTGAAGCAAGTGGGTCTCAACAGGCTTCCCTTGATGAGGCAGCTTGAAGTAGACTCCAACCACCAGATGTTCTTTATTGGCATGGTCTCTTCACCTGGTCACGTCTGTTTCTCAGAGGCAGCTCTTCACAATCTATCCACTTCTTAACATAGCGAGCAGCTTCCCCATCTCTTTTGCCCTGCCTATCCCTTCTAAAAAACTTGTAGCCCAGCTCCACCTTCTCCATCACAGGGTCCTCCACAGAATGTCATTTGGATATCTCCTCTGGCATGGTCATCTCCATTAGCCTGGAGAGAAATCTCAGCTCCAGCACCTGCAGCACCTCATCATCATCTCCGAGATGGGTCCATTGGAGCCAGGTGGAACTTCTTGTGTTCAGCATGGGCCAACCCTTGGCCTCTTCTCACAAAAGAGGCAACTGCAGACCCCCTTCTGCTAAAATGTTGTCACCTACACCCAACACAGTTATATAGGAGCTTGATCAAGAAAGATGTATGTCATTTTAAAATAATCTTTTTAATATCATAGATTAGCAGTGGTGGAGATACCCTTTATAATGGGTGTAGAGTTAATTTCAATGCTGTTTCTAGACAATATACTATATTTCCATTGCCGTGTCCTGCATTCTGTTAACACACCTGATAAATTCACTCTGAGAATCTTAACACTTGGTAATCTAAAGCTTCACTTTTTAATTTTCCATAAATCTTTATTGCTCATCTATACATGCTTGTGTATTTTGTAATTTTGAAAATAAGGTATTCCTCTGTTAGATTATTCTATAGAATTGAGAGTTAACTGTGTTTGGGAACATCTTGCCTGCTCACAGGCAAAACTGCCTCCAACTAGTTCTTGGGGATCCCAGGCAAAGTATCAGAGGGTACTACAAGCGACATAAACAGAGAAGCTTAAACTCAGGTGACCAGTGGCAACAATATCCCCGCAAAGCAATACTCCTTTAATAGGTTGCAGCTCTTAGAAAAGGAGAGAAATCTGTTTTTTCCAGCTGCTGGCCCTTATATAAACCCAGGGCAACCCTGCCCCAGGCCCACCCTTTCCATTCACATGGGGAGCACACGTGCAAACAATCTGCCTGTGCTCCTCAGGCCAGCCATGCCCTTTTGCCATGTGCTCAATCACAAGTTCAGGTCATGATTAACAGTTCCCCTATGGGGAAATAGGAATATAAACATTTGTAATCCACTCTACATGGATTTGTGCATACAAAAAATATTACATAGATATAGAAATTTATATTACACTTGCTGTTGGCAAAAGTATTTTGTATGTATCATTACAAATATCTGGGTGGGCAGTCTATAATGCAACAAAAACATTTGGAGAAAGTTGTGAAAAAGAAAAGCAAAAGTAATTTCTTTAGAAATCTTATAATTATGGCATAATATCTTGTTTCTAAAGAAATCTGAAGAGAATAAGAAAATCTAATGGCCAAATTCACTCCTGCTACGTCTGACAAACAACAACTTTTCATGTGAGAGTTGAGCATGGCCAGAATAGATAAAAGTAGAGATTTGCTATCATGATCCAGTTTATAATCAAAGACTCATTCTACATAAGTATGTTAAGTTTAAACTCCAAAATTTCTGACAAGTGGAAACAAAAATGTTAAGTGAAATGATGTCTGAATATCACATATGAGGGCTTCTCCAAAAGTAATGCCTCCTACTTTATTATGTTGGTTCGCAAAGTCACAGACAGATGTTGGTGGTGTGGCAGTAGAGGTTCAACCTTCCCACCAATATTACGTTACGTTTTGTCACTTTGTGACAGATGGCAGCAGAGGGGCAGTTTGACAAAGTGGTGTCTGATATGGAAGCATATGTGAAGCAAAGATGCATAATTGAACTCTTCCACATGGAAAAGGTTGCACCCATTGACATTCATAGACACTTGCTGGATGTTTATGAAGACCAAACAGTGGATGTGAGCACAGTGTGGTGGTGGGTGGTGTGTTTTAGCAGTCGCAATGGCAATGCGAAAGACAAGCCATGTTCTAGATGTGCATGCACAGCTGTCACACCATGAAATGAATCATAGAATCCTATCATAAAATCATAGAATGGCTTAGGTTGGAAGGAACCTTAAAGATCACCTAGTTTCAACTCCCCTGCCNTATGGAAGCATATGTGAAGCAAAGATGCATAATTGGACTCTTCCACATGGAAAAGGTTGCACCCATTGACATTCATAGACACTTGCTGGATGTTTATGAAGACCAAACAGTGGATGTGAGCACAGTGGGGTGGTGGGTGGTGTGTTTTAGCAGTCGCAATGGCAATGCGAAAGACAAGCCATGTTCTAGATGTGCATGCACAGCTGTCACACCATGAAATGAATCATAGAATCCTATCATAAAATCATAGAATGGCTTAGGTTGGAAGGAACCTTAAAGATCACCTAGTTTCAACTCCCCTGCCCTGGGCAAGATTTCCACCCACTAGATCAGGCTGCCCAGGGATGGGCACTAGATCAGGCTGCTCCCCATACAACTTGCTTTGAATGCTTCAAGGGATGGACAACCTGTTCCTGTGCTTCACCACTTTTTGCGTAAAGAATTTCTTCCTAACATCTAACCTAAATCTCCCTCCTTTCAGTTTAAAGCCATTCCCCCTTGTCCTATCACTATTAGACCATGCAAAAATTCAGTCCCCTCCCTGCTCCCCGCAATTACTGAAAGGCTGCAATGAGGTCTCCCCAGAGCCTTCTCTTCTCCAAGCTAAACAAGCCCAGCTCCCTCAACCTCCAGCCCTTTGATCATCTTTGTGGCCCTCCTCTGGACCCACTCCAATAGCTCTGCATCCTTCTTGTGCTGAAATGAAGAGCTAATGGTTGTGTTTTGTTGCTGAGAATTTGCTCTATCAAATAGTGTTATTGTGCTCTTTGTATCTGCTGTGGTTTCCATGGAAATAAATAGGATGCATTACTTTCAGAGCAATCTATGTATTTTCATTCTCTTTTGCTTGAACTTTAGATCAGCTAGAGCTATAGAAAATACTAGATAATGAAAAGCTGAATTTTGCAGGAAAATAGTGCAGTACTAGCTGAGCAAAACAATACAAATAGAACAGAGAGAATTGATTTAAATTACATGAACTGTAGTATTTTGTTCCTCTGCTTTACTCAAATTGTGAGTAAAACAAGCAGCTGAGAATAAAACAGAAGAAAAAGCTTATTATTTTTCCCTACATTTTTGTGGAATGTACATACATTTTCTGAACATATAATGCTGAAGGCAGAGCAATAATTACAAAATATAGAGTATCAGTGTAATTAATAAGATAATATTAGACAAATAAACTTCTTTAGCTCCTGATCATTTAGATAGGGAAAAGTAACAACAACAAAAGAAGCTATTTTAAAGGAATTTTTCATTAGTATTAGCAGAACTATGTTAATAACCCCAGTCCTGACAAATATAAGCACTGCTGCCCATTTTCGGAAAGCATTCTTACCTGTTTTTAATGCTCATTTTCATTACCTCATTAAAGTGCTGGACATAGAGCTCTCTAAAATGAAAATGGTCTAATTTTATAAATGGAAACAAAAAGTTTTTAAAATACTTTCGACAACTTGCTTGGTGAGCAGTAAGATGGATATACAAAGCATATTTCTTCAGGCATCTTCTTTTTGAAAGCAAATGAAATGATTGAACAAAACATGATTTACATTTCAGTTATTAGACTTATTAGACATGTTTAACTGTAAGAAAGATTTAAGCAAAACTAATTTATATTTTGACCCTTGGATAGCTTAAATATTGGTTAGTAATAAAAAGAACACCTGTATCAATGATCCTGCAAAGAAGAGTAACTATTATTTAATAATGTTAAAGAGACAGGTCTGTATAGAGATTTTAGGTGAAATAAGGACAGAAATAAGGACAAAATGAACTGGATGCTTTATTTTGTGGGTAGGCAGGAGCTCTGAAAAACTCGTCATCTTGGTGATTTAGTAGCTTTCCTAGAGATTCTGACCAATATACGGTACAACTTGAAGAGGCATTTAGATGTCCTCTTCATTCTGCAAAGAACATTTATTAAAATCTTTCTGTGCTACACTGATGAGATTCTGACCAACGGTAGCTGAGAGAAAAGTTCCCTTAGAAGGTTAAGAAGGATCTCATGGATTTTTCAAATTTTTAATCCTCATTTCATAGAGACCGAATAAGGATATTGCAGCATGGTAAAAGAAAAGAAGGGCTAGCAATATAACCACATAACAAGAAAGACGCTTACTGCATAGAACTAGAGGGAAATAAGTGCTTGAATAGAAATGGTGAACTTATTACTACTGCATTTTTCATGTAGAAGAGTACTATCAAGAGTGCTTAGAAATATTTTTCTGTTTTCAAGATGTATGTGGTAGGATGTGGTAGGGGAGAGGGCATCACACCAGAGTTGTCTGCATTTTCTGAGCAAACCGCATTCAATCTTTCTCATTGACAACTCACTTCCACTCCCCTCTGTAACAGAAAGGTCCCAAAACTCCTATGACTACGCCATTTTCTTCATATGGAGCTAGGGTCTCAGCTCTCTTCTTGTACTACTACTTCTCCAACAACTTTCCAAGCATCTCTCCCATTGAGACAGCTTCCCCCCACCATCTCTCTTCCAAACTACTTCCTGCTCTGCCTGGCTGGCCCTTAACTAAGCCTGGGGCAACACCCAGGTCCACCCCTTCTGGTCACAGGTGCAAGGGATCTAACAGGATTCCCCGGGCCAGCCACGCCCCTCCACCATGTGCTCAATCATCAGTTCATTCTCTGATCAACTGTTTCGCTGCACTCTCCTTGCTCCAACAGAGATGAGAGTTGTATAAAAAGATGATTCTATCAGCAATCCAATTCTTCACTTAAGGCCAAGTCCTGCAGTATTTAAGAAATCTTTTCATAGTAATTATGAATTCTTGCTACTGATTTTATGCATATAAAATAAAGTCTTAAATTTCAAATTGAACTGAACTTCAGAAGTGGAGCATAAAGAAAATGAAAGTCATGTGAATGAACAACTATCTGATGTGAGCAGATGAAAATCCAGTGCTCTTCATGTGTTTGTCGTCTTATATGGATATGAAACCAATTGAATCTGTGGTCTGGTCATGGAAAGGTACATCTGCAAGGTTAAATTATTAATTATAAAAACCTTTGGTAATGTATAACAGCATGTACACATTAATGTGATGTATATGTGTACATTGTCATAAACCTTTTGAAATTGTAGGCTTTTTCAGGTTGCTAGTAGTATTAATTAGAAGAATCAGCACAATTATTTTGGATTAGGTAATGGAAATTTGCATGATAAATAAATATTAGAAGTCTTTTGAGGATGTGAGACTGTATTATTAAATTAGAACCTCAGCTAAAATGATAAGGTCTAGTGATTACCGTTTCATTAGTTGTACATTCTGCAGTGTCACATAATAGCTTTGTTGATTTTGCATAATTTACAATGCTTTCAAAATTCAACACAATTACATGTCTCTTTAAAAGAATATTGTTGTGCTGGAAAAATGGCTGAGGCTTGCTGAAGGATTTTGAAGCAAGCAGGAAAAAATTGCAACTTTCATATAGAATAAACATATGAGCCATATCTCATGTGAAACCTGATATTTTCCCCATTAAAAATAGCTATACAAAGCAAAAATACTACAGAAAATGCTGAAACAGATAGTACTGGTGTATCTCTTGCAAAAAAAAAAAAAATCCTGCTAAATTACTGCCAAAAGACGTAACACTTCAGGGAAGCAGGGACTGTAAGAGAGAAAAAAAATAGAAGAACAAAGAATGAGGGGAAAAAAAAAATCCACTAGGCATGGCTACATGATTATGAAAAGATTAGGGGAACTTCTCATCTAAAAAAAATAAAATGAAAGTTAAAATGCATCTGCAACTATCAATTTCTTATTTTTGAACTGAGGATGTTTAAGGGACTACAATTTTATTTTCTTGAAAAGAATCTGCAGTGTTGCAACCAAATAATAATTGTCTTCATCACAAATACTAAAAAAAAAAAAAAATCAAAATCTCAAATGTGTCAGGGTGCGGAAGGAGATTTTCTGCTCCTTTAAGGGTATCTGGTCAAGGACCTTTTTCAGTACAAAGGACAATAAAACAGGAAGGAAGACGTACGCTATGGCCCCTGTTCCCCAGGGGTCGGTACTGGGGTGCATCTTGTTTAATATCTTTATTGATGACCTAGACGAGGGGATTGAGTGTACCCTCAGTAAGTTTGCAGATGACACCAAGTTGGGAGGATGTGTCAATCTGCCTGAGGGTAGGGAGGCCCTTCAGAGGGATCTGGACAGGCTGGATAGCTGGGCTGAGGTCAATGGAATGAGTTTCAACAAGGCCAAGTGCTGGGTCCTGCACTTTGGCCACAATAATCCCATGCAATGCTATAGGCTTGGGGCAGAGTGGCTGGAAGACTGCATAGAGGAAAAGGACCTGGGGATGTTGGTTGATGCTCGGCTGAACCTGTGCCCAGGTGGCCAAGAAGGCCAATGGCATCCTGGCCTGTATTAGAAATAGTGTAACCAGCAGGAGCAGGGAGGTGATCATCCCCCTGTACTCAGCTCTGGTGCGGCCNTTAGTGGGTAGGGATGGTGATAGGAGGACGGTTGGACTAGATGATCTTGTAGGTCCTTTCCAACCTAGTGTTTCTATGATTCTATGATGAAGGGACACAAATCTGGTGGACAAATGATAAGGGAAGCAGTAACAGAACCCGTACCTGGTCAGTCATACTCACTGATCAGGGCAGGGGAGAGATGGTGAATGTTTATTCAAGCAAAATTATCTGATTATGGGTTTGGAAACTTAAGGAAAAGAGGAGAAAACAGAAACGAAAGATAGAGAGACACAGACCTTACACTATAAAACATGGAAACAACGACAAGAAACAAATCTACTAGTCAAGCTAATTGATGGGCTATCAGGAAAGCACAAATGTGACTTTGAGTCACTTTGCAGTGTTGGAGGGGGTGGTGAGGCTTTGCAAGGTGCAGTGTGATAGTGCACTGATAGTGCGGCATGCCGGGGAAGGGTGAGTTGGGAGAAAAAAGGAAGGGGTGGGCAGAAAGATAGAAAAGGGTATAAAAGGGACCAGTTTGTGTGTAACAGGGCCCTGTCTGGCTTAAACCCTGTATGCTGTGCCAGATCACCTCAGTCTGTCCCATCTTCTCACATCTTATTAATTCTTTTTTTTTTACAAGATGTATTCTCCTGCTATTCCTTGTGTCTGTGTGTTGCAGAGACTCAGTGCAGCTCCTGGTGAAACCTCTGTGTGTGAGGGGAAGTGAGCCTCTGTGTGGCTGAGGGTGTCAGCTTCTGGAGTCAGACTGTGGTGTGGGCACCCTGTCCTGTGTTGCCAGCTGCTGGAGCTAGTTGGATCTCAGTGAGAGAGAGAGAGAGACCTCTTTCCTTCATTTGATGTAAAACATCATCCCTGCCTCTTTACCTCATTTGAACTAAAACAGTCAGATGGATACAGAAAGCTTCTCTCTTGCCCTGCCTTTTTTTTTCTAAAGTTAAATTAAAGTGAGGAGGGAGGTTAGAGATGAATGAAAAAACCAACATTTAATAGTCAGCTAAGATTGATGCTAGACATAAAACACTTATACTAGTTTCGTTCCTAATTATTACAGTGATTTTATCATTAAGTATTTATTTACTATTAAATGTAGGTTGTAAACAATATCTTACAAAAAGTGAATTATGATCTAAGTGCTGACTTTGCTAAATATTTTTTGTAACTTACTTTATTGAATATTGCTTATAAATTCCCATTATTAAATAGCGATTATTTCTTATTTTAAACACCTGATTAATCCCAGAATACATTGTTTGATCTGGAATACATTATGATGTGACTACAGTAAGCCTTAAGTGACACTCTTCTTCTAAAACTTATTTTGCCCTGATTTTTTTCTTTACTACCCTTTACTTTTATTTGTGTTATAAATATCTGTATTTATTGAAGAAAGTAGGAAGAAAATATACTCAACATAGCAGTTGTGATTTGACAATTATAATTTTATGTCTTTATGTGGCATTTGGTCCAGCCAAGTGACAGAGAAGAAGCTGCTTTTAAACTATGGGAAAAAATAATTAGAAACTAGAAGAGACCGCATTGCCTGGACACAGAGTAGACAAGCAGCTCCGTGGGGCCAAGGTGCTGGGGTCCATGGAGTCTTGCCATGGGGGCCATCTGGGCAGGGTCTGGCACCTGGGCCTGTCCCACTGTCCCAGCCAGGCTCAAGGCTGCTAAGGGCACTGGGGCAACATAACCGAGCACTGGGAACCTCCCTTGGGACAGCGCCAGGCTGAGGCCAGGGCAGGATCAGGACTTGTTAGGGTAAACTTGGTCAGACAACCCTGGCTTGTCTGCCCAGGAGGGGCCTTGCTGCCAGCATGCAGTGAACATAAAGGCACCACTCAGATCAGAGCTGCAGCATGGTGTGAACAGGGCGCAACCTTAGCCAATGGGGAAGGCATTTGAACCCAAGGGAATGTCATACCACATATCCTAGTATTTTGTCTGAATTGTAACCTGGCTTTAACGGCAGGCGATCAGACCAAATAGTAGTAGAATATATTTTTTTCTTTAATGGTAATAAAGTAATAGTTAATTTTGTATCAATATGGGATATTGGACTGATCAATTTTGCATACCTAACTCTGAAGAAAAGTAGTTGAACAACTCAGTTATATAAGTTTTACAGTTTTATACACATAATTTAAAGGCAGCCAACTGCCTGTAATGAAATTAGTTATGGTCACAGAATCACAGAATTGCAGGGGTTGGAAGGGACCTCGAGAGATCATCGAGTCCAGCCCCCCTGCCAGAGCACGTTCCCTACAGCAGGTTGCACAGGTAGGCGTCCAGGCGGGTCTTGAAGATCTCCAGGGAAGGAGACTCCACAACCTCCCTGGGCAGCCTGTTCCAGTGCTCCGTCACCCGCACTGTGAAGAAGTTCTTCCGCATGTCGGTGCAGAACTTCCTGTGCTCCAGCTTAAGGCCATTGCCCCTTGTCCTGTCCCCACTGACCACCGAAAAGAGGTTCCCCACCTCCATTTGCCTCCCGCAACTAAGACACTTATAAACATGAATCAGGTCCCCTCTCAGCCTTCTTTTCTCCAGGCTGAACAGACCCAGCTTACTGAGCCTCTCCTCATAAGGGAGATGCTCCACACCCTTGATCATCTTTGTGGCCCTCCGCTGGACTCTTTCCAGGAGGTCCCTGCCTTTCTTATACAGGGGAGCCCAGAACTGGATACAGTACTCCAGATGAGGCCTGACCAGAGCAGAGGAGAGGGGGAGGATCACCTCCCTCGACCTGCTGGCAATACTCTTTTTAATGCACCCTAGGATCCCATTGGCCTTCTTAGCCACCAGGGCACACTGCTGGCTCATGGCCAACCTGTCGTCTACCAGGACCCCCAGGTCCCTCTCTGTAGAGCTCCTCTCCAGCAGGTCATCCCCCAGCCTGTACTGGTACATGCGGTTATTCCTCCCCAGTCAACCTTGATGGTCAACCTTGATGTATTCTCCTCGTGGCTAAATTATGTGATCTTTATATAATGGTTATTTTTTTTCCCCACAGAAGGTTCTTTTACTTTGGTTTCTTAATATGTCTACTCTGGATGATCCATCAAAGTATATTTTCTCTGTTAACCTGCTCATCTATGGTACCATAGCTGATTTTCTTTTATATAGCTAATTTTCTTTTAAGTAGCATTAAGACACAGTATCTGGAGGATGTTTTACCACTTATGGTTCAAGATAGTCTTAATACATTCTTTGTCAGGAATATTCTTACTACTTTTCAGAGGCCCCAGAAATCCAGGTCATAGCAATATATATACATGTTGGTGAATGTGTGTATGTATGTATGTACAGATATGTTATACCTCCCTAACAACTTGTTACTAACACGTCTCTAATTATGGAATTGTTATTGCTATATCTTCTAAATGTGATTACTTTTCACGTTACAAGGAGAGTTCAAATGAAAACAATGGCATTAGAACACAGCTTCTGTTTGCAGTGTTCCAAAGACCAAAAACAAGTACCCCAGTTTCTTATCCTAGTATCTATATCTATGTATAAAAAGACTACTGACCACATTTTTACTCACCAGAAACATCCAAGCAAAACAAAAAGATAGAGAAAAATATATTGTAATAAGTTTATTCAAGCTTATTGAATAAGCAAGGAAAAAATGTATATCTCCCTGTCTTCTCTTCTACGTCTTAGTTATGTGAATATATGTCTTGCATATTGCTGAACATGACACCAAGGAGTGCATGCAGGAGTACCAAATATACCGATGTCGTTGTGACTATGCCATTTCTGCTTTGTCCAGAAAGGGGTGGGGAACTTCTAGGAAAGTTTACAAATGTTATTCCTTAAATATAATCTGATTGTTAGTGATGAGAATGTTGTAATACTTCATGTAGTATATATCATACTTATTCTGGAAAAAAGGAAGAAACAACCTGAAAGGTAGCAATGAGGGTACTGGTCTCTTTTCTTATGTGACAAATGATAGGACATGAGGAAATGGCCTCAGGTTGTGCATACAGTGTTTAGACTGGATATCAGGAAGATTTTCTTCACAGAAATGGCAAATAAACGTTGGAACAGGCTGCCAAGGGAAGTAGTAGAGTTGCATCCCTGGAGGTATTTCAGAGTTGTGTGAATATGGCTCCTATGGACAAAGTTCAGTGGTAGACTTGGTGGTGTTACGTTGACAATTGAACCTGATAATTTTTTAGAGGTCTTTTCCAGGCAAAATGATTCTGTGATTCTATAATCCTATGAAAAGGAATGAACAATTTGCTCTGTCTTCTGCTTCTGTCTTTCTCCATTTTAAAAGAAACACACAGTACATATTGATGTTAGAAATTTAGCAAAAAAGCAAGACTTTTGACACTGTCTCCCATGACATCCTGATAGCAAAGCTGAGAAAATGCAGGATAGATGAGTGGACGGTGAGGTGGGTTGAGAACTGGCTGA
>WBMW01004288.1:30445-41037 GCA_013396635.1 Penelope pileata
CATGATCTTCCCAGGCACAGAGGTGAGGCTCCCTGGCTTTTGCAGACATAAAATATCAAACTTTTAGTTAATTTTTCCTTCAACAGCGGTAGAACTTGCAGTATTTACATCCAAATAAAAAGAAGCTTTAAAGAGCAATTGTGACTCTGGTCTGGCTTCATACTTAACTGAAGTTACAGAAACCATTTTTCTACTTTTACATGTTTTTTTTTTTGTTTGTTTGTTTTCCATCCATCCATGTTGACCATAAGCAAGGAAGAGGGGGGATACTAAAATTTTTTTTATCACATTTAATTTGCTGGAACCAAAAATTCAGATGCCATTCTCATCTCTTGTAGCACTTTGTAGTATTGCATACTAAAGAGAAATCAACAGTCAATACAGGGAAAAATAGACAACGGAACACTCAGGACTGAGGAACTGATGGGACAGCACAGTTAATTGAAGTGTGAAGAGAGACAGAATGAAGATTCTGAGACATACCAATAGGCCTTATTACTTGCATCAGATTCTAGAGATAGTAGCAAGTCATTATATATTTTATGTTTCAAATTGTTTCAAGAGAAAAGATACATTACAGATTTTCATAAAATTACAGAGCTTTTTGAACAGATCTTACAATACATTTTTCTATCTCTTACTAATATTTAGTAGGGTATAGATCTCAATTTCTTGCAGACGTTTCTAGTTAATCACAGTTGTAGATATAAGTACTGGAAACCTGCTTAACTGTGACTTCATTTTTTATCAGTTCTTGAGGGGTTTTATTTGTTTGGCTTTTTTTTCCTTTTTTTAATCTACTCCATTGTTTGATGTTGAGTAAGTTTGATGATGATAATTGTGTAAGAACTTTAAGTATTGAAGAAACTTAGCAGCAGCAGCTTAAACAAAAGTGTATTGGGTAAGTTTTTAAGCAAGTGTTATATTGATCCTTATGCATGTAAGAAAGTGCAACCAAGTCATGGTTATGCAAGAAAAAACTAAAGGTGTAAGTTCGTATTATTCAAATGTGTATTTTTTATATACTAAACTATATATAAATATCTCTCTTATCAAAAACCATTCTTTATACAGACTACATTTGTAGATACCTGAAGTTTTGAACTCTTTTTAATTTTTGTCTTAAATGGATGTAAATGATAGTTTGGATGGCTGCAATTGGACTTTAGGTTAACAGACGTCTTGATCTGTATTAAATAACAAAAATACGCTCAGAAAACTCAAAATTTACTAGTACATCATCACAGTTTGAGGAATCTTGTCAGAAAGAAAGCTGCAGGAAGTACAGGCATAATTAGAGTTCCATGATAAACTTCTGGATCACTGTTGCCAAGTAAACATTTTAGAAATATATAGTTTTACAGCAGCTTGTTGTGTATAGAGAAGACTACAACTTCACTGATATCATTCCAAAAGCTAATACAAAAAACAGGAACTATCTTGGATGGCTTCATGTTTGGACTAACCACTGCATGAAACTAACTTATTCAAGTGTATCAAAGATACTGAAGATACATACTCTCAACATTTTTATCAGAAGTTAGGTTTGTAGGTTAATGCCTGATCATTCTCAATTTCATTAAGACTTACTGAAAATTTCATTATGGTTTCTTTTTGCTGAATATGTGATATAAGATACTTCCTGGCCAGAAGTTACTGGTTTAACTAGGCAATCACACCATTGCAAAAATGCATATACAGCACTGATTTGATCTAGGTAGTACAATTCAGAGAGAGTCATAGATAGATTTAATCTTATACAAGAGTTTTTTAAAGAAGTGAAAAACAGACTGAACTAAATAAACTCAATTTTAAATAATATCTAGTCAATGAGTTCAAGGAAGGGATGTGCGTGTATTTCTGTGTATTTCAAGATAGAGGCAGTTTTGCGTAGATTTCCCCCTGGGAACTCAGTAGGCATTTCATTAGTATTTGTCACTAACCAATTAATTTTCTACTTTTCATCAGATCTGAAACTCTGTTAAATTTTATGTAAATCTCTTGGTATTTGTCTTAAATCTAACCAGCCTTCGGTAATACATATAAAGGCACAAAGAATAGTAAACAGTTTGTGACACTTTCTGGTGATATTAACAACTGCATTTGTTGATGTTCAAGCAACATAGCTTGCAAAAAATATGGTGTATAAATGGATTTTTATTAATCTTTATCTGTTTTATACATCAAGCTGGTGTCATCTCATCATTTAATCCTCTTCTTCAAAAAAAAGACCCTTATCTGCCAAAATACATAGAAATTTGGTTTCTCTAACTGCCAAAAAAAATTTCTTTAACTTTTAGGATGTCATTTAGGACTGTTTTCACATAATTTAGCTGTTTTCATATCTTTGATTTTATAATATTTATTTCTTTATTTTTCTTATAGCCTAGTTTTAAGGGATCCAAAATTTGTATTGATGAGAAATAAAAAATTCAGAGCTCGTTTTTATCTGGTATCTTGTTGTCTTTCTTCTTATTAGCCAGAATAGAATGATATAATAACTTGAGCTAGAAGGGACTCACAAGGATCAAGTCCAACTCCTAGCTCCATACAGGGTCATTTGAAATACAAACCACATTTCTGAGAGTGTTGTCCAAACGCTGCTTGAACTCTGGCAGGCTTGGTGCCATGACCGCTTCCCTGGGGATTCTTTTCCAGTGCCAAGCTCCCTCATGAGGAAGCTACAGACCACAATGAGGTCTTCCCTCAGTCTCCTCCCCTCTAGAATGAACATGCCAGGTGATCTCAGTCTCTCCTCACACATCATGCCCTGTGGACTGTTCGCTATCTTTGTAACCCTCCTTCAGATGCTTTTTCATAGTTTTATGTCTTCGTGTTGCCCCAAACTGCACACAGTACTCAAGGTGAGGCCGGACCAGTGCAAAGCAGAGCAGGACAATCTCTTCCCTCAACCAGCTGGCAGTGTTGGGCCTGATGCACCCCAGGGTATGGTTGGCTCTTTTGGATGCCAGGGCGCACTGCTGACTTATTGTCAATCAGAACCCCCAGATTCCTTTTCTCAGGGCTACTCTCCAGCCTTTTGTCCCTCAGTCTGGACTCCAGGTTTGCTCTGTCCCAGGTGCATAATCCAGCACTTGTCTTTTGAACTTCATACATCTGGTGATTTCCCAGCCCTCTAATTTGTCAAGATACCTCTGCAAGGCCTCTCTACCCATGAGGGAGTCAACAATTCTTCCCAATTTAGTATCATCCACAGACTTACTTATACCTTCAAGTCCTGTATCCAAATCAGTTATGAAAGCATTACAGAGAACGGGCCCTAAAACATAGCCATTGGGAACTCCACTAGTGACTGGCTATCAGACAGATGTAGCCTGACCTGTCAGCCAATTGTTTACCCATCACATTATGCTTTTGTCTAGCTGTATGCTGGATATTTTGTCCATTAGGACACTGTGAGAGACAGTGTCAAATACTTTGCTGAAATCCAAAAGTGATTACATAACCGATTTCCCATGGTTAACTAGTTGGGTACAATTGTCATAAAAGGACATTAAGTTTATTAAACAGGACTTTCTCCTCATGTATTCATGTTGGCTGTGACCAATGACTGCATTGTCTTTTAGGTGTTTTTCAATAACTTCTAGAAAAATCTTCTCCATAATCTTTCCAGGCATCAAAGTGAGATTAAAATAACAAAATCCTTACAAGAAAAGCAGAAATCCTTTCCAGTTCTTCATTATACCTGCGAAAGGAAGAAAAATTATTCTTCAGCCAGTGTGCGTGACTGTTATTCCCTTAAATTAAATAAATAAATAAATAAATAAATAAATGTAAAGCTCATTTTCCTTTGCTGATTTTAATGAAGTAAGCCTTTGTACCAAGTCTACGAAAATCTTTTGTTCTCAGCAGGAGAACGCTTATTTGCATGCATATGCAAAGCATAGCTTAACAACTTATCCTGTATGGATAAACATTAAGTTGTACTCTTTAGCAGATCTTTTTCTTTATCAAGCTTTTGTTTTAAACTACTTCAGAAGATAATGATTTCTCATTTGCTAGAATTTGGATACCTTAAACAACTTTGTTTTCCTTTTTTTTTTTTTTTCCCTCCAAATCTACAGATTTCTCTGCTGGGAAGTTCATGCCTTCATCAGTTACTTATTTTCTGCTTACACAGATTCATCCAAATGTGGAAAATTTAGACGTAATTTGCCATTTTTCATTTAAGAGAGTTTATTATAGGGGAATGATAATGCAATAAAATGTAGTGGACAGTTGAGAGATTGAAAAAGTATTTGTCACATTTAAAGTAAATTAAATCTTTTCTCTCAGGCTTGTTTTCTCCTCATGATGCATAGCAGCAGGAGTTTTGTGAATATTTTAATCTAGGTAACAAATATTTATTGAATCACATGATGGGATTGCAGCTGGATTTGTGCTTTTCTCCTAATTATTTTCTACTCATGCATCAGTGCTTTTAAAGCTTGGATATCTCTCAGAAAAAAAATAAAGTTATATTTCTGAAACAGAAAAAACCTGCAATTGCTCACAGAACTCCTGGGATAAATAAGGATTTATTCCATTGTAAGACATAGCAGAGATTCACTCACTTGCATAGGCTTAGGATAGACACCCACCCCAAATTTAGGAGATGACTTTTTTCAAGTAAGATAAAAATCATGCTTGTAAACCTAGGCCTTGTTTTTAAAGCAACATTGGACAGAAATACCAGTAACAAACTGTTTGTTACTGCTATACGCAGAGCAAGTAGAATGTATATTTTCATTTAATATTGACAAATTTCGTAAGATTTTATAGACAATCTTTGAAGTGAAGAAGTGAACATTTGTTATTTAGCAATCTTCTTGGTTTTAAAGGAAAAAGAAAGCAACTTTATTCCTATGAATTTTAAGTCTCAGTCAACCAACTCTATAGGATGGATTTGAGTACCTGAATTTCTTAATTGTCTTTATGAGTATTCTTATAAGTTCAGAGTGATTAACTTAGGTGCTTTGATAATCAGAAGTCTTAAAAATGCTTTAATCTAATTTTTCTCTTCTGAAGACTTATGCTCCAGTTATTACTTTTTCATCAGTCTTTTTGATCCCTTTCATTTAAAGTAGAATATTTGAAAGAATTGGCTCCTGCACAAGAATTAATTTTATTATACATCCCTGTTTGCTAGTATCAGCAATACTCTCAGTAATTTCGTTGTTTCTTCATACATGATCTCAAGACATAAAGGTCAACTAGCCTTCCACATACTGTGCAGCTAATGGGAAAATACACTACCTCATACTTTTGCAGTTCACTTTTTGGTACACTTCACTCATTTTAAAGAGACGTCAGAGAAAAATTTTGGTTTTTTAATACCAGAGCATTTTTATAACAGTTGATAGAACACCAGAAGTTATTATGTTGCTGATGCTGTTTTTTTTTTTTTTAGTATAATTTTTCAGCTGCATTTTCTTTAATAATTTTACTATGCAGTTTTTTAAAACTCACTCCAAGCAAATACGTCATGCTTAGCTTGCTAAAAGAATGAAAGTACAATTAACGTATTTCTGCAATATTGAAAATGTGGGGGATAAGGAGAATGAGGAAGCGAGACCCAGATCTCTGTGGGGGTCCGAAAGCTCCTTCAAGACACAGCCTTGGACGGAACGGCCTCGGGAGAAGAACACCCTGAAGCTTGTGACCAGACCATGGATGAAGTAAACAAGAGCAAGGAAGAAGTGAAACATGGCTGTCTGCTAACTGTGTTGTTCTAAGAATGGACTGTCTGTCTATGGTACTAATAAGGAAACTGTGTAAGACATACTGTGCCGCCTTGTGACTACATTACCTAATGCTATGTTACCGATTTAACTTTTAGTGGAATCTTCCAGTATTTCTGTAACAGTATAAAAGGTGTTATTAGCCTTAGCAAGAAGGAAGAAAGGAAAGCAAGCATATACCACAACTAGAGGCCTCTGTATTACTTGCACGCGTGCGGCGACATGAAAAGGTCTGGCTTCATCATTATTTTTATGCAATCGGAGGAAATGAAAGAAGAAAAGAAATCATTTCTTGCTATAATGCATCGAAATCACTTGCCTTTTAAAGTAGTTCTTCAGCCCAGAAATCCATGTTCATAAGAAATTCTCCAGGAGGACCTCAAAGTTGGACTGGGTAGTAGTTTACTGCGAATTTTGAAGAGATTGCTAATTTCTGTGAAAGTGCACAGAGTATGGAAGACAAAATAACAATGATTAAAAATGTGGATAAAAATAAGGTTCAAGACTTCATGAGAGAAAAAACTGATGTGAAAATATGTAGAATTCTAAGGTGGCAAGGAAGAGGTGGGGGAAATAGTTTTGTTACAGTAGCTGAGCATCGTCAAAGATCGTTCCCATTTCAAGAAGATACTGAACTTCTTCCAAATGACCAACAACATCCTGTCTGACAAAGATTCATTTATTGCCTTATTGGGGTTGGTGAATATTAAGCATATTAGATGGTTATTCTCAGCTATCCGTGTGCATCAGCTAGCACACAATTACTTTGCACTTTAAAACTGTGTTTATCCAGCCTGCAGTGTGCCTGTGTGAATGGTAAAAGAGGACCAAACAGTGACACACAGATGGACAGTTATACTTTGAAAAATAGAGGAGGCAGATGTAGCATAGAGAAAGGAAGAAGGCATGAAGTCTGTGGAGAAGTGCTTGCTGAATTTGCTGACAGTGGAAGTACATATACAAGAGCAGCCATGAAAGTAATGCATCCTATTTTATTACATTGGACCACAACATCAGAGGAGGGTGTTGGTGGTATAGCAGTAGAGGTTCAGCCTTCCCACCAATATTCCATTACATTTTGTTGCCATGTGTCCCGCTCCAATTATTAGAGTGAGGGGAGATTCTTTAATATATACCTGGAATGAGATTGAGACACAAACGAGGTCAAATGTTGTCCGACCAGTTTAATGGAAATTCTGGTCAGTGAGGGAGACAGGGATGGGGAAGCAGGTGATAGTAAAAGATAGGAAGTAAGAGCGAGGGTTACATATAAAAAAGCAGGGACAGTCACCACCGTGGATCCCACGCCGTTGTGTCAGTCCAGGAATATCTTCAGGCCCATCTGGGAGCGAGGGAGCGAGAGCACAGGGGGAGCAGTAGCAGCAGCAGGCATGAGGCCGTCAGGTCTCAGGCAGCAGGAGAAGACATCAGAAGAAACAGGAGCAGGCTTCAGGCAGTGGGCATCATCAGGCATCAGGCCATCAGGCAGGAAGCAGGAGCAACAAGCAGACATCAGGTAGCAGGGCAGCAGGACCTCATGTCTCAAGCAGCAGAAGGTATCAAGCAGGTCCAGCCAGGCATCCATCAGACAGCAGCAGGTAGGCAGCTAGCAGGCAGCACCTAGGCAGCTCCTAGGCAGCTAGCATTTCCCCCATTGGAGAAGGTCTTCTTATCCTCCTTTTCAGCCAGCATGACATTCCTGGGCACCCAGGTATGTCACGTATCACACGAACCGGCACGAACGGGCTTGCACGTCTCTTTCTGTGGTTGCCTCCCTCAAGGCACCAGTCTGAAAGGCTGCTCGATGGCTGTTGCCATTTAGCGGCTGCTTGTCTCTCATTACCCCTGGTCTGCAAGCCTTCAGGCAGCAGGCAGGTGGGCAAACTTTGAGACAAAAGAGTTCTCACAGCAAGCTTTGAGACAAAAGATTCCAAAACTGTCTCTTACACCATGTGACAGACTACAGCAGAGAGACAGTCTGACAATATTGTGTCTGACATAGAAGTGTGTAAGAAGTAAAGGCATATGCTTTAAGGACGATCACACTCAAAGGTTTTTGTAGTTTCCAAGGAAGAGTTACACAGTAGAGAAAATTTGAAATAGGAAAATCTTGTCATGCTTCATACGATCTTAATATATTAGATATTGCCAGGACATTACTATGTGTTCTGTATGATGAGATGAGAATCAAGAATTCTAAAGACCTACCTAACTATCTTTCAGGACTTGGTCTTTAACAAATTACGTATTCTTCCCGGGCAGTTTAATGTACATAACTGTTCCAGAATTTGACATGGTTGGTGAGTTTAACAATACTTGGTATGGTGAATATTTGATCAATGGAATTCTTTCTATTTATTTATTCTGGTAATAATTATAAATTACTGTTTCTAAGTAAGGTATAAATAATAATCTAATAATAGACACTGTGTAGGTAATGATAAACTCTGGAAATCAACTGGATAGAAAGAAAAATTTTGTAAATTGCACACTGGGACCATATTCTCATTACTAAATCAAAGAGTTTACTATGTCAAGGAGGGTTTGACTGCATTTATAGCACAAAAAACTGTGGAGGAAAAAGTGTCTGAGAAATAAGGGATGTGGTTAAGATATTTATCAATAACCTTGATTTCTTTAGTTGTTTTTTATTTTTGAGGAGTTAAAATGAATAAGAATTTTGGTCAAAATCAGAAATTAAATACTTGTAAAATATTGCAAAATTATCTTCATGTAGCACAGCAATCTTTCTCTGGATGCTCAACAAGTCAAGACACTCATTTGCAGCATCCATGCAGAAGACTAAGGGTTATGTCTTTATCAGATATATTCCTATGATATAAGTTATACAGACTGAAATTAATCTATCCAGAAAAAGGTTTTTTGATGTTGCTACTAATATTATTATTAATGCTCTGAGTTACCTATCACATGCAGTCACTGTATACATAACTTTGTCCTTTGATATAAATTTAGAGATGAGGGAGGGTCCATTCTTAAGGTTTAAGTACCGCTGTTTGTAATAATGTAAAGAACATGATGAGAAGTTGTCTCTGGCTGAGAGCTTAAGTGGTATTCATTTTTTCAAATTCACATGCCTGTATTGTCTTCCGTCCTAGATGCTTACACCTATATTAAGGGGAACTGAGTCTGTATGTAGGGTAATTTTAATTAGTACAGCTAAAACCATGTCAATGTGCACAGTAACAATTAAACAGCATGAATGATCACATCTGGGTTAGAAATTGTGCATAGGTCTCTTTTATTGCTTGTATAAAATTTGCAGTGTTTTACTTGCAGACTCTTACTTCATTAATCTGCATTATGAGGATATTCTGTACCAAGATATCTACTTTTCCTTATTCCTTACTTGATACTTGTACCGGAAAAGTCCCAACTCATACAACTACACCATCTGTCTCATCCAAATACTCCATTGTCCTGTCTGGAACCAGGACCTCTGCTTCATGTCTTCTGGTGCTAGTTCTGCTGCTGCTTTCTTCTCATTGAACTCCCCCTTTCTTGAGCTCAGTTTGAGTTGTGTTTGTTTTTAGCTCATTATAAGTAACATCACAGTTAGCTGAATTGTTATCTTATATAGTTCAATAAAAGAGTTAATTATCTTGAAAGAAAATATGAAAGTAGAGTGAGGGGAGCTGCTCCCTAGTATTTAGTTGGTAAGAAAGGCCCAGCTGCAATTGAACAATTATATCAGAAGTCAGAACTCCTCCTTCTGTATTGTGATCTCAGGTGTGTACTGCTGTCTTGAATTGTGTCCCTAAATCGGTAGTTAAAAGACCACTAATAATTATGGCAATTACCTTTTGATAAAAGATTATATGTCAGAACATTTATATTGGACAGAGTAGATCAGGATTTTCTGTTTTGTATTATTCTGGTTCAATCTCAATGTTGAACTGAAAATGCCCTACAGACAGAATCACAGAGTAACGTTTCAGACCACTGTGAAAGGATTGGATATACAAAATAAGGGTAGAGAACTAGGAGCCATCTGTGTGCTCTGTGATCATGTGACTAGCCAGAGATGCTGGTTTCTTATGTCTGTTCCCTGGATTATTTGAATTTGCATTGCTACTGTGTTTGATAGAATAGAGAATGAGATGAAAAATATAATAAATGTGAATGTCAAAAGAAAGACATAAAAAGATAAGGTCTTCTAGAAGTTTGTTTTTGCTCTGCTTTGTTTTATTTTTCTGGATTTTTATGGTTTTGGATAGGAGTGAGGCCTTTACTAGTAAAATTTCTTATTAATAAAATCCCCATTTTCTCTTGGTATTGTAGGCCATGAGATGACCAATTCAGTTAGAATCACAGAATATTAGCATCATTTATGTTGCAAAAGGTCTTCATAATCATCAAGTCCATTCATCAGCTTACCTATTGAGTCATTTAACGCAACTTGTACAGATTTTGTCTTAATAAACTCCCCAAAAGTTTTAGTCAAAAAGAAGAGCTCAGAGTTGTAATGCCCACAGAAGTTACATATTTATTCTAGAATAACTGAATTATGCATGTGATATAAATAGAGAGTGAAAACAAGGACAAATGAAAGATAGCTGAGAAAAAAAAATAATAAGAACTTTGGGAAATGAACACTAAGTCACTGAAAATCTCCAAGCAATTGACTAATTCCATGTTTTACTGCACTGCCAAAAACTTCCAAGGGTGCAATGTTAATAAGGTAAAAGCTGTCAGTAGAGCAAAAAGCAGCATCAAATGGAGATGAGATCATCAAAAGAGCTGAGAAATAATATAAAAAGGGAAGGGAAGGGAAGGGAAGGGAAAGGCACATCGAAAAAGAAAGAAAAAAAAAAAAAAAGAGAAAAAAGT
>WBMW01004288.1:42669-58559 GCA_013396635.1 Penelope pileata
AAAAAAAAAAAACAAGGACTTTTTTACAAGAAAATGTCTGTGTCAGAAACAATTTATGTAATTTATTCTTTTTTATTCCAATTCAATTCCACTCCTGTCCTTTTTTTTTTCCTAGTGATGAAAACTTTTCATATATCAGAGCAAAGATCATACCTATTCTATTACATTTTTCCAAAGCTCAGTAAGATGAAATTTGAGATAAAATCTCATCTGTTGAAATAGAAGGCAGACAACAGAATACTGTGTGTGTGTCTACACGTTAGTACCTTTAGACACTTACAAGATGTCCTAAAGGACCAAAACAACCTGAAAATTTGAATAGAACATAGGATCATTAAGGCTGGAAAAGACCTCTAAGATCACCAAGTCTAACCTCCAGCCCATCCCCACCATGCCACTAAACCATGTCCCCAAGTGCTGTATCTCCATGATTCTTGAACAGGGATGGTAAATTCCTGACCACAAGTACCTGAAGAGCTCCTGCTCTCAGCTAACATTGGCTCCCATCCACACTGCTTGAACACTTGAAGCAGTTCTGATCTCCCTACCACCTTTCCAGCTCCCTGAAGACCAAGAGCCCCGTTCTGCCCATCAACCACTCACCACTGACCCAGCATGGGACATTCCTGTGCACGCTGCTCCTCACTGCATTTCCCCCTGCTGTCACTAACAGAGCTGCCCCAGCACATGCTGCCTACGCCCCCACCTCCTCCACAGGCACCAGAACAGAGCACAGGTATGGCTACCACAACCTGTCTATTCCTACATAAAGCTTTCACCACAAAGTTGCTAATATTCCACAGATTTCCCTGTATCACTCCCTAAAGTTACGGGACAGCCTTAACTCTCCTTCTGAATGCTCTTCTGTAAACAGGAGTTATATAGTAAACAACAACTTTTTTTTTTTATAAAAAACAGTTCTACATGTGCATATCTTTTATAACATTTTGTCTGTAAATTGAAATAAATAATTACCTTTTCCAACGCTTTCCAAAAGTATATAAAAAAAAAAAGCAGTAAGTGATACAAAATATTTGTTTAGAAAATCTCATTCTTTTGTTACCAAAATATATATGATCATTATTGACTTATCAAGAAAAGATTTGAATTTAGTTATTGTTTGATTGAAACTCTTCATTACTGATAATGCATGTTTAGGATAATGATTCCACAGAAAAATATTACTGCTATCCATCTAGTGTCTACAGGCATATCTACATTCATAATTTAATAACAGATCTTCAAGACCTGAAAAAAGCATTTGGCTTGGAATTTGGTAAAACATTTTCACAGATTTTTTTTTTTTTAAATATACCTACATTTTCAACATCAACAGACAGCTTTGTACTGAGTGCCTAACTTAGAAAGACACACTATGTGGACATGATTCAAACACGTTTTTCACATCTTTTTCAAAACATGCCAAAAAAATGCAAAGAATACTCAAAACTAATAAACTCCTACAGATTTACTATGTTGGTGCATTTAGCTTTTACATTTTATATAAAACTTTTACTTATTTCCTATCTCTCTATGGTAGTTCTTTCATTTTATGGTTGCTGTTTCAAGAAAAAAACAAAAAATATTTAAGCATCTCTATGTATATGTGTGCATACGTGTATACGCGGAAACATAAATGGAAACTATACTTAATGTAACTTTTAATGGGATCTTATGTGTGTGTATATGTATAGAGGATTTGGTTTACACTATTTAATTCCATCAATACAAACAAGATGGTTAAACTAAGAGTTCAGACAACTCAAGCACCTTTTAATGTCACAGAAAAGCAAAAGTGGTGTCTATGACTCCGCCAATTGTCATCATATCCTGGAGAAAATGCTTCTTAGTAGAAAACTATCTCCATTAATAGTTCTAAAGACAGTTGTATTAATAGAGAACTACATCTCTAAACTATCTATATCTTAGTTTAGTAAAATTATTCAAAATCCGAGTCAGATTTCGTTCCACAATAGAATAGAGAAGTCCATTGGCTACCACTAAAAGGAATAAACTTAGCAAAAAAGCTGCTAATTTTATGGAGATAAAACTTAAAAATGTGTTTTGATATAAATTTTCCAATTCATTAAAATAATTCAAGACTTCATAATACGTCTTTAAAAGAATTTCCTAAATGAGAAATATATGACTTTGGATCATATATGAGTAGTATATATTTCTTTCAGCCAATTTCATTGTCTTCTCAAAATATGATTAGATTTGTATTATGATATTTAACATATTTCCTAGAAATGTGTAAGGTAAAACCAGAAATGCATTAAGGGAGCCTTATTGAGTTTAACTACAGAATATTTGCTAAACTCAGTATGTCAGCCAAGTTCCAAAATCCCTGAAACCAAAAGAAAGTATTCTAGGCTATTATTATCCTAGAATATTAATATTTAGAATATGTTTTGTGACAAAAAAAAAAAAAAAAGAGAGGCAGTAGTTTTTTCATGCTTCATTTTTCCATTTTTAATGCTATTTAGGGGAAGCAATAAATGTGTTTGATTAATACCTAGATTTTGAGGAGACTTTTTTTAAAAATAATCACCTTGCACATTTTAAATCTTTTGTTTTATGAAGAGTGTTTTGTCTTTTTTTGTTTCTTTATCCACTGTTTCTATGGTATGTTTTGTTAGAAGTGTTTCAAAGTCATAAAGATGAAGGCTTTCTTCTCTTGGATAGTCAAAGTTAGGTAGAAATCTCTAGAAAGAGGGAAACAGAATATTATCTGGGAAAAAAAATTAAAATGAATAGATCAAATGGAAAATAAGTAATCAGTTTTCTGGAGGCAAAGAAGAAATAACTCTTTGTTATCTTTGTATCTTTGTCTTGGAGGTCTGTTAGAGCTTTTGGTGACCCCAAGTGCTCTTAAAAGTTGCCAATCTGAAAAGAAAAAAAAAAAAAAAAAAAAAAAAAAAAAAAAAAAAAAAAAAAAGAGGTACCATTCTTCAAGGGCCAATTATTTTTTTTCCATATCCTTCATATTCTATTTTATCTTGTCTATGTCTAATTTTCTTTGTGTTAAAAGTTCACTTATTCTTAGGGCATTAGTGCTTTGGTTTTGGTTTTTGTTTTGAGTTTTTGTTATTCTTGTAAAAGAAAGCATTAAGGATTAAAAGCCTGTTCAGTGTTTCTTATGTGCTTACCTAAGGCAGAAGAACAGGCAAACCCAAATTAGAGATCCCAGATGATTTGCAGCCCCATCACAAAACTGTGGTTAACAGCTGTATGATGGTTAGCTCAATGGTTTTAGTAGATATCATCATCATTGGAGCATGTGTGGTGTGTTCCGGTCAGAGTAAAAATGGCTTGAAACATCATCCAGACGATCTGAATATTTATGGAAACATAAAACATTTAACCACATAAAACATACAGCAATTGTATTTCTGTAAGTCCGAAGATTTTATATAAGCAAGATTTTGTTATATTGCAGTTTCGATTTTTCGCAAGTCATCAACAGATGCTGTAAGCTAAATCAGAGACTGAAGAAAAGAGCCTTGGGTGTTTTGCTAATTACAAAGAATTCATGGCCAGCTGGAAGTCAGAGCAATGTGTGCTTAGCTGCTCTGAATAGTCTATGTTTTACATGCAGCAGTCTGTGCATATTTGCGCTGATTGTTCAAGGGGAAATAATTACTGTTTATGAAAGATTGTCCGTTATTACCTAATTAGAGAGAAAATACATTCTATAACAGGGAACATCTTGCTGTTATTCTTTAGAATTAGAAAAAATATTTCTGTACTGATACTGCTTTCCGTAAATATAACAGTTATGTTATACATGCAATATGCTATTCTACAGAAGTAAGGGCTCAAAAGTTTCAGAATTTTTAAAAATATCATGAACCACTTTGAATTTATGACAGAGCTCAAAGTGAGTATGGGGCAAAAAATGAACTGTAAGGAATTCTTTTCCAGTTATGATCTTCTTTCTTCATCCATAATCTGGGACTAGAAAGAACAAGCACAGTAAACAGCACTTGAAAGAACACGGTCATCTTCTTCTCAGTTTCTGTCCCAGAAACACAGGAAACAAGGTTTCAACATCTCCTTCCCCAACAATTCTTTTCCCCACAGAATCGTATGGAAAGCACTACCTATGTTACGCACCCTTGTGAAATCAATGTCAGCATGGGTCTCGCTGGTTGATTAAAGCAACCTTAATGCTACGTACAGTTTGGTAAAGCAGAGAGACTTTTTTTGGCTACTGCTGCACTTTTTACTTGTACTTGAATAGGTTAATTATAGAGTTTGGATTAAAAATTCATTTAGATGGTAGCTTACACTAATTCAGAGTAAGGAAATTCAACAATACATGAAATCTCTTGCTCCGAGAAAGAGCTCGTGGAAAACATCTTTTAGTGATGAGGTTAAAAAATTGATAAATAACAAATAAGGTCACTAGACTATCATCCAGAGGCAAAAGACCTTTATCTATTCAGAGGCATAAATATGAAAATTCTCCCTCACTTTCTATTAGGAATGTTTCTTTATAGAAGTAATATTTCTGAGTCTGACATTACTACTCATTTTCATTTTTCTAGTGTTTATCCTTCACTATTTTACAGACAGTATATTTTAGTCCAAGGTTTTGAACACTCTGTGGGACTGTGTTTTTCATACTGGAGTTGTGTTTGTAGTCAACTACAGACAAGAATATTTGCTCCTTGTTAAAACAGAGGAAAGAATTTTTCAAGTATGAATTGTAAATAATATTTTTTCAAATTTTTTTGTTCTTATGAAAAAATATTAACCAGCTTTAGCCAAGCTTTTAAGACTTTTTTCTGTTTCAGTGTATCTATGACCTATCTCAGGAGGTCAAACTACTTCTCATATTCTCAGCTGTAAAACATATCCTAATTCATTCTTACCCTAGACTTGGAGTGAGACACAAATGGGCCAAAATCTGCACTCTTATTTCTACAGAAAAGAAGCCTATGTATGCAAATCTATTGAGATTTTGCAGCAGGGTTGAGAAGAGTCTAGAAGCTACCCAATTTTAAATAACAGAAAATTCAAGGCAGCTTGAAATGGGACCTGCCACTGGCCAAAACTGAGCCAATAAGTGATGCTGGTTGTATTTTTGTGAGAGTATATTTAATAATGGATAAAAAAAACTGCTGTGCCACAACAGCTGGGAGATTGGAGTGAGAAAATCAGAGAGAAACAATCTTGCAGACAGGGAATTGTCCACTCACCAAAGTCAGTGAAGAAAGAGGGGCAAGAGGTGCTCTAGATGCTGAGCAGAAGTTTACTTGCAGCCCAAGGAGAGATCTATAGCGGAGCAGGCTTTCTTCCTGCAGCCCATGGGCACCACATGGAGCAGATCTCCACATGCAGCCTGTGGAAGAGCCCATAGTGGAGCATGTGGATATGGCCTTGTCTCATTCCAATTATTGGAGCAAGGGGGGTGAGATTCTTTAATATACCCAGAGTGAGATTAAGACACAAACGAGGTCAAATGTTGTCTGAGCAGTTTAATACAAATTCTAGTCAGTGAGGGTGATGGGGATGGGAAAGCTGGTGATAGTAAAAGGATAGGAAGTAAAAGCAAGGGCAACATATAAAAAAGCAGGGATAGTCATCGCCATGGCTTTGGCACCATTCTATTGGTCTGGGAATATCTTCAGGCTTGTGTGGGAGCGAGGGAGTAAGAGTGCAGGGGGAGCAGCAGCAGGCAGGTAGGCAGCAGGTGAGCAAGGCCTCAGGTCTCAGGCAGCAGGCACCAGGTGAAGCAGGAGTAGGCCTTAGGAGAAGCAGGAGCAGGCCTCAGGCAGCAGGCATTAGGAGACATCATCAGTCAGGAGGCAAGTGGCAGGAGGCATCATCAGGCAGGAAGCAGGAGGCAACAAGCAGGCATCAGACACCAGATAGCAGGGCAGCAGGACTTCATGTCTCAAGCAGCAGGAGGTATAATTCCCTTGTTAGAAGGGTCTTTTTATCCTCTTTTTCTGCCAGCATGGCATTCCTGGGCACCTAGGTAAATGTCACATGCAGCAACTATGGGCATGTAGTGGCATGAAGGGGCATGCACATCCCCTCTTGATGGTTGCATCCCTCAAGGCACCCACCTCGAGAAGCTGCTAATCGGCCATTTAGCAGCTGTTTATCTCTTGTTGCCCATGGTCTGCAAGCCTTCAGGCAGGCAAACTTTGAGACAAGAGTCCTCACTGCAAGCTTTGAGACAAAAAGTTCAGAAACAGTCTCTTACAGGCCTGATGGAGCAGACTGTGGAGAGGAACCCATGGTGGAGCAGGAGGTCTGGGGGAGCTGCCACCTGTGGGGACCTGTGCTGGAGCAGTTCACTCTTGAAGGATTGTACCCCATGGTATGAACCCAGTTCTTGAGGATCTGCAGCCTGTGGAAAGCCCACGCAGGATCAGTTTGGATGACATTCTATGGGAGGAACTCCACACCACAGCAGAGGAAGAAAGTGAGGAAGAAGGAAAGGCAGAGACAAAATGTTATGGACTGACCACAGCCTCCATTTCCCATTCCCCTGTGCTGATTGAGTAGAGGAAGTAGAACAGGATGGATGGGAAGAAAGAAAGCAAGAAGGAAAGAAAGAAGGAAAGGTGTTTTGAGATCAGCTTAAGGTATTAGTAAAGTGTTAGATGTCTCCTGTCAATTAAGCAGCTGTGGAGACAATAAAATGTCTGCAAGCACATAGAATTAAATGAACTTTCATAAAATTTTCTCTTAAGGAAAAGGAAGCAAAGGCAAATTTTTAACCGTAGGAGATCATAAATAGGCTAAAACAAAAACTAAATCAAACAAACAATCAAAAAATACCTCCCAAAACAATGTCAAAATCATCACCATGAAGTAGTGGGTACAGGCTAAATTCATGATGTATCAATGTAATTCCTTCACTAAGGAAGATGTGGGTGTTAACTTCATGTCTCTCAAGCCTATGAAACTAGGTCTCTCTACCTATGTTATTTCTACCAGAAGTAAATCTTTTTTTTATGTAACAGATTTGTAACCTAGAGATAGAGCAGAGGAAGGAAGACAAAAATATTGTATTACAGCTTATTACTGTGAAATACTTATTCTGCTCATATGAAAAGAGTAAAAAATGTATTATCCTTACTGTTCCTTTAGGCTATTTTACTGTTCAGAAATCGTTATTCAGGATATATTTCTGTCTTGTGTTCTGTGATTACTTTAGAGTTTACCAGGTTGCATTTCTATACCAGACATCTAAATTCTAAGGTTTTTTAAGGTATCTGTAAATCAGTCTGCATATGATCTGCAAAGAGACACATGAATAAATATGATATAGCTATATAAATGGTCTCTTCTCTAGGATATTAGACAACTGCATCACATTTTTTCGCCCTAGTGTATCTGCATGTGTACTGTGGTCTTACTGTGTTATCAATACAAGAAAGGTCCTTTGAAAGCAAATATTTAACTTTAGGCACATTAACAATCTAGTTTTGCTAATAGACCTACATATATTTTCCTGAATGTATGTACACATGTAAAAGTTTACAAAATTAAAATAAATTCCTCAGAGTAAGTGTTCTATATGTATTCTTATCAGCTAGAGAGACTACTTAAAACTGAAGTGACCTTAATTTTCTTTTTGGTTTTAAACAAGAATTTGTGATAGTTGGGAGAAAAAGAAGTATTATAGCAATGATAAAAAATTCAAGTTAACAGAAAAGGACAAAGGGAGAAGAGAGATTCAGGTGTGAGTGCTGGATACATATCTGAACTCCTCAGGGTCATGAAATGTATGCCGGCACTGATACGTTCTTTGGCTGAAAGCACAGTATATTGCTTTAGTACTGTCTCTGAGTCTATTAAAGATCCAACTGAGAAAAAAACGTCAAATGAGAGATGACAAAATGACTTAGATGCCTCATTTGAGGTTGCAGTTGTTTCTGCAGTTCAACTATTATTTTTTATGACTTAGGTTTCATGGTCCATTTTTTTTTATAACAATGTTAGAAAATAATAAGAATATCATCATGCAAAGCTCATCCTGTAAACTAGGTGTATGCTGAATGTGCTACATTTTTTGCATGTTTTTTCAAAGTAATTGAACTAAAACCAGGGCAAAATCTCAGTTCCCTGAATTTCACTTGATTAAAGCCTGCTAGAATTGTGTTGAGATTTAACCCAGCAGGCAGCTAAGCACCATATAGCTATTCACTCACTCTCCAACCCCCAGTGAGATGGAAGAGAGAATTAGAAGAAATGTAAAAGTTTTGGGTTGAGATAAAGACTGTTTAATAGGACAGAAAAGGAAGGGAAAATAATAATCATTGTAATGATAAAAGTGTGTACAAAACAAATGATGCACAAAGTAATTGCTCACCATCTGCCAACTGATGCCCAGCCAGTCCCTGAGCAGCACCACTCAAACCTACCCCATCCCTACCAACTCCCCCATTTTGTAACTCAGGATGACACCACATTGTATTGAACATCCCTTTGGCCAGTCTGGTCAATCAGCTGTCCTGGCTTTTTCCCCTCCCAGTTGAAAAGTCTTTGACTTAGCATAAGCACTGCTCATCAGCAACCAAAACATCGATGTGTTACCAACATTATTTTCATCCAAAAACTAAAACACAGCCCCATACAAAGCTGCTAGGAAGAAAGTTAACTCTATCCCAACCAAAATGAGTACAATTAGCTAAAAGCATAGCTTGAGAAGGAGTGGTCTCACACATTATTAAGAACCCAGATTTCATTTAATTTCCCTCTTCCAACAATATCTGTAGTGTTCATATTTTATGCAATCCCAGTGTAGCTTCTTATTTTCAGAGTTTCTCCGAGGCCATATAGTATGGGTACTGGAGCCTTCCTAATTTCTATCTCTACTGAAGACAAGTCCACAAATACCTTGTCTATGTTCTTTCAAGACTATTTTTACGTATGAACCAGCTTCTCTTCTTTTCTGAGGCTGAGTCCATCTCAGATTCTGTTAAAAAATTGCATGGTTTTACAATTTTAGAAAGGACAAGAGATTCTTTTTGGTGTAAAGCTTGAGATCCCTTTCTGCACCAAGATAAGGACAGTTATTTTGACTGGAAAGTGCAAAATTTTCTTATTTTGCTGACAATGCTTTTCCTAGGAGAGAAGTAGACAATCACATGATGACCAGATTGAATTTCTGTGGCACGGATTCTTCATTACCATTGTATTATTACACTAATTGTTTTGAGGTCTTTTTCCTATGCTATGTTTTTATTTTGTTCAAGTTTTCTTCATTACTGTTCTGGTTTCAGCAGGCNCTATAAGTTGAAGCAGAATCATAAACAAACAGAATTGAAGACAAGTGACATTATGACAGTCACATTGATTATTCTATTACCATTCCTTGAGAAGCTGTTACACAATATATATGTGTATATATGTGTATATACATACACACATATATGCTATATATATGTGTATATACATACACAATATATATGCTATATTTGCCTCTGCAGCCCTGCATAAGTGTGAAACAACCCTGAGCATTCTCAAGTCTCAACGTGACCTCAGGTCAGCATGTGGCCAGGTCTCACTTCAGATCTGGGAGATACAAAGTTCTACTGGCTCCAGGGTTCTGATGTAAACATCAACTTGACTTGACCTAATGCATCAGGAGATGCATTACGTTAGCTTGTCTTTTTTTTTTTTCTTTTTTGGTTAGCTTTTAATCATTCTTTCTTCTCTCACTGTTTGATTTCAGCATTTGAGATATTCCACTATCCCTTTTTCTTACTTCTGAAGCCATCTTCACTGATCCAAGAACAAAAGTGACACAGATTTTTTCAGTGATAAGACTGATCTCAAATTTCACCTAGTGAAATCTGAATATTAAATACAAAGAAGCAGGAGCAATTAGGATGCTAGCAGACAAAAGTATTCAAAAAAATGGCTTCTGTGGAGCAAGGTGGTGGAAAATGAGTAAGGAAGCAAAATCAATTGCATGAGTAGAGAGAGCATAGGCAATTCTTCATTCTATTATAAACAGCATTGAAATTAAACTGCAATGGTAAATATGAGCAGCCTTTTCCTCCTGGATATGTAAGGTGGCAAGAGGTCAAGTGGTTTCTAGAATGATAGACAACTTCATTTTTTAAAATGAATTTTACCTGAATATTGATTAAAATTAAAAACAGAATTCAGGACTCACTAATATTTTCTGTTTCTTCTCACTTTTTCCCCCACTTCCTAAGAGGGGGATAAAAAAAGGAAGTGCAGTAGACTTGCAGAACAATAAAAAAAAAAGACTAGTTTCAATTATCCAATTTACCCATATCCTGGGTTATTTTAAGGAATCTGGCTGTCTTTTTGGGTAATTACAAAGCTATAAACTGAGAACTCAAAATCTGAACTGAAAGGCATACAACTACATCATAAAAAATCATTGTGCTTGACAGTGATATACTGCACAATCCTTTTCTTAACAGATACTTTGATGGAAAGAGTAAGATAAAAGTCTTCAGTCTCTGTGCAGCCATGTAATTTCCATCTCATATGGAAAAATAATTTTATGCCTCACGGGTCTGTTTCAACATAAATCATAATGCCATGCAGTAAAGACAGCTTTTAATTTTCTACTTTTAAAACAATTTTTGGTTTTACTTTGTTTATGTTATTATCCTTCTAGCATTTTTCTATATCAGTACCAATATCAAGTATTAAAGCTACATTAATAACCAGAGGGTAAAATCAGCTACGCAGGTCTTCATGTACTATGTTATCAAGGAAATGTAGGCAAGCCTAATTGATATAAAGTTTAAAACACCTACATGATAGACAATGCAGTCCACAAGTAAACTGAAAATGTTTGACCCTACTTACAGATTTCCACTACATTAGTTCCATTGTATTAATCAGTTTCAGTACTCATGATTTGCTTTACATGTATCGAAGTTCCTTTTCTCCTCTCTGAAATCAATTTTTTTTTTTTTTTGTAAAGTTAGTTGTAGAAGATAATTTCAGTACAAGACTGCTAGGAAACATAACACAGAAAAAAATCACATTTTTAAAATATAAATGTTCCAGGCTGGAAACTAAGAAATTAGACTCATTTTTAATTGACATATACTTCATCCTATATTTGAGGATTCTATATATGAGTAAGTTCCTCAAGTAATAAGAGTCATCATGTATAATTTGGAGGAACGTTCTCATTTGGCAGCTCTTAGTGTTTTGCAAAGGGAAACTGAAATGACAGATAACCTTTGCAATGAATCCAAGGAAAAGCTGGACTAGATTCTTGGAAGATATACATTCCAAACTAAGTTAACAAAAATACCATAGATTATATGTATTATATATATTAATTTCACTTTTATATTACCCTAATGTGTGGAAGCACTTTTTATGGGAAAAAAAGAATGAAAAAACACCCAAAACTAAACAAAACCAGAATAATTATTACATTCTCTCCACTCACAATCTAAAAGCATGCACTGGATGAGAACAGTATTATTTACCCATACTCAAACATATGACTCATGGCCATAAGCTGAAAAGGGCACCTCCTTCTTATTTATTGTTTTGCTCTCATCAATTTGCTGAGAAACTTTGATCTATAGGAAGTTTGTTTTTGTTTTTTTTTTTCCACTGGGACACTAAATTATTCGGACTGAGATATCTGCCTTTCTGTCATATGGTCCTAAATTGATTTTTGAAATTCAGCTCATGTCAAATGAAGGCTGTAACCACTCATGTAGGGAAAATAATAATAATAATAGAAAGTTTAGCTGGTATACAGTTGTGCCCTCATATTTCTTTGTTTTGATCACTTAAAGGGTGGAATTAACTAGACAGGTGATACACTGCATCCTAGTTATGCTGCTTTATGCTTCTTTAACAGTTTAAATTTGTGTGGTATACGAAATATAATACTGTAGACATAAGAGTAATGTCACCTCCGTGTCTAAAAAGGACATTGCAACATTTCCTGGATCATAGCAAAAAGTCCTACCCTTCTCCCATGCACTGTTTCTTTCTCTTTTGACTTAAGTAAATAAAGACTGTTCAGTAGAAAGGCATGTATTAACACCTTCAGAGTGATTATGATTTAATTATTTACAATTTCTCCCTGAAGCAAAATAATGATACTGAGGAAATTCCTCAATACTGGTACAACTGTGTTGCAAAAAAACCCAGCATATTTAAGAAAGATAAAAAGTGCTTCACAACAGTAGCTGGGAGAGAAGTGAGAAAACGTAGAAAGAAATAGCCCTGCAGTCACCAAGGTCAGTGCAAAAGGAGGGCAGGAGGTTCTCCAGGTGCAGAGCATTAGTTCCCTTGCAGCTCAAGGAGAGGTCCATGGTAGAGCAAGCTGTCCCCCTGCAGCCCACGGGCACCATGCAGAGCAGATCTTCATGTGCAGCCATGGATGAGCCCACAGTGCAGCAGCGGATGTGGACTGAAGGAGGCTGCAGCCCATGGAGAGCCCCCGCAGGAGCAGGCCCTGGGCCAGAGCTGCAGCCTGTGGAGAGGAGCCCACAGTGGAGCAGGAGGCCTGGGGAAGCTGCTGTCTGTGGGGACCCATGCTGGAACAGTCCACTCCTAAAGGATGGGCCAAGTGGTACACATGCACGCTGGAGCAGTTCTTGAAGATCTGTAGCCTGTGGGAATTCCACACAGGATCAGTCCAGGAAAGACAACATCCCATGGGAGGGACCCCACAGTGGAGCAGGGTAAGAAAGTGAAGACGAACGAACAGCAGATGATGAAGCATTATGGACGGGTCACAGCTGTCATTTCCCTGTGCTGCTTAAGGAGAGGAGGTGAAATAGCTTGAATGGGGAAAAGGTAGTTTGCTTTTAGCTTTCACTGCTCTAATCTGTTATTAGTAGAAAATAAATTACATGAATCTCCCTATGATGAGTCTATTTTGCCCATTACAGTAATTGGTAAGTAATCTCAACCCTTGAGCCCTCTTTCATCATGCTTTACCCCCCAGTTGCTTTGAAAAGAGAGAGTGGTGTGAAGTTTAGCTAGACAGCAACGTGAAACCACCATGCTTTCATAACCTTTTCAGTATGAGATCAAAACTGAGCTTATTACTATCCTTTAAAAAGTGTGGGGTTGTAATTCCATCATACAAGAAATACTAAATGTCTAAAAAAGTTTTTGAAAGATATTTTTTAACATCTGTTGATTTCTTTCATAATTACATTGCCCTCTTGATATCTGTAGTGTTTCACAAAAATAGAAAGGAATATTTTTATTTACTTCAAAGAAACTATGCTCAAGAGCTAGCTACTCAGAATTGTGAAAGAAGCTGATTTGCTTGTTTGTCAGACAGAAGAAAATGGGGGAAAATAACATTATGTATAAATGAATGCTAAAGACTCTTCCATGAAACTTTTTGTTTTCCTTTCTTATTTTAAATGCATTTACAAATATTTGTTTTAGAAACACATTTGTATCGCTGCTCATGTGCAAACAATTAAAATTATTTTCTTAATAAGAAGGAGGCATGCTTTGAAGTATCCACTCACTTTATATTTTTATATCAGACTGTAAGTGTTCCACTATAAGATCAAGGTCAGAACAATCTGAGATTTGGATATCAGTTTCAGTGTGATCAGAGAGATAGGAAAAAATCATGGCAGATGTCTTTTAACCACTCTGATATGGCATACGATGGAAGCCTATCTCACACTTCAGTCATCTTTTCAGCTTTGCTGACTTTTATTGGAATTTGCATTTGTTTATCAGACAATAAATTGGAGTCCAGATGTCAGTGCAGTTGGTGCTAGCCACATCATCTTTGTTTCCTCTGCCTGTCACAACCAGGGGAGTAGAATTTAAATAGCCAAGATGCTATTCTTTAGATTTGGTACACCGATTCTTATGCTTGTATGGAAATGTGAGAGGTCATCTGCATTTGACTCTTGTGGAGGCTACCCACAACTACACACATAAACAATAAAGCAGACAAGCATCAAAGCCTGTGGGACTTAATAAATAAGAACTGCTAAAAATAGTGTTGTCTACTGCTGTTCCCTTCACCTCTAGTTCTCACACCCTGAAAAGGAGAAAATCGCTGTTAAGAAAACACGAGGTAACCTTACAGCCATTGATTCAATTTACTAATGCTGCCTGACTTTAAACTGTTGGTAGGGTGACTTGTACGTGTCCAGAAATGAGTTCCAAGAGTCCATGATTTGCTATTAGATCTACTTTCAGCTCATGCACTCTCCCTAGAGTCCTTGACATATTTGACACATTCTGAGTGCTAAAACAAATCTACACAGTGTGCTCTGGGTTGCTGACCCAGAAGGATTTCACTTTTGAGGTTGGCCTCAGGGGAAGTGAAACCCATGAATGGCCAGACATGGGAGACTCATAGAGTGGTCAATATCTCTGTGGTCAAAGTGGTCAAAGACTCACAGGGACAAATAGTGGATTAAAATGAATCACTTATTTCTGCCTACACGATATTTTTAAACTACTTGGAAATATTTTCCAGGAGGATTTGCTCCATGACTTGTCTGTTGCCTTAGGTAAGGCTGAACAGCCTATAATTCATTGGATTTTTGTCCTTCTTGAAATGCAGTGTGACATTTACCTTTCTCCAATCATTGCTTTTCTTAGACATACGTTTCTGGAATCATCATATTAAAATATATGGTTATATTTCACTGTAATTTTCAAAAACTTTGTAACTATATATGAATGTTAATATAAACAAGCATATTATTTGTTTATTTACTTATTTATTTAGCCTAGGTATACCAACAATACAATGGGTACTATGCGGAGATTTTTGTGCACTAGTAATTTCACTACAATGTTTTTAATGCTGAAGATACTTGTAACAAGGATTAATTATATGTGGCCTTTTCTTTAATCCCATCCTGTTAAGAAGAATCTTTATTGATCTCAGGGAAAGGTAACATTGCAGCAGAGTTGAATGATTACATTCTGTAGCTGCCATCTAATATTTCAGAAAATCACAGATCCTCTGTAGTCATCCTGCTGATTTTTCAAGGATATGTTTTATTATCTGTTACTTTAGACTACTACACAGAATTAAATATAGGTGAAGGTATAAATAATTCTGCCTACGATTCTCACGGGTATAAGTGATTCTACATATTATTCTCTATGAAGGAGATATAAGGAAGATCAACAAAATGCTCATGCAAATGAAATTAAACAAATATACTTGCTAGTTAATAAACGTCAGTATACGAATCAGATATTGCTATGAAAACCAGTTCTCACAGATGGAAACTATGCGGTTTACTTGTAAGAGAGAAGCAGAAATATGTTTATTGACATAATATAGTGATTTAACAAAGAAGATAACAATAAGATTAGAAATGGCAGAGTACACTTCTTTGTTTACTGCATGGAGAACAGGGCTAAACACACTCATCCAGTAGATCCTCCTGTTGGGTCATGAGGTTCAGAATGGACCTCTCTGTTTTCTAAATTCCTTGAACTACAGAGGTAAGGGGCCTACACGCACTTGGATCCACTCCTGGTCCCAGACTTGATCAACAGTTTATGTTAGAGAGATTATATGTGTGCAATCAAAGATTGTGCAAAGCTAAAAAATCTTAAACTATTAATCATTTACCAAGAATCTGTATTGGCAAGGAGTCTCTTGACGTCAAGGTGTAAGGAATTTCTGCAGTAGATATAATTTTGAGAGGTTTCCCTGCTTAAGGTGAGATCCTGTCTTGCAGCTCAAGGGGCAGGAGAGCTCATGCTCAGTTAGCCTTCAGCTGTTGATCCAGATGTCTGCTATTAGTTCTTTGAGCACTCAGTTTGAGACAGTATTGTGGTCATTATTTTTTATCAGTCCTGAATAAGGCCTTGGGTTCTCATTGTCTGCCTGAGCAAGGCCTTGTGTGTAACAGTCAGATTGAAGGAGGAATTTTTTTTTTTTTTTTTGG
>WBMW01004288.1:58578-81259 GCA_013396635.1 Penelope pileata
TTGGGGGGAAAGAACACTGTCATACCAGTTCAAAATTTATTTGATTGTGAGAATTTCCTTTCCTTTTTTTTTTTCTTTTTTCTTTCTAGTGATTGGAGACAGCAGTGGATTTTCTGACTAATTTTAGAAAGGCATTCAACAATATCTACCATAACATCCTTTTCAACAAACTGATAAAATATGGGCTAGATAAATGGACGGTGAAGTTGATAGTAAACTGCCTGAGCAGCTGATCTCAAAGGACGTTTGATGCGCTACATTCTAAGTGTAGTGCAAAGTTCAACTGAAGGCCAGTCACTGTTGGTGTGCTCACAGGGTCGATATTGGGGCGAACACTTTTTAATATCTTCATTAGGAAGCTGGATGCTGGGACAGAGTGCATTCTCAGCACTCTGATGAAAAGTTTGTGGATGAAAAGAAAATTGGTAAAAGTGGATAAAATTCTTCAAAATGAGTGGGATTAATTCATCAGATGGATGTGTCATCTTTCAAAGGTACCTCGATAGGCTAGAAAAATGGGTTATTAGGAATCTAATGGAAAAAAAAAAAGAAGTAAATAATGAGTCGAAGTAAATTGTTGCTAACTTGTCAGTTAGAAGAACATGGGAAAATCATATTAAAAAAAATCTGTCACTTCAGCTGTAATGACATAAAAAACAGAAGTGTAATAAGTTCAATTGTTTAAAAATAAATTAACAAGCCCAGTAATTATATTTACTTCAAAAAGTTACAATAAATGCTTCAACTAGGAAAAGACATACATCAACATATATGGAAACAAAAAATAAATGTTTATGCACAGAAACAAAAAATAAATGCTTATGCATTGTGCATTACTTGTTGGTAATTTGCTTTTTAGATATCATTCATGCTGCAATGTTACCTTTCCCTGAGAAGATCAATAAAGATTCTTCTTAACAGGATGGGATTAAAGAAAAGGCCACATATAACTAATCCTTGTTACAAATATCTTCAGCATTAAAAGGATTTTTTGATAAAACTTGTCAATAAGTTCTCATAAATGAATATCTCAAAGAAATTTTTTTCCAAAATTTAGTCCTCACTTTCAACAGATAAATCTGTATTCTTTCACTTCTGATTTTCTTTATTGTAATTCACTTAAAGATAGCTATCTCTTGTCTTAACTGCTCTTTTTCCCATCATTGAAATCAATGTAATTTACTATTTATTTATTGGAAACTTAAGCTTTAAAGATTTTATTCCATAGTGGTTTATCTGCATATTTATTGTGCATTAAAAAAAGAGAAGTGTCTTGGAAAGCAACAGTCAACAGATCAAAATTACAGAAATACACATCATGCTGAGTACTATCAGAGCCTAAGTATCTAAGGAGGTGAGATGCTTTCCTGTCATTTTCTCCAAAAGTCTTTTTTCTTCTCCAGTTATTTAATCCCCACTAGCACATTTTCAACCCACTCAGAATTATCAAATTAACTTTCCTGATCCATTTTATGGAAAGATTCTATTTTATTGTCACATTTAAAATGTTGGTCTGCATGAGTCCTAGGATTACTTTGCAATGCATTTATTTCTAGCATTTATTAGTAACTTAATATCATTTAAGACTACATATTAGATTTTTAAAAGAGATAGTCATTGACCTAGTATCACTGCCATTGATCTTAATCTCAATTGAATGTGACCTGATAGCTGCCTATCAAAATCTAAAGGGGAGCTATAAGAAAGAGGGGGGACCAGACTCTTTAGCAGGGTCTGTGGGGATAGGACAAGGGGGAATGGCTTTAAACTGAAAGAGAGGAAATTCAGTTTAGATTTAAGGAAAAAGTATTTTTTGTTTAAAAAAGGAACAAGTTTTAGGAACAAGTGTTAAGGAAAAAGTCTTTTGTGGTTTGACCCAGCAGATAGCTAAGTCCCACACAGTTGTTTGCTCACCCTCCCCTCTCCCAAGTGGGATGGGGGAGAGAATTAAGGAATAAATACGGTAGAGCTTGTGGGCTGAGATAAAAGCTGTTTACTAAGACAGCAGAGAGAATAAAAGAAATACCAGTACATATATATATATATATATAAGAAACAATAGATGATACACAAAGTAAGGGACCGATGACTGATACCCAACCAGCCATCAGCCCCTCCCTTCGAGCAAGAAACTCCCCTTCCATAAAAATCACATGATGTTATATGATATGGAATAACTCTTTGGTCAGTTTGCGTCAGCTGCCCTGGTCCTGTCTCCTCCCAGTTCCTGGCTCCTTATGCCTCCTAACTGCTTCACTGAGGAACAAAATATGTCCTTGGCTGTGTTCAACACTGCCAGGTGTTATCAGTTTTGTTTCTCTTCTGGGAACAAAACATAGCTTCATATCAGACACTATGAGAGAAGTAACTTCTGTTAGAAACTAAGACAACAGTAAGTGTGGTGAAGCACTGGAACAGGTTGCCCAGAGAGGTGGTGGAAGCCCCGTCCCTGGAGACACTCAAGATCAGGCTGGATGGGGCTCTGAGCAACCTGGTCTAGCTGTAGATGTCTCTCTACATTGCAGGGGAGTTGGACTAGATGACCTTTAAAGGTCCTTTCCAACTCAAATGATTCTATGATTCCATGATTCTAACATAGACAGCCAAGCCGTGAGACAAAGCATTCATTAACACATTTTGTCGAAGCCATATTTTAAGCCTGCATTCTTCTCACTCACTAGCTCCTGAAAATCCAGAGAGATTTAATGAGTGAAATACTGCTTGTAAATAAAGTTACTGATAATTGATCTTTTGTTATCTAGTGGTAGGCAACATCAATCTCTCAGCACCTCTGTTCCTTGATTGAACATTACTAGGATAGTATTTTTTTTTTATTAAGATGTAGATAGCCTACTTTTATACCTTAATTCTGTCTATTAAAATTATACAGTTTATTTCATTGATAGGTACTGCCAAGATTGGCCTTACCTCCTTTATCATACTAAATCATATATGAAATACTATGTTAAGAATATATGATAGATGTTGGATACAGGTTGTGAAGTTTGCAAGTTAAAGGGAGTCAGAAAAGTGGACAGGTTGAGAGTTAACTGTACATCCTCTTTGATGTTATTCAGTTTATTTTTGCACCACTAAACATATTTGCAATTTCAATTGCTATTTGTTATTAAGGGAAAAAAAAAGACTGCTATAGTTTATGTCAAAATGCTTTTCCATTTCACTGAGACCCAGTATCATTTTACCTTTTGTTATCCATGATGTACTGGCATCTCAAGCATGAAATTATGAAGCTAAATATATAGAGAACTTTCCTATATATTACAGATATTTCCCACCTAACATTTATTGCTCTTTATGTACTTTTTTTTGGTTTTATTACCTAGTATGAAATTCTGACACATTTTATACAGTAGAATAAGTAGGATACTAACAGTACACCCTGATTTATCCAAAGTACTGTACTATCCAAATTCTCTCAGAATCGATTGATTCACACTCTAAATTAACCATTTTTTTTTTACCTCAAAAAGCTATTATTATTTCCTACAGTTGTTTCTTCAAGAAGGGAATTAGATATGATTAACTACTGAGCATTGCTATTAAACTTCACTAAATGTTATGTTTTATATGGTGTCTTATTTCAAGAGTTACAACTGTTGAATAACTTTCATAAGATCTAGAGCCTATTAGACTTCATTTAAGTCTATATTTTTTCTAACTACAGAGTTTGCTTGGTTCAAGTTGTCCCTTGTTATCATAAATACATAAAAACACATAAGAAATTTAGCAAAATTAATGTATTTTTTTAATATCTATGGCCACATTTAAAAGCCCTCCATGTTAGACGGTTTCATTTCATTAATCAAGATTTGGGGTTTAACTTTTGCTTATTCATATACATAAAACTTATATATTTAGTTTTAAATAGTTATATGTATAATTAAATCTAAATATTTATATAATACATAAAATGATATATATTTTGTATATATATATAATAGCTCAGAATCAAACAGTCAAAGAATGACTGAGGTTGCAAGTGATCCCTAGAGGTCATCTAGTCTAAAGCCTCTGCTTGAGCAAGGATGCCTATAACAACTTGCCCAGAACCATGCACAGACAGCATTTGAAGATCTCCAAGGAGAGAGACTTCGTAACCTCCCTGAGCAATCTGTTCCAGCGCTCACCCACCCTTACAGTAAAAAGTGTTTCTTGATGTTCAGATGGAACATATTACATTTTATTTTGCCTCATTGAATCTGGCCCTGTTGATAGGCACTATCAAAAAGAGCCTGACTCTGTCATCTTTGCACCCTCCTTTCCAGTATTTACAGATATTGATAAGATTCCTCATGAAACTTCTCTTCTCTTGGCTAAAGAATTACAGCTCTTTCAGCCTTTCCTTATTTCTAGCTGCCATGTTCAATCAAAAATTATTGGTAGTGGTCCCACAATGACAACTGCTAGCTCCCTCAACTCTACTGTGTCCATCTCTTCATGGCGCATGGACTTGTGAATGTCCAGTTTGCTCAAGTAATCCCTGACTTGATACTGTTCCACCAAGGGTACATCTTTCTTGCTCCATTCCTTCTCTCTGGTCTCCGTGTTTCAGCAGATACTTGAAGAGGTCAGTCTTCTTTCCTGAAGCCTAGGGTTGTGAGCTTGCTTTTCACTTTCCTTGTCATCAGGATCTTCAACTCTATCATTTCATGGTCACTACAGCCAAGGCTGCCTTTGACCTTCAAATAATACATTTTTCACGTAAATATATGGAAAATTGTATTTTTAATAGCCTTGGAGAAAAACAGAATAGAATCTTCTTCCATTTCCACTCTTTTTAGTTTTTTCTATTCTTGAGAATTATCTAAAGAGGTTTATTTGACATATAGATCCCTTACTTTATTAACAGTCAGGAAACGCAATAAATAAATAACAATCTTGGATATCATTGGCTATGTCAGAACTGAGGGACAGGAGAACATATCCCTTCCTCTGTATTCTAAGATACACCCTACCTACATCCTGACTGCATTTCAGGATTAATGTGCCTGTGCACCATGCATTAAGCTTTATCTTGGACAGAACTGCAGGTGTGTGAGCTGCAGCATGCTCGTAAGACTGACTTGTCTAAGCAGAATGTTTCCAAAAATGACTAACTTGTCTAATTGAAGTGATTTTAACAAGCCTTGTAACCAGGTGCAGGGTGACTCAGGTAATGGACAGCAAGAAGTGACTGAAGTATTTCAATAATCTCCTTGATAAGCAATTAATATTTTGTTCTTTTGATGGAGGAACTCATAATCACAGAAACATACATTTCATGGGAATAAGTTTGGTAAAGCATCTCAAAGCCAGCAAATTACAAAGTTTTGGAATATAGATTTATTGGTATTTATTTCTGACCCATGCTCCAAGACCTTCCCATAAATTTTAGAGCAAGTGAGTCTTTAATTTTTCCCACGTCACCCAGGTCTGTCTTTTATGTGAAATCACCTTCTTATCCATTTAGAAAATCAAACTTCCCTTTCTTACTTCTCATTATCTCAAAGAATTCTGAATTATTTTTATGCAGCATTAAAAGGAGAATTTACACTTCCTAGCAACTTGCCTTTTAAAGAAGAAAACAACTTATCTGACATATTCGCCTCAGATAGTTCAATTGACAGCCGTCAATAAATTGTCTCTGGAATGGTCCCTGTAAACCAGTCATACCAGAGGTACCTTCAGAAATTCACAAATAACAGGACCTCTAACAGAGATCCAGAAGGTATTTTATAAGCTTCTGTCTCTTCCACATGACCTTTTCATTCCAGGAGGAAAAATAGTACCCTTATTCTGTAGGCTAACATAAACTGACTCTGGTAAGAAAAGCACTGTCATCTGAACATCTTCAAGTACACATGTTGTATTACTAAATAACAGTTTTATCCATATGTTGCAGGAAAGTCTGCATTTTTATTCTCAAAAGATCCCTGTAAGTTTGTTTCTAGCACTATAGAAATATGACTTTGGTCAGCAGCCTAGCAATGTTGACAAGGACAGAAAAGGAGCATTTCTTCCCATCACATAAAGCATCATCTGTTAGCTGACAGCAGGTCCTCAAGATCACATCAAACACAACTGATGAAAAAGTGTGGTCCTAAATGAATATCTTAATGGCTTTTTCCCCTCAAATACAATATTAATTGGGTGTTGCAATACATCTTGTGTTGTTGATTTGTCTTGTTTTTAGTGTTTTGTTTAATAATTATCTTTCTTCAAATAAAAATATTTTCCTTTAGTATTTATTTTTCATGTCAGAAAAGTTTTACCCAATTTTCTTGCCATTGTTATTAAATGCTATAAGAATTAGTGTAACATTATGATTTTCAACATTAGAATCTTTTGACTGCTTTGAATATGTAGTGAAAATAATTGTTAATGACTGATAACAGTCAACAGCTACAGCAACAACTATTGATGTGGTGATCTTGTGAAAGCATCTAAGGAGAAGGCTGAAGTAATAATATGTTTTAAACAAGCCTTTCACATATTATTCTAGTCAATAAGGTCAATATTGTTATAGGTTGGTTTTGAATTAGTAACTGAGAGATGAAAGGCTCTTAACATAATTACATTCCTCCATCCTTCATCTATAATTGAGTGATCTTCACATCTTCAAAAGAAAGATGCTTCACTTTTCAGTCATGTCAATAAAAAAATCAAAATTCCTTCACAGAATGTTTTCTAAATTCTCTACAGCTAAGAGAGCACAGATCTTTATGTTCAGTATTCTATTCGTACTGAGCAGAGAAAATGGCTGCTGAAATACTGTTTTGAGGAGAAATGCCATCAAAGAGGAAAGAAAAGGTCTCATTTACGGAACATCTAAACTTCTAGAGTGCAGTGAAGGCACTACAAGAGCGAATTGCAAGGACCTGAAACAACTGCTACATGTAAAATACGCTTTTGAGTGGAAAAACAAAACACAACACAGCTAAAAATAACTCTTTGAAGTATATATGTTATATTCTATAGTAAAAAGATATGAAGAAATCACTCTAGAAGGAGTTATTAAGAAAATTTGCTGCTCAAAACAGTGTATTCTAGCTGTTTCACAAGAGCTTTCCTGGCTAACAAAAAAAAATAAAATAAAAAATAAAAACTTCAAGGAAGATTAAGGTATTATTTTCCTAAATGATTTTGGCCCTGCTGGGCTTTGATATTAAGGGGAAGAATAGATTCATAACTTAAATCCAATAAAGGAACTAGGCCCTCAAACATCATGGATTAGAAAATCTCTCTGCCTTGGGAAGTGGTATCTGCATTATAGTGGTAAGTGCATTATAACTCCAGAGGAGTGATAGACAACTAACTACACTTATTTACAGAAAGCAAGAAGCTGTCAGGCTTACTTGAAAGGAGACTTTTCAAGGACAATTCTGTTTTGAAGTCTCAGAAAGCTATTCAAAGCTGAAATACCTAGCTTATACGTAAAGAGCCAGAGCTGTTATTCTCTCCCAAAGTCCATATAGTTACTTAATGAGAAAACAGTATGAGGATGTTTAGTTTAAGATGTAATTATGATAGCTTTATTTTGTAGGGTTGTGCTTATAACCTCTTATCTTTTCCCTCTGGAAGGATAATAGTTTAAGTAGTCTATAGCTAAAATGTACAAGTAAGCGCCTCAAAAGAAATTCTGAATCCAACAATCACCTTTGGTTTCGTGCACAGTCTAATTATTAAGTTAAATAGATGTACTTTCTTTTATTTGCTTTGCCTCTGTCTCCTTGAAATTTTGTGGGGTGTTTTTTATTGTTGGTTTTTTTATTTGTTTGTTTTGGGTGGGTGAGTGTGTGCGTGTGTGCTATAGCTCAGCTTCACCACAATACTGGAGAGGTGCAATGTTTCAAAGTTCATGAAGGTGTAGGGAAACAACTGGATGATTGAGTATGTGATGGAGGGGTGTGGCTGGCCTGGGAAACACTGGTAGGTTATTTGCACCTGTGCTGTGGAAGGGGTGGGCCCTGTGACTGGAAGAGCCTGGGAATGGGGTTGCTCCAGGCTTAGATTTTGCCAGACAAAGCTCAGGAAACAACAGAAGAAAGAGGAGCTTGAGAAGGAAGGAATCTAAGAAAGAGAAAGCTTGGGATGGGAGTAGCTCAAGAAAGAGGCAATGATGAGCAGAGCTCCTGGTTCTGGATGAGACAAATGGTGTAGCTGTGTGAGTTTGACCTTTTGTAGTACAGAAGGTAAGTTTTCTATTAAGGTTCTTCTAATGGAAAGGCTTCTACAATAGCTTTTTCTACATAAAGAAAAAAAAGAGAAAAACAACTGTGAGAGTCTATTACTGTCTAAACAGATCCTGTTAGACATTCCACATGTGAATACCAAATTTACTTGCTTAAAGATATATGATATTACACATGATTTTGAGTTAGTGGAGAAAGTAATATGCTTAAATCACAATAAAAGCAGAAATTACAACTAGTAGAGCATAATAAATTTTACCTACGTTTGAGTTGCAATATAAATGTGATTCTCATTATCTTCCTTTATAACATGATCATCATCATAATGGTGCTGGATTTCCCCAAAATCATGGAATGAATATATGTTTAAACTGGTTCAAGCATATCATTCTTCTGAGTTTTTTGTTGTTGTTTTTTGTTTTTTAAATGTTGATTGTTCATTTTCTATAAAATAGTGAACAATTGGCTATGTAAACAGTCTAACCTCCCAAAAACAGTGCTGGATTATGAATTGCATAATTTATTTCTTCCATTGCATTGTATTTGGGGCATTTCCTGTAGAAACACAGACACTACTTCAAGTCCTGCATAACACTGTTTTCTGATTTGCTATTTCCATTTCTACAAGCATGCCAAGAATTCTCAGCATCTTCAGAAATAAGGAAGGAACTGAATCATTTGCCTCAAGAAAAACAGTTTGCTGCACAGCTTTTGATTCCATGATTCTTTTACAGTTGTTGCAACATTCGAAAGCCTGAGGTAAAGAAAGAATTTATGTGACAGTTTCAAAGTTATTTTTGATAGAGTTCATGTTATCATTACAAAATATATTTTTGAAGTCCTTGCTTTTAATCTAGAATTGAGTTCACTGTGATAAGTCAAGATCCAATACTGTCAATGCCAAGGCATGAGTGAACTATTTTGAATATGTAGCTAACATTAATGTTCTTCACATTTTAAGAGTTCTGCAGTTCCTATTACCATTATTAAGTGTAGGTTCCTCTGTCTTAAGCAAATGCAACAATGCTGGAAGTAAACATATCAACATACAATAGCCAACACTACATATGAAAAGAAACATGGGAATAAAAACTGAAGATAATAAATCACTAAGAATTTGACATCTTGGAAAAAGATATCTTTTCGTGAAATGTCACAGGGCTGTACCCAGAGGCAACATTTGTCCTGTGTTACAGAAAGAATCTATTTCCATTTGCTCTGTGACAGGAGACTTAAGAGAAGCAATCAGCCAAGCATAACATGTATAATATTGAAGGGTCTGAAGGACAGTTTTTTTTAGGTGGGTGACCCAGTTTTTATCATGTACACTTTCTTACATCACGATGTTATTTGAAAAAATCTTCTAAATCAGACTCATCCTCACACTTATTTGCCTGTGCGTCGTGTATGGATATATTTTTCCTCTCCTATGTTTTGAATGGAGTTTATTTGCACCAGGAATTTCCATATAAAATAAAATTAGACTAAAAGATGATTAAATATTCCTCTATCCACAATATACTAGCAGAACAGCTGGCTGGGAAAGTTAACCTACTTGATAAAGGGGAAGGCAAGATCTGAAAGACTGCTGAAAGAAGCACACAATGATTTCTCTCAAGGACCAAATATATTGCTATGCATCTTCTCCTTTTAAAATATATATGTAGTTTAAGCAGGTCAGTATTTGTTCAGTTACACCAGCAAATGTGGGATGAGGCAGCTTGGCTGGCCAGCTCTGACTGTGTGGTGGGGGCTGTCAGGAGAGACAAGGAAGGAAAACAGCACAGCCCCATGCACTGTCAGCAGGAGACGCCAGAGTGGTGTGCATAGGCCTCCTGGGGACAGAGAGACTCTGCCAGCTCCACCCTGAAATCAACCAGTGGGACTTACCTGTCCTTGGTTCTAGCCTGCTGGACACTGAGTGGACCCAGATCTGCTCTTATTCTTGCCCAGGGCAATATAGTCATCATACTCCTATGTGGTGACAGTGTCCCTTCAGACAGAGGAGCACCAGTGAGTGCCTTTGAAAGCACGGGAGGTAAAAAATAAAAGATGATGCCATGAGCTAGAAAATCTGGTGGGTTGGTGACCACAGCAGCTGGGACTACCAATGCAGAGGGAAGTTGTCAAGGGTAAAGTGAACCAAGCACGAGTGCAGAGATCTCTGAGCTGGCCCTAACTGAGTGACGAGTGTCCTTGACAGCAGAGCACTTGGTGGGGTGATGAAGTTGGCCAGATGCCCAGGCACACTCTTCATTGCACGGAGGACCACTTGGTCAGGAGTAGCAGGGGTGACCCTCACCCCAGCCATGCAACATCCCCATGGGAATAGGCTATTATTTTCTTGTCCCTTGTCCCCTGACATCTCTATTACAACCACAAAAGTTCTCATTAGCCATACCCTTGTTAAATATATAGGAGGGCAATTCAGTGACAGAATGTTCAGAATATTATTTACAAGAAATATTATTTTTTTTTCCATTACTCAACAGATTTCTTCCTATCCTATCAATAGCAAGTGTTTCTTCTCTTTCCTCTCAAACTTTTTTCCAATTTGTCTTGGATAAAAATGATAAAGCAAAGTGAATAATGGAAAATGAGAAAGTAGCAAGGCACACCATAAAACTCAACTAGTTCTTATAAAACAGAGGGACAATGCTAAGATTTAATTATATTGGAACTTACAGATAAAATAGTTGCATAGAAGAAATTGAACTGTAATCTTCATTTGCAGTCCTGGGCCAGGAAAGTGAAAAATATACCAGGCAATACTGCTGACACACTGAAGAGCTTGGTAGAGTTTTGAGAAGAAAACCTATGAATCATAAAACGTGTTTTTTTGTTTTTGTTTTTTTCTGTGTGTGTTTTTTTGCTAGCAGGTCTCAAAGTGCCTACAATGCATTAGAAAATCAATGGCAAGGAATCTTCTAGAACTCTGGAGAATTACAATAAAAGTGTTTTATATTGGTATGACTGGAGGGTGAATGTGAACACACAAGAGCTAAATATCTGTGGGAGAAGGGTTATAACAATATTAAATGTTGCTGATATCCACAGTAGCAGGTCAAACAGTCCCTAGCACACCACTGTCTGCAATTGCTCAGGACAAGCAGCTCTGAAACAGAGAGAGACAGTGACTAAATACTGAGGACTCACAGAGATGAAACAGTACAGAGAGATTAATCACTGTCAGCTTCTAAATGGTATGATGAGACACATCCAAAAGCAGCGCGCTCCTATGAGGAAGCCAGAACACACAGGGAGGTGTTCAATACCTGACTTGTCTTCCGTGTCATTTCAATTGACCCTGCACAGACCACCGAATATGTACATTCTAGATCATGCATACCTTGAGATTGGCTAGACACATCTTAGTTCTCATGGGTCTGGGAGCATGAGAGACTGAGATTATGTGTGATTTAAAATATGAGGGCTGCTCTGAAAGTGATGTGTCCTATTCGATTACACTGGCCCGCAACATCAGAGGCGGATGTTGGTGGTATGGCAGTAGAGGTTGAACCTTCCTACCAATATTCCATTATTTTTTGTTGCCGTACAACAGATGGCAGCAGAGAGGCAGTCTGAGAAAATGGCGTTTGGCATGGAAGTGCATATGAAGCAAAGGTGTGGAATGGTATTGCTGCTACAGTGTTGCAATACTATTTTCTTCAAGGAGGTCTGGAAATAGTTTTATGTTTTCTAGAGTCTGGAAAGGATGTGCATACTGCCATAAGCAATTCAACAGCCATTCATGTGATTACAATCTGTTACATGAGATGCTCTGTCAAAACACAGGGTGATCTTTAGTGGCAAAGTACTAAAGAAAACCGAAATTTTTAGGACTGGATGAATTTCATCTTGACAGAGTTCAAAAATAATTAGATTAATTGAAACCATTAGAACACAGAATTGAATTCCTTGCGGTATCTTTCAGTACCAGACAATATACAATTAAATTTAGATGTCTAAATATAGGAAAACAAATGGAATACCTAAACATAGATATTAGAGACATTTTAGATGAATATTTGAGATATATGTATAGACTTAGCATTGTTGGATCTATGGGGGATCAATGCTATCTTGCAATCAGGAAGGATATCCCAGGACATCTAAAATGCCATTAGACATTTAACTTTAAACATTTAGATTACTTCGTATAGAGAGCTTTCAGATATCTACAGATTTATTTTTTGTGTGTGTCATACAAGAGTTCACAGGGCATTTGAGACATCCAAACAGAACGGGCATCTGCAGCACAACATTTATATCAGCCCTGCACTGCTCTGGATCAGTAGCTGAGGTGAAGAAAGACTTTTGGCATTGCTTAACTGCGGATAAGAATGTAGAGGTCAGAATGGCATTATTTATGAAAACAGCCAATAGCAGGAAGGTTTCGGCAGAAACAAAGGCTCATCATCCACCCTTGGAAACCAGATAAACGTTCGCAAGATCTCAACATCCTTCCCTGAAAACAGATAAATGCAAATTAACCACATTTGTTTATGAAAGCTCAGTGTATTCCTCTGAAGTAGTGTCCTTTAGTTGAACTTACTTCATTATAATGTGAAAAACACACCCCCTGAAGCAGGGAAGTCCCCTGCCCCTAAAGACCCTTACTCACTGAGCATGTGAAGCAGTAGGAAATGTTGTGTAAATCACTAATGAATCAACTAGCAGTGGGCTGATAATGAGCGTGTTATAGGTGTTACTAACATTGTGGAAAACAGTATAAAGATGGGGAATAAATGTGACAGGGTGTGCTAGCTTTATGGAATTATCACTTATCACCCGTATTTGTGCAAATATGAAATATATTGTCTGGCTTAGTGTGTAAGATTGGCTTACTGCACATTGGGTCCTGGACCCCGTTTGTGGGACACATGATAACTGAGGTGACACTGAGGAGCCTGTTTTCAGACAGCTGAATCCTGCTTTCTGTATCTAGATGTGAGTTGTGCATCTGTGTATAGGAAAAGAAAGTGCAGTTCTCCTCAGTCATAATGAAAATAAACATCTTGTGCAATCTGAGATGCCTGAGCATGTCTCGCCTGTGTAGAGAAGGAGATGGGAAGGCAGGGGGTGAACCTTGTTTGGAGGGCTGGCACCTAGATGCTGTTCACTGAGATGATCCCCTCTGAGCTTGAGGGCTGTCACCACAGATTTGTCCCTCTCCTGGCCTTCAGGGTGAACTGGGGACTTGAGGCAGAGTAAAGAGGAATTGACTTGACTGAGTTTCCAAGGGAGAGGTGAGGTCTCCACATCCTAGGGTCTGGGTCCTCTTCTGGAAACTCCCTGTGTCCCAGTTGTCTCTCAGATTCAGTTTCTGGTTTCCCTATATGGGAGTGCATTCCCCACTGCTTCCACTAACACGACCTTCCATCTGTAACCCTGCTTGAGTGTTAATTGTCAGTGGTGGCTGTGATGCACATGTCTCGTCATGATAGCTGAAGCAGGCTCAAGGCAGATTTGGAGAAGATAGCATGCACCAACTAAATATGGCTAGTTTGCAAATATGATTAGTAGCCAAATATCTTACACCATAAATAGGGGACAGCTCAGAGCCAGCTGAGCTTTCCTTGCATGGCAACAGGCTGTGTGCCAGGATCTTCCCCTTGAGCAGGTACAACTCTCAAGGCTACTCGTTGAAGTCAAGAGATTTGTTACAAACCACAAGAGATTGTGTACAAACCACAACACTGTGACAGATACTCAGTAAGTGACTAATAGCTAGCTTCTTGAAACTTTATTTCTTGCAAGATTGAGAGACTTCTTATCTGCTAATTGTTTGTTAACTTGCTATGGTATTGAGTGATAGAAAGGATTGATTGCACGAACTGTTATGCGTAAACTGTTGACCAAGGGTCCATACTACACCTGGTGATTCAGTGAGAGGGTCTCCCTAACAGTTTTGTCTAAATTTTACTATTCAGTACATAATCAAATGACCTTGATGGTTAAATGATGTAAGCTTTGTTAAATCACTACTTTATAGCAATAAAATACATTGCTGCATCTCTCTCATGAGTGTAGTATATGATTTCATCTGTTACACCCTGTGACTGTGAACATAGATGAATTTCCCATTTTTTTGGGCAGTACAGGTAAGGGTTGATGGCCACTCATCTTTTGTGTCTTCTGCCTCAACCTTTCTCTTACCAGTGCTGGCAAGAAGATGAGGAACTTACTTGCTCTGCCCCACAGGGAAAGAGAGTTCCCACTTCCCTTATGGCATTCTCCTCAAACTCTCCAGACCACTGAAAGAAGTCAAAGTCACTTTCCCATTTTGCAATAAGGGAATCAGGAGATACCCTAGAACTGTGTCCTGACCCTCAAGAGCCCTGCATGTCTACTGCCCTGCTTCACTAAGGAATTTGAAATGTGGGTACCTGAAGATCAAGAACATCCTGATTCTGAGTTAGGCTAGGAGCAATGGATGCTCATGCTTTTAGTTTTATTTACCTGCAGAGAAGCATCATGGGAAACAAATGCTCCCTTTACAGACCTATATCAGAAGCACAGTCAGTGGCTACTCTTGCAAAATTGACCAAATTGAACACAGACAAAACGCATGTAAATAGCAGAGGCAGAAATTGTTACACACAACAGTTTTCTGTACATAGGATATTTAGGAGATGTCTTGCACATAGCATTAGGAGTGATGCAACTTCTGCTCGCTGGAGTGGTATAACACAGGATCATGGGCCGCTTGCATAAGGAAACTCAGTAGAACAAAAATTTGGGGAGCCTTCCCTTAACCAGCTGGAGATGACGTGAACCACTGACTTCTGTTACTGTCCAGAAAGCTGCTGAACATCTTGTTTTAGATAGCTGATTCCCCATACAAAGATCTCAAACCATCTCAGTCATTATTTTTGACAAACTCTCTATCCCTGAGTATCTGCCATAACTATACCTAATTCGTGGATTAGTTGGTTCTGTCTGGTTGTCTGGCTTTCTCTCCTTCAAAACAGCCTGTTTGCTATCTGGATTAAACAATTTTCTTACATGTCTTTGGTGTTCAAATACTTTGCCTTATGGCAAATACTAATTTGATAGGAACTACAGAAACATCCTAATGTCCTCTACGAATGACATGTATTTATTGTGCAGTGAGACAGCTGACTGCTATCATGAACCCATTGTATTTTATTTTATAGACCCTCTGGAGTATCAAAATGATTTTTATTTCACATAGTCCATAAAACATCTGAGATCTTTTCTGGTAGCAAGAACCACATAGCTATGCATTTTAAAATAATGAAATGACACATGAATGTAGGATTGGTCAGCAGTCAAAGGGTTACTGATTTATTAAATTTCAGCATGTTTAATGTTAAGACTCAAACATCTGTTCTTTGCAAAGCCTTAGCAAAGAGCTCTGGCTACGCAAATAAGTCACTGTTCTTGTCAAAATATACAGGATTTTTGTTATTACTTCCGGGAGTGCATCCTTTGGCTGTTCCTGTAACATAAGTAAGTGCTTCACCCTCCTATTTCCATATGCAAAAGTTTGGTCAGTGAGTGCACCTACTTGAATTTTTTTCCTCTTTACCGCAACAACAAAATAGTTTACCAGAGTGATAGGGAAGATAGTTTGAGAAATAGCAACCATGCTGGTAATGTACAAGATTTTATAAAATCCTTCTGCAAAACTGGGACTTTGGTTCAGTCTGCCACAAAGATCCTAAAATCCAATGCTGATTTGAATCATCACTACCTTGTAGGCATGGGAACTGAATGAATGAAAAAAGCTAGAAATGTAATATTTTAATGTTAAGAAGCTAACAATCATACCCTCTCCTAGAGAAAGAAAAAAGTGGGACTGGAATTTAATCATCAATTCAAGGATTAATGACAATTAGTGAAAATGTCAGAGCAATCAAATTATGGGTACTCAGGATAAAGCACAGTAATAGAAAAGATGTCTTCACATTTCTACAGTAACAAAGACATGATTTTGCAAAGAATTTTTCATCCCTGATGTAATGAAAGATGAGGGTAATATCATACAAGAAATTAATCTGAGACAAATTAATCCAAAATATGACAATAAGAGAGGAGTATGTCCATGAGGTTATTCATCCTCTCTTAAAATAGTTGCTTAATTTTACATCTAACTTTATTGGCCCTTTGGAGGAATCTTTGTTGTCTCCATTAACACGGAAGGAGGCTGTATGACTAAAACAAGACAAGAAACTTTGGATGATAACAGGTGAGATTCATCCCTCTTTTAGAAAGGATTTTGTTTACTTTATTGTGAGGGAACCTTTTGATCTACTGTCAGAAGAGTCCTGAGGACACAATCCTTTAAACTCTGAAAAATAAGAAAAGTTTAATGCACAGCAGATCACTGCAACATGAGGTGTGACTAAAGGGATCAGCATGTGTTATTGTGGCCATTTTGCAGCCAACAGAAAATTCTTACTTGATAGCTCGTTGTAAACCCTCTGTGTTCAAACATGAATTATAGTAATAGCTGAAGCTTTATTATGTCACGTGTACATAGTGGTCTAGAGCTTTCCCAAGTTTCCTGCACTGCTCTCCATTTTTGGTCCAGGCAAAACATGAGTTTCCTGACAACCCAGTCTCAGCAGCATCTCAAAAGCTGCTGTGTATTTTAGCAGATGAATCAAGCCAGATGTTGCTGACAAGTGAAAGAAAAAATAAGACTGAAAGCCTAATTATGCATAGAATAAAGCACTTAAATGCATTAAGAATGCAGGTTTGCATTTTGACTGGCTTCAATGTGATTGATTCACGCTTAACCTGAAGAGTCTTAATGTGCTCTGATTAACATCTTCTGAGCAGTCTGTCTCATTCTGTATTTGTGCAATTATTTCCTCTAGGAAAACCTAATCTATAGTTGCAGCAGCATAATAAGTAGCATTTAGTTTCTGTGGGCATAAATTGGGCCTCAGTCTTTATATTATTTTTTCATATTTCATGTCAAGAACACATATAATTAATTACAAGCAATAATGTATATGTGATATACAAAAGGGACCATACATGTCACCCAAAAATCACGTTTCCCAACATTTATATCTTATATATATATTTGTTTATGTATTTATATATTATATTTTGATTAGAATGTTTTTCTTCAGATGTTTGCATTTTACTACAGCCTCACTTTGTATTTATATCAAATTACAGCGTAATTTTTCTTAATCTTGATGCTTTTCCTGGCTTGTAAAATATTTACTATTATTATTATTATTGTTTTTGTTGTTATTTCTCTGATTCTTTTAGTTAGGTAATTTGTGTTCAGCAGTTAAGATTTCATGGTATAAGTGCTGATGAGGCTTAAGCTTATAAATATTCTAACTAAAGATTGTTGAGAACATTAAAGATTGTTTTGAAACTTCAGTCCTTTAAGCTCACACCCATGCCTCTATAAATTTAGCAATAACATATTCTTTTTGCAACGAAAAGCAGCTGCTGCAAGTTGTTAATTAGAAGAAGATAGAATTACAGTCTTAAAATCTAAATGTGTGCTAAATTCAGAACGATCTACAACAACCTGAAATACAGGTTTTTCTTCTTCTTTTTTTTTTATAATTTAATTTGGTTTTTATCACCAAAAATGTACTTTCTTAGTTAAAATAATAATAATAATTGGTCTTTTATAGACAAACATGTTATCCATAAGGATTGAGGTTTCTGTCCTCTTTTTGGACTCCAATTGTGTATTTCACAGCTATCCAGTTCAACTATGGTTTTTCATAAAGTCAGTCTACACTTTTTAAAGTTCATCAGGTGGGTTTTAGATCCTCTGAATTTCAACATTTAAGTACCTCATCATCTTTTGTTGCATATTTGCTTCCAAAATGTCTGTATGGGAATACTTCAAATATGATTAACTAACAAGTTACCATCCCTACACTTTGGTAAGCAGAAGTATGTTTATAGATATGAGCAAGGAGGGTGATACAATTGCCAACACATGGGTATTTAATGACACTCATGATGCTGTCAGCTGACTGGATGTAGAGCTAGGATTCAGTTGCTTAACACCACACACATGCGCACACACATACCACCACCTTCCTTACATTGACATCATCATCATCTCCATCTCCATCTGTATCATCTGCATCCACCTCCGCATTACTAAACTTCTGGAGAGCTGGGAGGCTTTTAAGGTATAAATTCCCTTTTTGAAATTTCTGAAAGGAGAATTGTCAGTCTGAACAGAAGCCTGTTGGGAGAGCAGTATACTGGTTGGGGAACCAGGACATTTTCAGCTTAGACAGGGTGGCAAGAAAATACCTGAGAAGAAACAAGGTGATTGTGGCAGAGATGGATTTACAATGGCCAGCATATAGTGCCAGGACTTTTGGTCGAAAAGGCAGGACAGATTCTCAAAATGCCAAGGTTTTTAAAATCATTTTTAGCAGGGAAACATGCATCAGAAATTACACACTTACTAGGAAAAACAAACAAAAATATTCTCTAAGCAAGCTGCTGAAACAACATAATGTTCACCATCCTGTTGCTAATAAAGTAAAAGCTTGTATTACAGAGTGTTTTAACAAGATGTTGAAAACTAAGATGTGGAGGTATTTTACAACCACTGTTAACTACATTGAGGTGTTATCAGAGTTTATAAAGAGCTGCAACTGCAGCTCCCATAAAATAATCAGGGCCAGGCTTGTAGACATGAATTCCATTAACTATATAAGTCAGAAAAAACATGTGTTGAAAATTAAAGAATTCTCTCCTCTGCTGAAAATGGGATAAAAAAAAAAAAAGAGTATCTAAAAAAAAAGAGTAAAAAAGAGAAAAAGAGTATCTAAAGCAAGAGGAATTTGAGAAAGGTTATGAGCAGATGCTCATAGATGAAATTTTCAGAGCAGCTGGAAGTGTGAGAAAGGGACAGATAGCTGTGTGGTAGACTAAGGTCACGAAGTAATTATGAGGACATTTTATCATGCCAAACTTCAAAAAGTGAATCTTGTGAAGGACTACTAATTAAGTCTATTAGTAAAGTCTACTAATTAAGACTATCATCGCTACACAAGGAAAGAAAGAAAGCAACAACTGCTTGTGAAATTACATGGATGGCCCCAGAAATCTAACAGCTGAAAATTCAACAGGATAAGCCTCCCAAGTCCAGAAGCATAGTATTAATATCTTTAGCAAAGCCTTGGTCATCAGTGCTCCAGTTCTATGCCAAGTTTACTACGGCAAAACAAGTTCTGAAATAGCTGTAGATTTTAAAATCATTTTTATCAGGGGGCACAGAAATTATGAACTGAATCTTGATGATACAACAGGTGAGAAGGAGACTCCAAGTGTCCTCCCCACCCTTTTGATGCTTTCTGCTGCAAATTCTGCTGAGATCATGGGGAACAGCCAATTTCCCCCAACAATGCATGCACACACACACACACAGACATGCATACACAGAGCCCTGGAAAACGGCTGGGAGGATAGGGATGCACCCCCCATAGCAACACCTTCTCTTGATGTCCAGCCAAGGCTGGCCTGGCACTACAATTAGGAAGGGAACCCAGGTATTCAGGAAAATTTATTTCAAATAACAGATTCAAAGAAATGGGGCACCTCTACAAGCAAGCCTTTGAGGTTGCTTCAGTCCTACGCATTTATTCTAGAGGCAGGTCCTTCCTTTCTGTTAGCTATCATGAACTGTGGCTATTCTCCCTGTTAAATTTTGTGAATCCTAATCAGAGCTAACTGGATTTCTCTCAGAGGACTTTTGTTTTCTATAATTTAATGGTACCTCTACTCTTGATAATTAGCAATGTATATTTTATAGATAACTTGGGCATGTTGGGAAACAATCTCAGACAATCTGGTCAAATTTGAACAGTCCAGCAGGATGGTTTTTTTATTATAGTGAAGATTACCATTCTCTGAAGGTATGATCTTTCACTAATGTTTTCCTATGCACGGTTCAGGATAACTTTAGAATATTTTGTGTCACACATACCTTCTTACTTTAGGTTTTCCAGATTTTTTAAGGTCCATAGAAATTTAAATTATTTAATATTATATAAATACATATATACGCACATACTCTCACATACATATACTTATATGCATACGTAAATATTTACATAAGCATTCACACATTAATATATATTTATTTCTGAAACTGCTTCTTAAAATTACTTTCACACATATCTAATTATGAAAATGAGTGGCAGTAATACAGCTTGTTTACTTAAATCTATTTTTCCTTAGACTCTAACACAACTGTTATTATCAGCAGTTTTGATGTATTTTCTGAGAAGTAGGGACTCGCAGTATAAAGTTTGCCTTGAAAACATCATGATATGCTGAATTATACAAAGTTCAGATTATATGCCTAGAAAAAAATTTTTTCAGCAATCTAGAGCACATAAATAAATATGGTTCCTGAGTCTTAGTATTTTGAACTTGAGACTGAGATCATTGATCAGTGTATCATTCATCATGTAGCTATAAAAATTGGGTATTATTAAATTTCTAAAATGATTTTAATAATAAATTTCAATGTAATGAACATACTGTAATGAAAGCTATACAAAGGCAGACTTTGTAATAAGAAGGTTATATCTGGACAATTAAATAATATTATTTCTCAGGGTAAATACTAATTAAAAATTAGGTTCTGTAATGTCTCACTGAAGAACTAAGAAAAGTTTGTAAGTTTTACATATAATCTTGTTACTAAAATAATGCTACAGATTTAATCATCCATTAACACTCTGATAGTGCTATTTATAATATAAAAGTAGCACAGATTAACAAAAACATCTTTCCTGTCTTGAAATACTTACTGTGCAATTAAAATGAAGATTCAACTATCACACACTAAAGTAATGGGAAACATTTAAGACAAAAGGAGAATATCTAGACTAGCATTATGTGACTATGTGAGCTAGTTATTTCCATTTGTACAGCTGATTTCCTTTGAACTCAGAGTAGATGTGTGCTTATTTCAATAGGAATTTTCAGCAAAATTTTAATTGATTTAGATTTGGGCAGAGATGAGTGCTAAACAAAATCTGAGCTTTTAAGCACAAGTTTAATAATACTGTCAGCTCCTTAACTCTCTCTTATTCCTATACACATTATAGAATTGTACCAAGCTCTTTTCTATGGATCTGTCTAGTCCCCTCATTGGTGCTCAAAATTATGACAGATAGTTATGGAGTCTTTAAGACTATGCAGCACAACCCTGTTCTTTTCCATTATTAGCCTATGAACAGAGACTAGAATTTATTATTATTCATAGTAATGATTTAAAAATCCATAGTAAAATCACATATTTTCATCTTGTTATAAATCATTAAAAACAATACTGCAAAACGTATTTAATTTCTGTTAATCTAGATAGGAAAAGTTCAACATATTCATGCATAACAAAACTCTGATTTATGTTTGAGCCATTATGTTGTCATTAGGGTTCTACCTTAAGCATACCATCAAACATGAGGGCTTCATTTTGCCAGACATAAACAGGATAACAGAAAAATCTCTCTTGTAATCACTGTGCAATCTTAACAGATAAGATACAAAAATCATGGGTAAAATTAAGTGTGAGACACATGGAAATTCCAAGTAATGTATTACATGAAGGGAAAAAAGAAATGTTTGTATCTCATTGCATCTCAATACATAGCAGCAGTAAAGCATTTTCTATGGCCAAACAAAGAAAGTATTTCCACCCAACTAGATATTAGATCACAAAATTTCAGTATGTGTCTTGTCAGAACAGAAAGGTAGCACCAAGAGCTACAACAAAGTTTCTTTCCCTCAAAATTGCCTCAGTTTATCTGCTATGAATTTTTTCAAGCCTCAGTGCTTATCTTATAGTAGGCAACATTTTGTGACATAAGGTGTATTTATCATCAATTTCCTTCCTTTTAAGGGTACAGACTTCCATGAATGACTGCACATTTAAAGGTCAGAAACAAAAGCTGAATAAGTCTTTTTATCCTAATTGCATCTTTCAGCTGAACCAACACAGTATTTTAACCAGAACCTTAGAGAAATGAAAAATTGTCATATATCTGAAGTAGACTGCGTAAGAGATTAATTTACTCTGTTTTATGAATTTAATAAGTAGAAACACTGAGGAACAATATACTTGAATCATTTTACAGACAGAAATTCATGCATCTTGTCTTGGAGACAATACATAAACAAATAATGAGTTTTACATGTTGACTTTGGTATATATTCACTCCTGGAAAAGATTCAGATACAATTACAGTCTAAGAACATTTTACTTTTGTTTTTTAAATTAGAACCAATTTAAACAGGTTGGACTTGTGCAAGGCGTTTGACACTGTCCTGCACGACATCCTGCTTGATAAATTGGACAAATATGGGTTTGATGGACGAACCACTCTCTGGATAAGGAACTGGCTGGATGGCCGCACTCCACTGTGAGTTTTATTAACCACCGGAGTTGCGATCAATGGCTCAATGTCCCAGTGGAGACCAGTGACGAGTGGTGTTCCTCAGGGATC
>WBMW01004288.1:102996-116713 GCA_013396635.1 Penelope pileata
TTTTGTTTGTTTGCTTGCTTGTTTTGAAGTTAGGTGAGCTATTTATTATGATTTACTGACCTTTTTTCACTGCCCAAAATCTTTGGAATGTCTGTGTTCAGATTATGACAGTATCTCACAATTTTGACACATAAAGTACAATGTATTTGTTGGGGTTCATTTCTGCTGAAGGGAAATAAGGCACTAAGATCTGGTTTTACTAATATGATCTGTCCCAGTTTTCCTGTATGACTTTGAACAAAGATCTCTGTGGTAGTGCAAGTTAAGGCGATAAACCACACAGCTCAGCACAGCTCAGATTTACAGTCTCAATCACTGATGCAGAAAAACCTTGTCTTTGCTAAACCTAAGTAAATAAATATTATTCCAACCAAAATTTTCATTTTTGGGGGGACAGCTCCTGAATGATTATACAAGCTATTCACTCACATTGACTTAGGTGAAGTCTGTATCAGGTTGCATCCATAGTACAAACACAGTTACGGTGTCTTTGATCAAAAGTTAAAAGAAAATAAAATCTCTCACTGTGCTCAATTAAAAGTTACTTAATCCAATGGTTAGCAGATCCAGTGCTTGGATAGGAGTTTAAGAATCAGGGCTGACACTAAGTGGTCTTTTCTTTCCTGTTCTCTGAGCTCCTGATTACCTCAAATTTCAGTATGCCTTGCACCTCTCTCCTCACTGCTGTGAAATACCACGTTTCAAAGGCTCACAGATGAGGAAACCTGAATTTGGCCATTCATAGCATGGTGGTTCCAAAGCCACACGCTTACCTTCTAACAAAATACTACAATCAGCTGGCTGGAGGAGAATTCAGACCAGAGGAATGTTCTGCTGAGGTGTCTGTGTAGAATACTCAGCTGGCTAGGCACAGGGACAGAGCTTTGTTCTGCGTAGCCTAGAAAGAGGAGTGTGCAGTGGAGGTTTTCAGGTGCTTTCTCCCAGGACTACTTATGCATTTTACCCAAACACTTTATAAAGTGAAATGCATAAACAGCTTATAGGGCAGAATAAGAAAAGTATTGTGCTTTGTGAGAAAGTATTTTGTCCTTGAAATGGGAAAAAGGGAAAATCCTTCCTTGCATAATTCAGTACTGGCATACACTGAGACTCAGGTTCTTTTTTGAGGCTAAGGTCGTGGTTGCTGGCAGACTTTTCTCAAGTACTCACTACATATTATGTGGGTGTGAGCCTTGGAGAGAATAGACAGCTCTGTTAATTAAAATTCAGTACTGTAGATATGCTTAATTTAAAATCCCTTAGAAAATTATGCACAGTTGGTTTATGTCCACAGATTTCTAAGAACTTATTTGTTACACCGCTAGTACAGTTTTTATTACCATTCAATTTTTTTTCATGATGTACTCTAACTTTTGAGGGGGTTTGGTAAAAATGCAAGACGTAAAAGGATTGTAGCATGCATAAAAAGACAGCAATAATAAAGAAAATTGCTGTGAATAATGTTCTGTCAAGTAAGTTACAAAAATATATTAAAAATAAGTGTTGTATTTGTTGCTAATATTATCCCAGAATCACCATTATACCCTCTGGAAAAAGGTACAAATGAGTAGCTGACACTCTGGTTAAATCAGTAATACTACACAATTAATGTTTTTACATCTTTAAATATGAAGTAGTTTAATAAACACAACTCTAGCTTATGACATCAAGAGGCAAAAGCCTAATGGTGTGGAAGGATTCCAGAGTAGAACTTGGGGTCCTTTCTCATAAATGATATTTTGGCCTTGCAGAAGTTTTCTTTCCTGGTACAGCATGAGCCCAGACCCTTTCAACATCTGTGAGCAGCTGGAGTCGTTTCTGAAAGTAACTTGCCACATCTGTATTGCCAGCCCTTGAACAGCTTTGAGATCATAAATCCCTGATGGACGCTTATTTATTTATTTATTTATTTCCAGTGTTGCAGCCTGGCATGCAGCAGCCCTGCCTCCTAGGCCTGTTTCCACAGGTCATCAGGCCACATCAAACTCACAGCATCTTACAGTTAGGGTCCAGGATTTGGTAAAGTTCCCCACCAAGTTTAGAAATGCAGCTGTAGTGGACTTTCTTCTTCGTCAGTAGCCTATTTATCTCCTCATTGGTTTTCTTGTGAGAACAGTATAAGCATCAAGGAAGCTATGATACAATTTACAGAGGGAAATTGAAACCTTTTAGTTTGAACTAGTCTAGCAAAACTGCTGGAAAACGTATCATACACAATGCAAGGTAGTATTCCTACATTTGCAAAATGTTGTTCTAGACATTATAACATCTTTCCAAACTCTCACCTCTAGAATCCATACAGGTAACATTAAAATTTTTAGCATAATCCTGCTTAAACTGTGAAAATACCTGTATTCACCCATGCTCTTTACTAAAAATATACCTCAGTAATAGTAAATAACATCACCTAGGGCATATTTTAAATTTCATTAACTTTTGACTTCTTATTTATTTATTTATATGTGCAAACACACGCAACTTTCTCTAAGTAAGAATAGTAAGAATTTTGCAGAACTTCCCTTCTGGGATATCCATGGTAATCTATTCAATAATATTACTAAGGTCGTTAATACTTTGAGAAATATTGCCTTCAGATTTTAGGAACCTGCATAACCAATACAATGTTTAAAAGTACAGCAGAGTTTGGGTTTCTTAATAACTATTATTTAACAAATGAACATTCACATAACCACTCAGCTTTTACTGATATTTTTATCCTATCAAATAAATTGCAGTCAGGAAAATCACTTTAATTACATTGAGATGAAACCACATATATTGCATTTTTATCTGCTAAGGTATGTATCTTACTCACCTGGCATACAGAATCAGTCAGAATCTCTATAGCTATGAGCTCATAAAAACATTATATTAAATGCTTCTTTTATATTTTTTCTTACTACAATTCATTTTCCAGATGTTAAAATTAGATTGTAATAAGAAGAAATCTAATTCCCTCTCTCTGTTACTTTGTCTTGAAATGATATAACAAAGCATAATGACTTACATCATTACTTACATTAATAGTCATTATTGATATTAATTTAAGGAATAACTTAAGTCTTAAGTGTATGATCTGCCTCTGGAGCAGTCATTTTATAAGGCAGCAAGCCAAGAGGTTAATGTTTCTACAGGAAATGGATTATCAATATCCTGTCAAACATCTGGCATTTCTGTCTTTGCTACTGTACTGGAAGCTTGAATTATCCACTGAACAAATGTGTGAAGCTTGACACCAAATTATGTACACTGTGTGTGACTGTTTGAAAACAAAGTGAGAATACACTAAAGAAAATCTCATAATTTTAGAAATAGTCTTGTCTTGATTTTGAAAGATGAAACAAGTTTTCAGGATAGGTTAAATAGTTTCACACTACATAGGCTTTATAAGTATAATGATTTGTGCAGCAGCTGAGAAGAATTTCTTATGATGCCATTTGCAATCTTAGAATCATTCTATTATGACAACTAAATAGTGACAAAAAAAGTGTTAAATTTTGAATTTTTATTAAAATCAAAAGAACACTAACAATAAAATCGTACTGCTTTTACGGAAACAGCATGAACTCTATGCAAAATTCCTGTTTGAAATAATTTTAAATAGAATCCAGAATTTTAATTGAATTTTGTCTCTGCAAACCAAACCAGGTCTTAAAAGGAAAGTCTGCTACACACTACCATTACAGCATAAAGCTCATCAGGAGGTAAATAAAGCAACAAATTTCCTTCTTTTTTGTTGCTGGTTTTCAGCTTTTGTCCTGGTTATGATGTGGAATATACTGCATCTCCCCGTTGAATATATGACTGCACTCTATTTGCATTTGGCGAGAAAAGCAAATGTCTGTCTTTCTTCTATGCATTCTGTCTAGAAACAGATATCATATTGACCTCAAACGTCTCTAAGTAGGTTATTCTCAAAACCAGTCAGTGAGTATGCTACAACAACAAAAGGCTAGGTCATTCTGCAGGCATCACTGGAGAAGTTTCCTTCTGATTGCCATTTGTTTCAAGCCAAATTTTGAATGTTTATTGATTAAAACTTAGCACTTAATGACCTTTCAATGCCTTTGTGACAGTCCATTTTTAATGGCAAGATATGTATATCCTAATAAACACTAATTCACAACATACTAATTGAACGCTTGTTGATGGTCTGAACATAAGAAGTGGCTACATTTCCTTCTCACCGAATAATGTGTGTAAAAGCACTAGTAGAGTATCTATATTTTCTTAATGTTTTGTTGTAAACTAATGGTATAAGGTAGTATAAGCTGTGGAAGGTGCCTTTCAGTAACACTAAAACTTACTTAACAAAGCCAATCATTGAAAAATGCTATTTTCTCTTCAATTCTTTCCTGGCACAACATAGTTGGTTTTGTGGGAGATTTATGACAGCTATAAGCACTCTTTGTGTGATAACCTTCTTTAGAGACTCAGTGAGGAAGTCAGACCTCTTCTAGAGCATTAGATATTGGTAAATGGAGAAGTCTAGTTTAATTGCTGATACCCAAGTACTAAAATTGCAATTACTAAAGAAGTGTGGTCAAATTAATGGGGGTAACTTTTGTATTTGCCTCTTTATGCTTACAGCAAAATGTTAATAGGAATATTATCATCTTCAGCTGCCTAAAGGCCAGTTTTAAGAAATGCATTTGTAAAGTAATCTGGTACATAAAATGTGCAGAACTTTCCATGTTTCAAATCGTACTTCCTTCATTTCGTTTCAAATTCATTTATCAGTCACTATAGAGAATACAACAACTTGAGCATGATCTTGTGCAGGATACACTTGGGATAGAAATATTAACTATATTTGATACATTAGGTTTTGTTTTGTTTTCTGAAGATTTCCATCCTGTAAGCAAGAGGCTGTTCTGAAAGTAATGCCTCCTATTTATTTCCATGGAGACTACAACAGACACAAAGAGCACAACAACTCTATTTGATACAGCAAATTCTCAGCTACAAAACACTGTTTCTCAACATAGTCATCACCATTAGCTATACATTTTCACCAGTGATGAACAACAGCATGCATACCATTCTCACGAAAATCTGCATGGCCAGAGTGTGGCTTGTCTTTCATATTGCTTTATATTGCTTTATTTATATTTATTTTTATATATTTATTTATATTGCTTTCATATTGCTGTCACCATTGCTGAAATGTACCACCTGCCACCTCCACTGTTTGGTCTCTGTAAATATTCAGCAAGTGCCAAGGAATGTTAATGGGTGTAATTTTTTCTGTATAGAGGAATTCAGTTCTACACCTTTGCTTCATACACACTTCCATGTCAGATGCCATTTTGTCAGACTGCTCCTCTGCTGCCATCTGTCACACAGAAACAAAATGTAACAGAATATTGGCAGAAAGGTTCAATCTCTACTGCCATAGCACCAACATCCATCACTGACATCACAGACCAACATAATCAAATAGGATGCACTACTTTCGGATCACCCCTCATACATAGAAATTGTATTAGAGCAAAAAAAAATCAACAAAAAATTTGATTTAATTTTGTGGGGATGACACTTTGATGACATTTTGATTGAGAATGGAACTTGTTAATATAGTGGAGGTCAAGGATGTCATCCAGAGGATGGAGAAATGGGCTGACAGAAACTTCATGAAGCTTAACAAAGCAAAAAGCAAAGTCCTTTCCCCAGGCATCAGTAGAGGAAAAAAAAAAAAAACTGTGCTTTCTTTAATATGAACACAGCTCTGTATGTTCAAGATCTTGTGGAAAAGAAAAATAAAAATCCTTGATGCCAAAGGAAGTCTGGAACAACCGACATACACTCCTTATCTGAGGGGAAAGTTATTCAGAGCAGCTGTCTTGCATGCCCCGTCTCTTTTAATAACTTTGTGATTGCACTAAATGGCTTAGATAAGATGCACATACTGAATTGGTTGTCAGCTACACGCTATGAACTGAATTTCATACAACACCAAACCACTTCAATAACATCCTTAATAGTATCGTATGCTTTCTGAACAGGAAGAATTACATTTTTTGAAATCTCATGAGAGCTCATGCTGCATGCAAGCTCAAGATAATCCTTTGCAAGCCTTCAGAATGAAGAGAAGAAAAAGGGGGAAAAAAGTGAGCCAGAGGGGAGTGACTCAAGACCTTCCCATATCCAAGTTCCAGTCATCAACAAAGGCATGAAGCTTTTCACTGTTAAGTGCATAACAACATATGACAAAAGAAAATAAATTTATAAAAATGATACCAAGAAACTAAAAAATAAATAAAATAATTGGCGCAGTGTTTGGTAATAAAAAATGCCTCAGATGATCACAGTCCACACTATTCTTTCCAGTAAAAGTCCTCAAAATAAGAATTTATGGGGAGAGAGAAAATGAGGCATGTGTTCACACTCATGAAATAATTTCTATTAACACCATAAAGTTTACAGCCCCCTAACTATCTTCTACTTCTGTGGGGAAAAAAAAAAAAAAAAAGGATAACAAGAAGAAGAAAAACAGAAGTGAAAAAATTTCAATGTGAATCTTTGCTAAATTTGAGAAGGAATGCAGAACTGTGTCCAGTTCTGATCCTCTGTGTCCCAAGAAGGACATGGACGTACTGGAAAGAGACCAGTGGAAGGTCAGCAAGATGATCAAGGGACGGGAGCACCTCTCCTATGAGGAGGAGATGAGAGAGCTGTGACTGTTCAGTCTAGAGAAGAGAAGGTGCAGGGGCAATCTTATCAATGTGTATAAATACTTGAGGAGAGGGTGCAGAGAGGATGGAGCCAGGATCTTTTCAGTGGTGTCCAGTGACAGGAAAAGATCCAAGGCTAATGGGAGTATCCATAATGCTCCAGGGAGTGCTGAGTGTTCAGGACCACATGCAAAATGCATGTCTACCAATACACAAAGTATGAGGAACAAATAGGATGAACTGAAAGCTTTGGTCCTCTCCCATAGTTACGATATTATTGTTATTAGACAGACTTGGTACAATGAGTGCACAGGACTATGGGCTGTTCAGGAGTAACAGGAAGGACAGGTGAGGTAGAAGTGTTATGTTGTATGTAGGAGAGAGATAAGGCTGTACAGTCCTTGCAATTAAGGATGATGTGGTAGAGAGTCTCTGGGTGAACATTAAGGGTACAGACAGCAAAGGAGATGTTGTTGTGGGTGTCTGCTACTGACAGCCAACCCAGGATGATGGCATGGATGACTTATTCTAAAGCCAGTTATGAGAAAGTCTGTATCACTTGCCCTCATCCTTACGGGAGACTTCAACTTCCCAGACATTGACCTAGTTAAAAGACAGAAACACAAGAAAAAAGTAGAGTGATAAGTGAAATCATGTAGAGGTTTGGATTCATAGAAAATTTACTTCACTGATTAGGGTAAATTAGTCTATTCAAAAGACAGGAATAAAGCTGAAAAAAAGGTAGTTATAAGCTAAGAAATGTAAGTGTTACTTATTATACCTCTATGTTTATGTATAGGCTTTGATTGCAGACCCTAGTAAGTGAATATTTCTGCAAGATCTTGCTCTGCAGTTTGACATTCCTTCATTATGCAGGAAACAAGTCAAAGAACTAGACATAGCTACTGTGATGTGAGGACTATTTCAGAAACTTTGGTAAAGGCAGAAAAAAAGACAAATCTCCACATATTGCCAAATTAAAAAGCTGAATAAGATGGAGAATGCAGCAAGACAGAATGAGATTTTCAGAACCAATTTGGCAAAGCCAAACACTGCTGTTAAGAAAAAGTGTTTGATGATGGTAGATGCCTTTTTTTTTTCTTTTTTTATATTTCAATTACATATACATGAGTTTTGTGTGATTATTTTTTGAGGAAATTGAGGAAAATGAGGATTTTAATCTTCCTATCTTTTTTGTCTACTTTTATTGACCTAGTCCTGCATTACTGATGACCCTAAGAGCTCCGATATAGATTTAGTTTGGAGAACTAACTTAGAACTTAATTTTATAAAAGTAAAAAACATTTTACACTCAGAGTGCAAGATAGACTTTCTACAAAGAATGTCAATTCACACTATCCATCTTCAGCAACTTGCTCACAAGGAAACAGCAGTCTTGAAGATAGATCAAAAACAGTCCAGCACTTGTCTAATATGATATCTCATTTTGAACCACACAGAAGAGGAAGATACAAAAGAGGAAGAATTGTCCTCTAAGGAAAACTTAGAGGGTGAAACAACTTGAGGTGAAACAAATTGTCCTTGTGTCCTCATGTCCTTATGTCCTTAACGTTCAGATTTCAGTTTTGGCCTCTTTTTTGCTGCTGCTGTTTGTTTTTTGTTTTGTTTTTCCTTCTTTTTTCTTTTTACTTAATCAAAACAAGGAAAATGTGTTTGCCAAAAATTCATGACTGTCACTTAATTTTTCATATTGAAAAGGATAACATTGGAAATGAAAACCATTTATATTTTATGTACCTGATGGAAAATACAAATATTTATTTTGATGTGGCTTCAGGAGATTTCATTATGCATATAAAGGTGATTAGATACATAAGCTGATGATCTCAGATATATAGAATAATTTCTGACATATTTAAGAACAGGAAACACAGAAAAATGTCCCAGTGCTTTAAAAAAGATTTAATGTTGTATCTTTTAAATAAGGTAGAGACGATTGAAATGAAAGATACGGTTACATTATTTATTGTTTGCTTATGTGTGTTTTTGTACAGTTCCTAAGCTAAGACTGACACACACTCTGTGCATGTAATATTGTATATAACACAATTATTTATTTAGCACATTTTTTTACAGACTCTCATTGGTTTAGACATGTAGCAACTGTGCAATTCTGAATAAGCAATAATAAAATGTGCTTATTAAGTTAGTTTTACGCATGAATATTTGTTATAGATACAATTCTTTTCAAACCAAATACTGCAAAGCATCTGGGACAGTATAGGACAAAATTATTTGAAATTAAAGGATGTTTATTAACTTTTTATTAAAAGTTTGAATTTCTTTTAATTCACTTATGTGCAAGAAATAAAATGAATTTATTTTTAAACTGGTTTTATTGTTTTTCTTCAAATAAGAAAGTAAACCAATATAACATTAGGTAATTAGAGATTTTAATATTTATTTTGAATAAATTCCAAATGCAAGTTGTTTTTACAATAATAAAGTGAATTATCATAGAATCATAGAATCGTTTGAGTTGGAAGGGACCTTTAAAGGTCATCTAGTCCAACTCCCCTGCATTGAACAGGGACATCTACAGCTGGAACAGGTTGCTCAGAGCCCCATCCAGCCTGAACATGAATGTCTCCAGGGATGGGGCTTCCACCACCTCTCTGGGCAAACTGTTCCAGTGCTTCTCTACCCTTATTATAAAAAATTTTTGCTTTACATCCAGTGTAAATTTCCCTTCTATTAGTTTGAAACCATTTCCCCTTGTGCTATCACCACAGACCCCGCTAAAGAGTCTCTCCCTTTCTTTCCTGTAGCCCCCTAAACATACTGAAAGGCCCCTATCAGGTCACCTCGGAGCGTTCTCCAGGCTGAACAATCCCAGCTCTCTCAGCCTGTCCTCAGAGGGGAGGTTCCATTCCTTGGATCATTTTAGTGCCCCTCCTCTGGACACACTCCAACAGGTCCATGTCTCTCCTGTGCTGAAGACTCCACATCTGGACGCAGTGCTCCAGGTGAGGTCTCACAGGAGCAGAGTAGAGGAGCAGGATCACCTCCTTTAACCTGCTGGCCACACATGCTTTGATGAAGCTCAGGATATGGTTGGCTTTGTGGACTGGAAGGGCACGTTGCTGGCTCACGCCCAGCTTGTCATCCACCAGTACCCCCAAGTACTTTTTGGCAGGGTTGTGCTCTTTCATTTCATCCTCCAGCTTGTATTGATAGCACGGGTGCCCATGACGTAGTTGCAAGACCTTGTGCTTGGATTTGTTGAATCTTATGAGGATCTCCTGGGCCCACAATGTCTAGGTCATTATATCCATTACGGTACATTTAGTGAACAAGACTGAAAAGGAACTAAATTTCACATAAGATCTGGTATAATAAAGTAGGTCTATTCATTCCAGATTATAAGTTTTTGTGGGACAAAGGGTGAAGGAGAGGGGAAAGAATGTATATTGCAGGAATTAATTTGAAATATTTATGAGTTCTAAGAAAGATTGAAAATTAAAATGACACTAATGGTGTGCTGAATTGGCATACAGAAGGGAGTTTTCTTATTAGTTTATCAATCATTATTCCTTTACTAACGGAGAACAAATGATTTTACTTAAACAATAATTAGTCTAATGTGAATGAACTCCTCCATTTTTTTCAGCAATAATCCAGATGCCTTATTGGGACAAAGTATTCAGCCTCACAGTTTGTTTACTTGGGATACACTTATTGACTTCTAAAATGGAAAACCTTTCCAATACATTTTAAATAATTCATATCCTGATTTCATGTAGATGCATCAAGCTGAATCAAAGCATTATCATAAATTTTAATGAAAAGTGTGAAATTACCTCCATAATAGTTCATCTCTTAAAAATGATCAAGTTTCATTCTAGCAACCTTTGTTAGAAACTACAAAAAATCTTGTTAATCATGAGTCATTGATTTTTAAGCCTTTAAATCATGCCTGCTATTTTTATATATAGCAGTGGAAAGGAATGTTTATAAAATCCTGTATAAACATATTCATAAAGAGCACAATGAAGAAAAGAAGGTGAGTCAGAATTCTGATAAGCATTAATAAATCTTTACGTACACTACAGCCTTCAGAAATGCTGGTAATTATTTAGCGGCTGTGCATGAGTGCTTATATATAATGTTGAAAGACTGAAATTATCAGCAAAATTTTGCATCCCCATCATCTCATTCTAGTATGACTCATGACTGTCATAAATATTGTGTACACTGAAAATGGTCATTTGCTTAAAAACTGACACAGATAAATTTAATGGAAAAAAAAATGCACTTCCATCTAGCTAGCTATTTAGTTATTTATTCCTTTCCTCTACACCATTTAAAAATTATCTGAAAACAACATTGGTGGACTTCATTATAACTTCACATTCACTACTGATAGTTCTGATTCACTTCGTTTAAAATTATTTTGTTGTACTAAAGTAGAAAATAGAAAGATAAAATTTTCAAAGATTAGGAAACTGTGCAGTTTTGTCCTTCCAGACTTCTGTTGTTATTCACAGGGAACTTTCGTATTCACAGTAAGAGGTATATAAGATTTTGATTCAAATTGTGATGGATTGATTATGTCGTATTATAAGTCCCAGTATGCTATGGAGAAACCTTCTATGGAGTTCACCTAACCTAACTGTAGACAACTCAAATGCAGAAGTCTATCTCTGACCTTGTCAACATAGGTAATTTTTTTTTTATAATGCAGTGAGGAGATACAGGCGATTTTAGAGCAGTGCTCTTCTGACCTGTTTGTGATACAGTGATTCACAGGTAAAAAGATAATCCAAAAGCCAGAACAGCTGTAGATTGTTTGTTTTCTGTTCTCAAATTTGTAGGCTGTGCACATGATAACTGTTTAGGCCAGAAACTAGCAAACTAGCTTTTCTAGAAGATTAGAAAGTATAATAGAGTTTCTAATCGATCCATGCAGAAGCAAGGAAAATATGTTATAGCCAGTAAGTAATTTCAAGCCAGTTCATATAAATCAGCCTAGAGATTCAAGAGATTCAGTACAGAATGCAGCAGAATTCAAAGATACGGAAGACATGCAGTCAAGAAGATGGTGGAGCAATAGAGGCACTTAGGTAAACAAGTAGATTGTAAGCACTGTAAACAAAGAAATGTAAGCAATGTCATCATCACAGAATCACAGAATGGTTGAGGTACTTCTGGGACTTCTGGAGATAATCTGGTCCGACACCCCTCCACTGAAGCAGGGCCACTTAGAGCTACTTGCCTAGGTATCCACATCTGGATGGCTTTTGAATACCTACATGAGAGGAGACTCTACAACTCTGGGCAACCTGTTCCAGTGCTCTGTAATCCACACAGTAAAAAATTGTTTCCTGACATTCAGAGGGAACCCCCTGTATTTGTTTGTGGCAAAATGGTGTGACAACTTCTAGAAGCATCATCATTAATCTAAAATATAAAGAAGTACAAAACATAGTTTTAGAATACCTCATGCCAAAATATATTAGTTGGAAAAGCATTTTAAACACAGATGCTGTAGATGCTGTGCTGTGATGCTTTATTTAAACACGAAAATTTTGATGAGGCTGTGCTGTAGTCCAGAACTGTATATCTTTCTGTGAGCTTGAAGACAGCTACAGTACAAGGTACACTTTCTACATATTATCAAATGACACAAACTTGTTCAGTTTTTTTGTGGTTTCATCTGCTACATTTTTTCTTGCATCTGAGACATGTCTTCATCCCAGATCCTGGCACAAAGAACAACATGGTCTGTGACGGAAGTCAATAATCTTTACAATGTAAGCAGCTGATAAAACCACCAATCACACCATGAGGACTACAGAGTGGATCGAGGTGAATTACGTGAAAAACAGCCAAATACCATAGACAGCTGAAGGGATCTTTGGGGAGCAGAGGTCAGCAGTGCCTTGGTAACTACACTGGTAATATCATGAGAAGTAGAGAAACTCTAAGTAACAACAGAAATACTAAACTTGGCATTAGTGAAACAAAAATAATTAGGGATTGGCTGTTGTTTGGAAGTTGGTAGCGACAGAGAAAGGGATACACAAAAGCAACAAAAGAAGAGGGAATAAATGGGAAAAGGCATGGTAAAGTATGCACACTACCTGACCAGGGCTGTTCAGGGGTCCCTAATAGTCAGCCCTATATTTTTATTCAACCATGAATAAATAATATGTGCAAAGTATCATGAACAAGTATGGTGAGAATGACAGTCCTCTTTGACTCTCACCTAACTCTGGCTATCATATACACATCTGATGAGAAGGTGAATGACCCTTTGCCAGGGTCTCTTTCATCTATCAGTCTACAGGCAGACTAAGACACTTCAACTGACATTTCTCTAGATCTCTACATCTTTGAGAAATCAAAACAGCAGGAATGCTGTTAGGATGAGAAAAGCTGAGAGATGAATTCATCTCATTTAAACTCATATAAGACATAAAAAATGCAGTCAAAAGAAAAGGACTAGCAAGGTGGCAGGGTTAATTTGATATAATGGAACTTATGAAGAAAGAAATGTTTTCAAGTACTTCTCAATAAAATCTTAAGGGGCTATGAAATCTACAGAGACTGTTCATATTCCTCATCAAATTTATCTGGGGACAGAAGAAGAATTTTGCTAATTAAATCCAATGCACCTTTTGGGTCTCATAAGGAGTTCTGTATTAGTCAGCCTGAGCTATAATAAATTCTTCAAAGCTTCAGTAAAAGGTGGAAGTAGAAAAGAGCTGGACAGGGCCTCCAGGATCACTGGTGTGTGTGTGCTGGGAGTAGTATGAGTTTTGATTTTGAATATCAATGTTATTTGATCTCAGTCAGTCTACAGTCATAATTACTAGTCAAAAAAAACAAGAAAGAAAAACTCTAAGAGCCCTGATGTGGCAGGCTTTCCTTGCTACATACAAAGCTGTGAAAAACTTAGTCCTGTTCGTATGTAATTCAGTTATGCTAACCTGCAAGTTCAAATTCTTTCATCCTTCTTGATTTCAATGTTCTTTTAAACTTACTGTTCCAAAGACAATTTGTAAAATTAAAAAAAAAAA
>WBMW01004288.1:116739-137861 GCA_013396635.1 Penelope pileata
AAAAAAAAAAAAAAGGACAACGAAGAAATATATATATTCTCCTACAAAAAGTGAAAGGAGATATTGGTAATTATCAGTGGTTATACTTTCTTTTAACCCATTAAAAAGTTACAGAATATCAAAAATATTCATGTTTTTTATTTGTTCACAGCATTTGTTGCTATGAGCAACACCTATTAAAAATAAATCACCAAGGTAATGAAGCACTGATACAAATATCTCTTCACTTGATGTTATCAATCCATTCCAGAAAGAATTACTTCTTCCTAATACAAGCACAGAAAACTGAACATCTCTTGGGTAGAACTATGTTGTATTAATGCACCTCATCAAAGTTTGAAGACAATAAAGCAAGAGAAGGTTATATAAGCAGCGGAGAAGAGGTAGATTTAGCATCCTAGAGCAATAAAGTCAAAAGAGCAATACGTATTTACATCAGTGGATAGCCTGTCCCAAAGATTCCATTAAGGTCATAATTTCATTACATCTATCAAACTTGAGTTTATGTATTTTTTCTCAACAAATAGTGACATGAAATTTTAAATATACGTATTTTATGTATATATGTTTTAATCTGTACAGTATACATTTTAAGGAATATATTCAATGAGATAGGTATGTACTTTAGAACAGTAAAGATGAAACAACAGGGAAATAACTGGTGAGCTGTGGGAATACAAAGTATATATGAAGAAATGGTATAGATGCTTTGTTCGATGAAAGAGCACAAACTACTATGGAGCGGTATCTTCAGTAGTTTTACATATAATTTAATAAAGGTTGTAAGGATGCATGGAAGGAAACTGTCTGCTCCTCTAAAAGTACCTGGTCAAAGATGCCATAAACTAGAACATGCAGAGACAAACCTAGTCAGTGGCACTAATTAGTGCCACATGGAGTGTGAAAATGTTTGCTTTTTTAGTTGGGAGAAAAAGGGAAGTGAAGGAGACAAACACACAGAGTCATAAAACCTGGCCAATCATCATTAACAAGGACAATAACCAGAAGCAAGCTTGGTCTGTCACACTGATTGATGAGCTCTCAATAACCTGCAGGCAAATGAGGACTATGCAGTTATTAATGACGCAAGCCTGAGGGCCTAGGATGCTGAGGGGGGACACTGTGCCAATTGACGAGGCAATGTGCAGGGGAAGGGGAAGCTAGCAGCAACAAGGCCTGAGGGAATAGACAGAAATCGGTATAAAAGGGGCTAAATGTATGTAAACCTGGAATGATCAGTCTGCTTGACTGAATGAGCCCTGTACAGAATCACCAGTAGCTTGCTCTGCCTTCATATAAAATCCTTTCTTAACTATCTGTGCATTCCCACCATCTTCTGTGTATGGGTGCTGCAAGGAGTCAGTGCAGTTACTAGTGAGACCTGGGTGTGCATGAGTAGAAACTGATTCCAGGCCCTGGAGCCAGTTGGGGGTCTTTTACTCCCAGTCACTGCTGCAGGAACTGTGTGTCCCAAAATCAGCTACTGTGGGGGTCTGGGGTGAAGCAGGTCACAGCCCATGCGTCTGGTGCCAGCTGTTGTGGGCAGGATCCATGCTGCAAAGAAGGTGTGCATGTGCATTCTCTGACAAGCCTCACACTAGAGCAGTCAGCAGGTAGGAGATTCTTGGGGTGGCTGAGAGAGGCCAGGATCCAGACAGGCAGAGGGGCTGTGCCAGTGTTCAGGGCACCCACAAACAATGCTGATGAGCCTGGAGGTGTGTGTGCCTGCACCAGGGACCTGCTGCATCTGCCAGCTTGAGCAGAGGAGGAGACTGGGCTGTCTGTGCTGGTGTGATGTGAGGCCTGTGGGGTGCTGCAGAAGGCAACGCCTTGAGACCTTGGTTCCCTGTCATGAAGGACTGGACTTTAGTGGCCAGGACTGTCTGGCCAGCAGCCAGGACAAGATCAGCATGGTGAAAGTTTTTGAACACAGTAAAAAATGAAAACTGAGTAAGCCAATTAAAATTATACATAAATAACTGATGATATCAGATTTTTGGCCAGCTCACCTTGCCAAGATTTACTCTGTTTATCTGAATTTTATGATGCACCTAGGAAAGATGCTGCCCATGAGTTAGGTCAGCAAAAGTGAAAAGAGCTATCTTGTGATAGACCATCAAAATAAGGATCAAATAAGAGTTTAATGCATTAAATCTCAGACAATATTCCCAAGTAATCTCTTTTAGATATTTCAGTGGAAAACATAAATTTTCTCTTGACAATTGACATTTATCACTACTGCATGTGCTTTTATCAAAAAAAAAAACTGATAACAAAAAAGTGATAGTATATATTTAGGGGAAAAGATAACATGGGTAGAAGCTTTTAAAAAAGAAGAATCATGAGGGACTTTTGGTTGGTTGTTTGTGTGTGTGTGTATATTCTAAAATATTCCAAAACTGCTATAAATAAATTCTATGCAATCTACTTTCTTCTGTTGAAAAATTACTGTGCTTTTGCATTTTTTGACTTCAAGAACAAATAACCCTCATCAAGTGTTATGTTAATGAGGCATATTTCTCATTGGAAACAGAAAAGTGGTTTTTTTGAGCACAGGATGAACTTACATGTGTCTATGGTATTACACGTGTTTGTATGCTCGTTTCAGCAGAAAACAGTATCTTGCATGGGATTTGTTATCTGTTTTGTTTTATTCTGTCTTTCTTTTGAAAGCCATATGCTTTTGAAAGTCCAGTTTCTGCATTATCTAACTTTCCTCTTTCCTTCCCCCTGTCCTTCCCACAGACATAAAAATACAAGTCACAGTATACTAAAGTTTAAAAAGTGGAATTCATAAAAAATGTATGAAAAGAATTATGTCCATGTCTTTTAATCTAATATGACACAAAATTCTACTTTTATTTCTGGAACTTGGATTTGGTTTTAGTATTCTGTAAAAGATTTTTTTCTTCATTTCATACAATAACTTAAAGGAATAATGTATTTTGTTGAAGAAGAGTGGCAGAAAATAAACATGATTGCTTTGAGACACAGTTACTAATTTGTATAGAAAATAGTGTAAAAATAAGAGACTGGTTTTCTGTACCTGTGTATTATTATGTTATATACTGAAAAACAAAGGCTTTCAAAGAGATAATGCAAAGGAAGAATATCCCCAGGAAAAAAAAAAAAAAAAAAAAAGAAAGAAAGAAAAGGCAGCTCTAGAGAAAGGGAGTAGTCACCTTTTCTTTATCCTAGTAAGGGAAATGAAAGGAGCAATAGCTCTTTTTCCCTTTTCTCAGAACACAGGGTAAAAGCACACAGTACAAAATAAGGTCCTAAAGGAGTGTAGTAATTTGTTTTTCTCTCAGTGATTTGTTTTCCTTGATATCACATAGTCAATACATGGCTAAGAATCAAAGAAAAAAATGACAATTACTAATTAATGAAATGAGAGGCATGAGTACATGTAACAAAGTGACTAGACAAACTAAAAACACATATAAAAAGAAAAATTCAGTGATATACCTCCAGCTGAAATTCACGCTTCGAATGCTCTTACTTAATAACAGATTTCCCACGAAGTAATGCTGCCCAGTAGATAGTTCTTATGACATAAAATTCAGTGAAATTGGGTTTTTTTTTTGGCTGGATAAGGTAATTTAACTGAAGATATATGAGAAATAGAAATATGTATATGTTATCAATTAAGTTTTCTTTTGCCGTGAAGATGCTAAAAACAGGTTTTTAATATATGAAAATTATGATATAATATTGAAACAATGAATTATTTATGTCAAGTTTCAAAAAGAATCTATTGATGTATTTTAGACTCACTGCATATTCCCTTTTATGTAATATTTTTATGTTCTATTATTTACGTATGGAATTAGTGATATGAATATATATATATCAAGTACTTTCTTTCTATAAGAAATCTAGATTTTATATATATTGTCACTTTTAGAATGAAAAAAATTTAGAGTTATTGTAATTTCCAGAAGAATATAGTATTCTGCTTCTATTTTAACACATCTAATGCTATATAATATTTGGTTTTGCCAAAAAAGAGTTGCTGGGAGAGCCTTTGGATGAGGAAGCCAAGTGCTGCACTTGGGACAGAGCAATGTTGGACACGGGTAGGGGCTGGGAGATGAATGGCTGGAGAGCAGCTCAGCAGAAAGGGGACTGGGGGTGCGGGGTGACAGCAGGCTCAACAATAGTCAGCAGTGTGCTCTGGCAGCCAAGAGGACAAACCACATTTTGGGATGCATTAAACACTGCATAGCCAGCTAGTTAAAAGAAGTAATTCTCATGCCATAGTTAGTATTGGCACAACCTTACCTTGAATACTGTGTGCAGTTCTAGTCTCTGCAATGTGCAAAAAATGTTAAGATGCTTGCAAGCACACAGACGAGGTGTCTCATCCCACTCAGTGGGTTGCAAGGAAGGTGAATCTTTGATATCCCACTGAATAAGGCACACCGTGGTCAGCAGGGGTCGTTTGAGCAATGGAGTTGGACAACGACTCAGAGGAACGACACAAAACAATTTATTGACTTCAACGACCACAATTGGTCCACAACTTTGAGGCAGCATTGGGCAACATCCTAACAACAACCACAATAAGCATTACAGATAAACAGGCACTTTGGCACAGACATCTTAGTTATAGGCAGATTTAGGCTATGACTAGTAAAGAAAATGAATGAAAAGAGATCAAGTAGAAAGAAAAAGTAAGAAAGAAAATAAAAGAAAAGCAGAAGAGATAGGTTTTCACCACATCCTTGGATAGCCTTGAGCTGGAGTTTTCACCCGTGGGAGGTGGGTTGACAGGCTTCATCCACGGGTGGCGGATTGACCACTGCAGGTGGCGGTTTGATGACAGCAGAACAGTCATGTTCACCTTTATATAGACCAGATGGTCAGAGACCGCCCTTGGGGTGGCACCTCCCCTGTGCCTGTACCATGCGGGGTTCTAGAAGATTTGGGAGTTTTCTGCAAAGTCATGCAGCCCCCTCCTCAGTAAGCTGCTGTAAAAGAAAGTGGGTAGAACAGCTTGCTGCCCTGCCTCTGCAGGACCCAGTCTGCTCCCTCACCTTCCTTCTCTAGCTCGAGTTGTTAAGTCTCCTATTGGTCTCTTACAGAAGGGCAACAAAGATGGTAAAAGGGCCAGAATGAGTGTTCTGTGGGGAGAAAAGAAAGCTAAGAGGCAATCTCATTGCTTCTCTACAACTTCCTATGGAGAGGAAATGAAGAGAGATGTGCTGGTCTCTTCTTCCTGGTAACTGATGTTAGGATCCCCAGGAACATTTTATCAGTTTATCATTTACATACCACAGTCTTGGGTTATATTAGTACAAATATCATTAGTGATGATAAACTTACTTTTAAAATTTGACATTTTGTCTCAATTTTTACAGCCAAATAAAATAAAATAAAATGGTTTATTATACCAGCACCATGAATTTTCTTAATTGTATTGTGAATCCAATGAAAAATGACACTAGCTTATTGTGGAAATATCTATTTATCATAAATCACTGCAGCATACCATCTACTATGAAAAAATTAATGCTATCCCAGCCAAAACCAGGACAACTATCAATTCACAGATTTCAAAAGAGAAGTTGCATTACACTTTCATTCCACTGTGTTTCATTGTATACACCTAAAAGAGATGAAAAGGAAGAAAACCATTGCTTTTTTCTTTTGTGTGGGTTTTTTTTTTTTTTTTGGTTTTGTTTGTTTATACATTAACACTGTACAATGGCAGAACTCCACAGCTTGACATAGATGATTTTTTTTTCCCTTAAAAGAAAATCAGTAGCATATGTTTTCTGTCAAACATTTCATGTAAAGTGATGATGGAATATATGCTGTCGGTCCATGTGAATAATTCAAGAAGTGGCTAAAGAGATGAATACAATATGCTATGTTATCAAAAAATGTGCTATAATGTGTTTTTTATAAATACTCTAGTTTATGTGACAGGCAGAAAGAGGCAACTATGATAAAGTACAGGTGCTGAAACAAAATGTAAACAGGCATGCAAATTACCTACCTTATGTTATACATCTCCCCACTGTTGAGATTGTCCTCAAAGCAGCAACAATCCCCGCAGAATTTTAAGAATGTTTCGTCAAGTAGGTAACTGCAAAAGGTGACTTAATAACTTTAAAATTCTGCTTTTTTCTTGCCCTTGTGATGGTTATTACAGTTATATTACTCAATGGCCTATCACCATAGTGACAAGCACTGCATGGAGTAGAAATTCACTTATTTCAAATTTTCAGCAGCATCTATGTTCCTATACCTGAGTACTTGCAAGTTACTACTGTGAACACTGGTAATGTTCCCATTTTATTTTTCCTACAATTTCACTCCTTCACTGACAGGACTGGAAAAATACCACCTCGGCCCCAGTACCCACGATCCTTGCAATTTAAGAAGGACTCTTGTTAAAACCAGGATCTCCCCTGGCAGTTTCACTGGTGCCTATGCGGACACACAGAACAGGAAGACAGTCTAAGGGCTGGAGAAGCCTCAGCAGTCTCTCCACAGCATACCTGATCAGAGTGTCCAGAAAGGAATCAACGTGAGATAAGTTAGATTGTCAGGTTTTGACCTTCGCCACTGCAGTTGGGAGTCTCCAATAACTATCCCCCAACATTTCTTCCATGAACAGTTCCGACTTGGCTCACTGTGGTGGAACTCTCTCCTTCATGTCTGTGGCACGAAGGCACAGAATCTGTAGTTGCAGGTCTGTGGATGGAGAAGGAGCCATCCTCCTACTGCCAGAAGTCACACTCCCAGCCATCTCCAAAGTAGTAAATGGACACTTGGTATTAGCCACAGGATGTCACTTTGCACAACCTGCTCTAACATGCTTAGCTTTCAGATCAGCTATTTTTCATAATCCTTCAGCTCTCATTAGAAATCCCAGGACATTAGTCATACCAGTTTTCTTCTGTTTGCAATTCTACATTAAGTTCCAAAATAAGTGATGCTGTGAAAAGACTATATTTCCCTGAATGTCACAAAAAGAAGCAAAATTTTGGTGTGCCACAGGAGCCACATAGATGACTTTGTATACTCTGGTCATCAACCACTAGTTTCCTTTCTGTTTCTCCATACAATATTGATGTGGTTAACACAAAAGGAAAGCTTTCTGCAGCTCTGATTTTCTGGAACACTTTCTCTGTACCTTTCTACCTCAGTGAATTTCCAATTCATTTCAGATCTTGGTAGAACACATTTTTCTATTAAGGTGCCTCCAAATATTTCTCTTTCTCTGCCGCTGTTTATCTCCATAATTGTATTTATCGGCGGAACACTGGGAAAGTCAGTGAAATATGTGATGATAGATAATACAAAGTGTTATATTAACATGGACTACCAAGAGAAAGAACTGCAAAGAGAGAGTGAGAGAGAGAAAATAGTCTTTTACAAGTAATATTTTCAGAGGTATATTTTCAACTCCCAGTATTCTATCTCTGATGTCAGAAACTGAAATAATAGAAAAATGATGTTAGTAAGAATTCCAAAGCAGTATTGGTTGTGTAATACCATGAGATCATCAAGTCAAAATGGTCAGATTGTGTTTGTTTTCACTGGTGGCTCCACTCATTTCCAATTTACTACTGTACCTATGACATTCTCAAAGTCATTTCTCACAGTTATATCCAACATCAGGAAGTTCCGCACCAACATGCGGAAGAACTTCTTCACAGTGTGGGTGACGTAGCACTGGAACAGGCTGCCCAGGGAGGTTGTGGAGTCTCCTTCCCTGGAGATATTCAAGACCCGCCTGGACGCCTACCTGTGCAACCTGCTGTAGGGAACCTGCTCTGGCAGGGGGGTTGGACTCGATGATCTCTCGAGGTCCCTTCCAACCCCTACAATTCTGTGATTCTGTGATCTTATACGTGTCCTATGTTCTGTGTTCTTGGAAGACTACAATTATATGAGCCGTACTGACATATATTCCAGTATATCAAACCAAGATAGCGTGTTCTGGATTGGCAAGATGCTTTCACTATAAACCATCCATTCAGTACTTGTATCATCTGCAAACCAAATATTTTCTTTAAAGCCATAGATTAGAGATATATCTGTAGCTAGATGTTAAAAAGTAATTGTACAGAAGAAATTACACTGAGTGTTTACTTTCTGGCAGAGTTTTTAGGGGTCTGGTCTATTCCTTTTAATATTTTAATTTATACAGTGCGTACTGTATTGATTTCAAGTTCTTCCATTTATTATTGTTAAAACAAATTTTTGTGAGGAAATGTTTCTAATATTATGCAGAATTTTATTAAACCAGCATCATTACTTTAATTGTATTTTTAATCCAATGAAAAATGACACTGGGTTGGTGTAAAAAGAGCTACTTAGAGAATCATAGAATGGTTTGAGTTGGATGAGACCTTTAGAGATCATCTAGTCCACCCAACTCACTACAGGCAGGGACATCTTTCAGAAGATCAGATCACCCAAAACTATGTCCAACCTGACTTTGAACACTTTCAGGGATGGGGCATGGATGGCCTTGAAGACTTCCACAGATGGGCAACTATTTCTCACTGTTGCTATTCCCTTGTCCACTAATGTAGTCACTTCACTGTAGAAGTCCCCTATATCGGTCCAGTTTATTATAGATACTATTGATTGTCATCGGATATGCCTCTTGTACCTATTTTTTATTCTTTTTATTGACAAGGTCAGTATCTGAATTTGTTTGTTTGTTTTTCCAGAAATCAATATCAATTTGGCAAACTTAATTACTTGACCTATCTTACTTATGCTTTAAATTATCAGTGCAAGAGGATTTTCTACTCTCTATCTAGATTGCTTTTTCTGTTCCCATTTTTCTTTCACTTCCTTAACTTGGAAACTTCCAGAAGCTTTTATAAACAATTAAACAATCATCATTTACAACCCAGGGATTCTGGTTCCATTTTTCTTCTCACAAGCTGGTAATTTCAAAAGAAAATCTAACCTTATAATCTCCTGTTTAATGCACTACTCATCTATTAAAATAATGGATGAGCTTATGATGCATAATAAAGCATTTTTCAGAGATACAGAATCCCAGTGTTACTGATAACTTTTCATTTAAATACCTCCTTATTGTCACATACACCCTTTGGAACTAATGGACCAATTTAAGTAAACTATAAAAATATGTCTCCATAGGACTAAGACCCAACACATCATTTCCAGTCTTCTTTGCTCTTCATTATTTAGTGAGCAAACTTGGCTTACTTAATGTAGCAAGATAAAGTTATTTTGGGATATTAGTTGAATGGTTCTGCATCAGTATTTTCTAATTATAAAAGTCCTTCTCACAGAAGTTAAAAATGATATTATTAATATGGATTTCTTTCCCATGAAAATGTAAAATCATTATGCAGTTTATCAGTTCTAATCTTCAACTTTGATATTAAAACACAGAGCAAAAAGTTGGGAACATTATTTTTTTTCGGCTTTAAAGACAGACCCATCAAACAATCAGAGTGTTGAAGTTGGGCTACTTGCAAAGACAGGAAGACAGAAGTTGATGACAACAGTGGCTTAGCAGGACAGTGACTTGCCAGGAGGCATAGTACCCTGGTACCCAACTGGGAGAGTATGGAAAAGATGGGTATGGTGACCAGGATGCCTGATGCCTAGGCAAGTCCTCAGTGACTGCGCAGTCCCGAAGCCACATGGGATGTTGTGGCAGTGCACCAGGACCAGGATTAGTGAGGACTACTCTTGCTATAACACAAATTGAGTGTCTGCTCCCATGCAAAGGGGAAAAGGTCCCAGGAAAGTTTCCTTTAGCTTTCTCATCCAGTCCCTCTCACAATCATCTGACCATGGTATGTCAAAAAGCTTTGAGCACAGGCCAACAAGCACCTGAGAGACATGGTGTATTGAAGGCCCAATGCTTGCATTTGGCATTTATTATTTGGTGGTTTCCGAAGAAAGGTAGAAGTTCATGTGAGCATGTTTTTTTGTTTGTTTGTTTTCCTGTAATGTTATATTGGATAGTATAATGTGCCATGACATAGCTACATGACAAGATGCTAGTACTCTGACAAAACATATTCAACTAAAAGCTGTTTGCAACTCAGGAAAGCTGCTATCAGTTCATATATTTAGACTGAAGGTATCACAGGATCCCTATTAGTATACAAATTTCTTGCACCTGTTCTTTTAACAGGTACAGATGAAAACAGTAGGATGCTGGCTCTTTAATGCATAGCAGAAGGTATTTACCTTCTGCTTAACACGGTTCAAATAAGAAATTGCTGGATTTATCATTCAGATTTAATGCACAATTTAAAACAAACAAGCAAAAAAAATCTTCACTCCATCATACATAGGTTGCTCCGAAAGTAATGCCTCCTATTTATTTCCATGGAAACAACAGAGATATGAAGAGCACAACAACACTATTTGATACAACAAATTTTCAGCTACAAAACACTACTTTTTCAATATAGTCACCACCATTAACTATGCATTTTCACCAGTGATGAACAAGAGTCTGTATGCTGCGTTCATAAAAATCTGCAGAGCCATCTGGAACATGGCTTGTCTTTCACATCGCTGTGGCCACTGCTGAAACACACCACCCAATGCCTCACTGTGCTCACACCCGCTGTTTGGTCTCTGTAAATGTTCAGCAAGTGTCAATGAATGTCAATGGATGCAATTTTTTCTGCACAGAGGAATTCAATTCCACCTTTGCTTAACACACACTTCCATGTCAGACACCGTTTTGTCAGACTGCCCTTCTGCTGCCATCTGTCACACAGCAACAAAATGTAATGGAATATTGGCAGGAAAGTTCAGCCTCTACTGCCATACCACCAACATCTGCCTCTGATATCATGGGCCAACACAATAAAATAGGAGGCATTACTTTTGCAGCAACCCTCATAAAGTATGCTTCCTTTAAGTAAGACATTTGTCTTCAGCCATTGAATAACTTTGATTTCTCTATCTTTCTAAAAACCTGGTCAATAACTTTTCACTTCACAGTTTTGAGTAATATATTGAAATATATCACTAAAAGGAATGCACCACACAGCAACATATAAGAATGAGACAAAGGGTACTACATGAAAAAGTACCTGTCAAACTACATGACAGCAGAAAAGACAGGCACAGAATAGTTGTTTTCCTGTGTTTGTATTATCCTGTATAATTTATATTATATTTAAGTCTTTATATCATCCTTCATTCATTTTGATGAATGAACAGAGGAGCACAAGTGAGCTTTCTTATTAACTCACCAGCTTCACACCCTTGTTGCACATTTGGAGAGGGAGATCAGATAATGTAAGAACCATTAATTGGCCTTAGATATGGGAAAAAGCAAAGTTGGCCTGGCACTTTGTAAATTCCCAAAATTATGCTAGCAGTATAACACAGAAACCACGTGTTATGCACCCCCAGCTGACTTGGCAGAATAAGAATTAGAAAAGTCCTTGATTCTCTGTAAGCGCTGCTCTGCAACTCAAAAGTTTGCTGTCACCACTATTTTCATAAAAAATCCAAAACTTGTTCTTAAATAATTCTCTACGAAAAAAAATTAGATCTTTGATCAGGCAGTTCATTTCAATGACCTATGGATTTAAATTAAATTCTGGGGAAAAAACAAACAAACAAACAAAATCCACCAAACAAAGTAAAACACTGGTTAGTCAAAGGAACAGGTACAAATTGAAGGAGAGAACAACTGAAAGAAGAAAGTAATTTAATGTAGTCAAAACGGACAAACCACATACAGCACTGGATACTTCAATATCAATCACCTCCAAACGATTTTGAAGGAATGAATGAAGGAACAACATGAAATCATTTTTAATTTGGGAAAAGAAATTAAGTACCGAGGGGAAAAAAAAAAAAAAAAAACACTTAATTAGAGCTTCCTGGTGCCTAATGAAGGATGACTGAATGTTCACTAGCTCTATGATGTGTTAAGATTTTACATAATTTCCTCAATAAAAATAGAAGAAAGTAAGAGATTATTTTACTACAGTCATTTGCTCACTCATAACAGAAGCTAATAATAAATTAATTATATGAATCTAGCCACAGATATAGGAACACCTGAAAATAGGAATAACTTAGAGCAAACAAATTGCTAAATAGGGAAATATAATTTGAAAGGTACGCACTTCAAAATCTATAAGGAATTACAAATCAAGTTCATTGTTGTGAAGGATAACATTTAATTTATGTGCGTACTGGCATTATTGTTTTCTCCTAATATTTGAATACAATTTTTCTGTTGACATAAATAGATTTTATGCATAAGAAACGTATAGTCAATCCCTTTCAGAATCAGGTTTAAGGTTTCTCTTTAAGGCGGGCATATGATGCATGCAGGAGAGTAAGTACTATAAGACATGCAGAATTTTGTTTTGAAGCTTTTTCAGAAAACTAATTAGAATCTAACTTGATTTTAAATATTTATGCATATCATTCTTCATTAAAGATGGAAGCAGCTAAATAACTAATTCTTGTTACAAAACTGTTACAGAATAAAATGCTGATTCATCAGGGTGATAGACAAGACACAGAGAACTTTGACAGGAGCCTGTTCTGGCAGAAGGATTCTCAGCAGGGAAATACAGACATATTGGAAAAGGAAAGTCTACTCCAACTGGTCACAATCCAGATTTGTGTCAGTACAGTCTAACAAGAATCATTCCTGTCTCCCTTGTTATATTGACCAATTATACCTGGTCATTTCTTCAGCTGAATGCATAATTTCTTGGTAAACATAACTAATGAGTAAGTAGATTCAGTAAATATCTATTCCTTGACATTAAGGACAAATAAAGCATTTTGTAAGCAAAAAGGAAAATTGTTTATTGAAATATCAGTGATGAATTAAGATCAGAGACATTCAATTTTAAAACATAGGTTTATTCCAAAGTATAAAAAAGAATACTAATGAAAAAAATATTAAAGAGTATATGTGTTGACATCATTACTGGCAAATTAGGAAAATACAGTGAAAGGCCTGGTATATGTACATTTAAGTTCATAAATGGGAAAACATTTCTAAATACAGCACTGGGCAGTGCTTAGAAGAGGTGTAATTGAAAATACTTGAAGATGAATGCAATGGAAAAGGTTCCAAAACTCTGACTATGCCATTGTCCTGTCTGGAGCTGGGGGCTCTGCTCCACATCGTTTCCAGCTTCCTTCAGCTCCTTCCTTGCACTGCTACTTCAACTTCCTTCTGCTGCTCTCTCTCACTCTGCTGCTGCTCCTTTCCAAGCTGCTGATCTGTCTTGCACGGGACAACCCCACCCCAGGTTCATCACTTTCTTTCACAGAGGATCACGGGTGTAAACAATTTTCCTGTGCTCCTTGGGCCAACTGCATCCCTTCACCAGGTGCTCAATCATCAGTTCATGCTGTGACCTAACATTTTCCTTATATTGAATAACCTTTTAATAAAGTGAAATGAAATAATAATAACAGCAAAAATAACATGTTAACTGACCTGCTCAATAGGAATATTTCAAAAGTTCCATGATTTAAAAGATCTGCTTTATACGTCTGGATCAAGACATGCTAACTGAACAGCAGATTGATAAAAGGATCCTTTATTATCTCACATATAGTTTACAATGCACCCAAGTTTAATAGTTTGATTTTCAGAAGTTGTACTTGGCTTTTGACTGACATGTAGCCCTATAGAAATTTTGATACCTACATTTTTCTCTCTCTCTCAAATGTTTTAATTCCTACCTGTAAACATACTAACAAACATCATAAAATCTGAGCAGTAAGATGTTTAGCTGATGCTAAAATAAAATTGGGATCTGAAAACTTGATTTTCAATCACTTATGACCATTTTTCCAAACCCCTCCATCTCCTCAAAACAACTGTGGCAAGCTTTGTTATATATACATACATGTATATATATATATATGCAAGGAAAAGAAGACAGGCAGGTAGAATAGGAGAGAAATGGACTAGCTTTTTTGTTTTGGGGGGCGAGGGACAACTAAAATGTGGAATTATACTTTTCCTTTCTTAGAGTTATTTGAAATATTTCAAAATAGCTCACAAAGTATCCTTATGAGTCACAGAACTGGAGGGGTTGGAAGGGACCTCGAGAGATCATCAAGTCCAACCCCTCTGCCAAAGCAGTTCCCTACAGCAGGCCACACAGGTAGGCGTCCAGATGGGTCTTGAACATCTCCAGAGAAGGAGACTCCAAAACCTCTCTGGGCAGCCTGTTCCAGTGCTCCATCACCCTCACTATGAAGAAGTTCTTACATGTATTGGTGTAGAACTTCCTATGCTCCAGTTTGTGGCTATTGCACCTTGTCCTATCACCACACACCGCTGAAAAGAGTCTGGCCTTGTCTTTGCGTCCTGCATTTTAGATATTTATAAACATTAATGAGATCCCCTCTCAGTCTTCTCTTTTCCAGGCTGAACAGACCCAGGTCACTCAGCCTTTCCTCATAAGGGAGGCACTCCAGGCCCTTTATCATCTTTGTGGCCCTCCCCTGGACCAGGAGGTCCCTGTCTTTTTTGTACTGCAGAGCCCAGATCTGTTACAGCACTCTCAGGCTGACCAGAGCAGAGTAGAGGGGGAGGATCACCTCCCTTGTCCTGCTGGCAATGCCCTTTTTAATGCACCCCAGGATCTCACTGGCCTTCTTGGACACGAGGGCACACTGCTTGCCAACCTGTTGTCCACCAGGACCACCAGGTCCTTCTCTGCAGAGCTCCTCTCCAGCTGGTCGTTCTCCAACCTGTACTGATGCATGCAGTTATTCCTCCCCAGGAGCAAGACTCTGTGCTTGCTTTTGTTAAACCTCATCTGGTTCCTTTCTGCCCAACTCTCCAGTCAGTCCAAGTCACACTGAATGGCAGAACAGCCTTCTGGCATGTCAACCACTCCTCCCAGCTTCATATTGTCAGCAAACTTGCTGAGGGTGGGCACTATCCCGTCGTCCAGGTCATTGATGAAGATGTTGAATAAGAATGGACCCAGCACTGACCCCTGGGGAACATCACTAGTGACAGGCCTCCAATCAGACTCTGTGCCGCCAATCTGAATCCTCTGAGTTCTGCCAGTCAGACAATTCTCAATTCACCTCACTGTCCATTCACCTCTCTAACCCTTTCCAAGCTTTCCAGGTAGCAGCCTTCCAATACCTGAAGGGAGCCTACAGGAAAGCTAGGGAAGGACTTTTTACGAGGATAGGTAATGACAGGACAAGGGGTAATGGTTATAAACTGAAAGAGGGTAGATTTAGACTAGACATAAGGAGGAAATTCTTCCCTGTGAGGGTGGTGAGACACTGGAACAGGTTGCCCAGAGAAGTTGTGGATGCCCCCTCCCTGGAAGTATTCAAAGCCAGGCAGGATGGGGCTTTAAGTGACCTGGCCTAGTGGGAGGTGTCCTTGCCCATGGCAGGGGGGTTGGAACAAGATGATCTCTAAGGTCCCTTCCAACCTGAACCATTCTATGATTCTCTGATTCTACGATTATAAGGATGTTGTGGAAGACAGTATCAAATGCCTTGCTGAAGTCAAAGTAGACAATATCCACTGCTCTCACCCCATCTACCCAACCAGTGATGACATCATAGAAAGCTACTAGTTTGGCTGAGCATTATTTCCCCTTGGTGAATCCATGCTGACTATTCCTGATAACCTTCTCTTCCAATTGCTTGGAGATGGCATCCAGAACAAGTTGTTCCACCACCTTTCCAGTGATGCAGATGAGGCTGACTGGCCTGTAGCTTCCCAGATCATCCTTCTTGCTCTTTTTGAAGACCAGAGTGACATTGGTTCCAGTCTTCAAGTACCTCTCCCATTCTCCAAGACCTTTCAAAGATGATAGAGAGTGGTTTAGCAATCACCTCTGACAGCTCCCTCAGCACACATGGATGCATCCCATCAGGGCCCACAGATTTGTGTGCACCAGTCCCACCGAGCTTCCCCTAGACCACCCTCTTGTCGACCAAAGGGAAGCCTTCCATTCCCTGGAATCTCTCTCTTACCTCCAGGGTCCAGGATTCCCAAGGGAGAGTCTTTGTAATGAAGACCAAAGCAAAGAAGGCGTTCAGTATCTCTGCCTACTCAGCATCTCCGGTTATCAGGACACCCCCTCAATTAGTAGAGGACACACATTTTCCCTAGCCTTCCTTTTTCTGTTGACATACTTAAAAAAACCTTTCTTGTTATCCTTTATCTCTTTTGCAAGATTCAATTCCAAGTGGGCCTTAGCCTTCCTAATTGCATCCCTACAGGCCCTGACAACATTCCTATATTCTTCCCAAGCGGACAGGCACTTTTTCCAAATTTTGTGGACCTTCTTCTTCCCTTTGAGTTTTTCCATGATCTCCTTGCTCATCCATGCAGGTCTCCTGCCACCTATGTACAATAATACACACACACAAACCACAGAAGAATTGGCAAAGTATAAATATATATATATATTATTTTAAAGTATATCCTCTAGCTATTGATCGAAGAGTCTAAGTAGCTGTGGTACAACTGTGTTATCAATCTAGCCACAAAGTGTGTATCATTTCAATAGGAAATGTTGAAGTGTCTGTAAAGATAAGATGCAGTCCAATCATCTGAAAAATTATATCTATGACATTGTAATTTCCTGCATTATTCCAAAGTATTATTCAGTTTAAGCAGTCAATCTATTTGACTAACAAGCATTGATACAATTTCCTGTTTTAATCTAGATTTTGTACAAAATTCTTGGGCCTGATTCCAATACAAGACTTGATCTTGCTTCATCTATGTGACAAATGGAGAATAGCTTGAAGCAACATCATAGTACACAGACAAGCAGGAGACTACTACTCAAGAGAATGCTGGAAAGAACAATCGGCTCTTTAATTAAAGCAATTAGTACTTGTTACTAAAACTCAGTGGATATCAACCATAAATCAAATACTGTCCTAATTAGCATATAAATTCAGTTTTGCTAAGATGTCTGAAAATGTTTCAATTTTTTGCGAACTTTTTCTATAAAAATAATTTGAAATAGTGACAGTACATGTAATTAAGAACAAAAATTTAAACTTCAGTCCTTTTTAAAGACTATGACTGGATTGAAAGTAGTTCAGCAGAAATATTGGCTTACTTATTTTAGTATGATTAATTTCATTACATAAGACAGAGAAACAAAGCAAGATCTTTTGACCAGTGCCAATCAAAGAGAAATCAGTCAGAGGTCATAATGATCCAAAACTTGCCTACCTTACATTCAAGTGCCATTACCAGATTATATGAAAAATATAATTATATGAAAAGGAATATGTACATACAAAGGAAAAAATAAAACCAAAAAAAAAAGAAAGAGAGAAAGAGAGAAAGAGAGAAAGAGAGAGAGAAAGAGAGAAAGAAAGAGAGAGAGAGAGAAAGAGAGAAAGAGAGAAAGANGAAAGAAAGAAAGAAAGAAAGAAAGAAAGAAAGAAAGAAAGAAAGAAAGAAAGAAAGAAAGAAAGAAAGAAAGAAAGAAAGAAAGAAAGAAAGAAAGAAAGAAAGAAAGAAAGAAAGAAAGAAAGAAAGAAAGAAAGAAAGAAAGAAAGAAAGAAAGAAAGAAAGAAAGAAAGAAAGAAAGAAAGAAAGAAAGAAAGAAAGAAAGAAAGAAAGAAAGAAAGAAAGAAAGAAAGAAAAAGAAAAAGAAAAAGAAAAAGCAAAGTGGCCAGATAATACATTTTCTTCATTTTTGTGAAATGTAAAAATGTAAAATGGATTTAAAAAAAAAATGAAATGGAGTATTCTGTCAAGTTTCATTTTAAATACTCCAAAGGACATTCTTCCTAAGATGGGTCTACATGTACAGCAAAAATTGTCATGCTCAGGTTCTGCAAGGCTCTTCCATTCTCTGAACATCACAGGAACCAAAATCAAAAGGTGGGAAGAAATGTAAAGGCCAGGAAGCTGTCTTTCCCCTCCTTTTCCAATCTGCCATGGTCACACACTCAGCACATAAGTCCAAAACTTGTCAAATAACTGTATCTTTTCTTTTTACTTACCACCAATAAAGAAAACCCAACAAAAATTTTTATTTTCAGTATATTCAGATACTCTAATTTCTTTATTATCTATCACTATTCATATTTTGTAATAGTAAGCTAATTCCTCTGAATTTGCATGTATCCTAATCCATTTTATTAAAAGACTTCCCCTCCCCAATTTTCTTAATTTATTTCTAATTCCTTTCTATAGAATCATTTTCTCTGCCTTCCCACAATGTCCTGAGTTCAGTAACACCCACCCACTTCCCTTATCATGTGCAATTTTAGTCTCTCTCTTCCTCTTTCCCTACTTCATTCCTGCTTTCTTCAACTAGAGTACTCCCCTGGACACACACTCAGCTTTATCAGTCTTGCTTCTAGTTTCACTTTTATACCCTCTTTGCCTTTTAAGTCTACAAAAACTTGCTAATATTTGATATTACACACAAACCCATAAAGTTAGAGGGACTGTACTCTCATACATTATGCACTGAAGAAGGCAAGCAAACAAATAATAGCAAAAATACACAACTTGTTATTTCTACAATTTCTAACTTTGGTTACTAAAATACTTTTCCAAAAAATAGAATGGATCCTTAATGCAAGGTAAATAAAATGTTGATCACGTCAAAGGGATAAAAGTGCATTTATAGTTGCATGCTATCCTTAAGTACTTGGATATTCCTAGGAGAGGACACCTAAAGCTCAAAATCCCAGTCTAGTAAGCTTTGTCACGGTGTATATCCTTACTATATAGAGTAATTTTTATTTTCAGTTCTGGCAGGATTTTTTTTTTTTTCCCTATTTTTTTTCCCTTCTCCTCAAGAAGAAAAATATTAGTTTGACTGCCAGGGTAGCTCAAGAAGCATACTCTTTATAAGATTAAGTAAAACATCTACATGACTGATGTCAACTATTAAGCTGAAAATCTTGCTGTAAGAGTAGTTTTATCATTATTCAAATTTCTTTCCAAAAACATTTGCCATAGGGAATTGCCTACTAGATAAAGAAAGGTGTCTTCATTATGCTGTTATTACTTTCTGGTCTCCTAATTTTCATCTTACTCAATATATGGCAGGAATATTTTATTTATTCCTCCTACTATTTCAAAAGAATAATGAACCAGATAGCCCACACAGACTTAATCAAATCACATAAGAATACGATTCCAGTAAAGACCAGTTTTAAATTTTAAAAGGCTTTTGCCTTTTTTTTTTTTTGTACTCATGAATAATTGTGAAATCATGCATACCAAAAGGTGACTGGTTGACTTAAGCATCTGCAACTAGTTCTTGCCTTATTTACAATGGCCAGTGTCAAGAGGGATAATTTTGCAATTACTCAAACTAGAGCTTTCATAAATCCTACTTCGATGTAGGAATAGAAGATGTTTTGAACAAGTTTGCTGACTATACCAGATTGTGAGGAGCTGTTGACTCCATCAAGGGTGGAGAGCTCTTTCAGAGAGATCTAGACAAATTAGAGTGCATGAGGTTTAACAAGAGCAAGAGTCAGATTCTGCACCTAGAAAGGGGCAACCCTGGCTATCCATACAGACAGGGACATGAGACATTGCAGATAGCCCCGCTGAAACGGATTTGGGCGTCTTGGTTGACAGGGAGTTGAACATGAGTCAACAATGTATCCAGGCTGCCAGGAAGACCAACAGTATCCTGGGGTGCATTAAGCATGGCCCTGCTAGCTGGTCAAGGGAAGTGATTGTCCTGTTCTACACTGCACTGGTGCAGCCTCACCTTGAGTACTGTGAGCAGTTTTGGGTGCCACAGTACAAAAAGGACATAAAGCTATTACAAAGTGTCCAAATTGCCTGACAAACCTAGTGGTCTTTTATGATGGAGTCACAGCATCAGTGGATAAAGGGAGAGCAACTGACATCAGCTACCTGGACTTGTGCAAGGAATTTGACACTGTCCCGCACGACATCCTGGTTGATAAATTGAATAAATATGGTTTTGACGGATGAATCACTCGCTGGATAAGGAATTGGCTGGATGGCCACACTCAGAGAGTTGCGGTCAATGGCTCAATGTCCGAATGGAGACCAGTGACGAGTGGTGTTCCTTGAGGATTGGTACTGGGACCAGTACTGTTTAACATCTTTGCCGGTGACATGGACAGTGGGATCGAGTGCACCCTCAGCAAGTTTGCAGATGATGCCAAGCTGTGTGGTGCANAGAGGAGGGCCACGAGGATGATCAGAGGGCTGGAGCACCTCCCCTATGAGGACAGGCTGAGAGAGTTAGGACTCTTCAGCCTGGAGAAGAGAAGGCTGCTATAGGATGGACCTGATAGCAGCCTTCCAGTACCTGAAGGGGGCCTACAGGAAAGCTGGGGAGGGGCTTCTTACAAGGATAGGTAATAACAGGACAAGGAGTAATAGTTATAAACTGAAAGAGGGTAGATTTAGACTGGATAGAAGGAGGAAAATCTTCACTGTGAGGGTGGTGAGACACTGGAACAGGTTGCCCAGAGAAGTTGTGGATGCCCCCTCCCTGGAAGTATTCAAGGCCAGACTGAATGGGGCTTTGGGCAACCTGGTCTAATGGGAGGTGTCCTTGCCCATGGCAGGTGGGTTGGAACAAGATGATCTCTAAGGTCCCTTCCAACCTGAACTATCCTATGATTCTATGAAACTCAGGCTACAAAAATGGTGAAGGGTCTAGAGGGGAAGAAATATAGGGAGTGGCTGAAGTTTGTTCAGCCTAGAGAAGAGGAGACTGAGAGGAGACCTCATGGCAGCCTACAGCTTCCTCACAATGGGGAGAAGAGAGGCAAGTGCTTATCTCCTCTCTGTGGCAACCAGTGGCAGAACCTGAGGAAATGGAATGAAGTTACGATGGGAAGTTCAGGTTGGATATCAGGAAAAGGTTCTTCACCAAGAGAGCGATCAGGCACTGTAACAGACACCTCAGGGCAGTGGTCACAGCATCAACCTCACTGGAGCTCTAGAAGCATCTTGACAATGATCTCAATCATATGGTCTGAACTTTGGGTAGTTCTGTGTGGAGCCAGGAGTTGGAGTCGATGATCCTTTTGGGTCCCTTCCAACTGAGGACATTCTGTGATTCTATTATATGATTCTAAGACAACTCTTAACAAAACCATACAGTCAAAAACTTTTCACAGAATCACAGAAT
>WBMW01004289.1:373-39607 GCA_013396635.1 Penelope pileata
AGCCAATGTCACTCCAGTCTTCAAAAAGGGCAAGAAGGAGGATCCAGGAAACTACAGGCCAGTCAGCCTCACCTCTGTCTCTGCAAAGGTGACGGAACAGCTTGTTCTGGATGCCATCTCCAAGCAATTGGAAGAGAAGAAGGTTATCAGCAGAAGAGAAGAAGGTTATCAGGAGTAGTCAGCATGGATTCACCACGAGGAAATCGTGCTTGACCAACCCGGTAGCCTTCTATGATGTCCTCACTGGCTGGGTAGATGGGGGGAGAGCAGTGGATGTCATCTACCTTGACTTCAGCAAGGTTTTTGACACCGTCTCCCATGGCATCCTGATAATGAAGCTGAGGAAGTGCGGGATAGATGAGTGGACGGTGAGGTGGGTTGAGAGCTGGCTGACTGGCTGAGCTCAGAGGGTAGTGATCAGCGGCGCAGAGTTCAGTTGTAGGCCTGTAACTAGCGGCGTTCCCCAGGGGTCGGTGCTGGGTCTAATCTTGTTCAATTATCTTCGTCAATGACCTTGATGAGGGGATAGTGTTCACCCTCAGCAAGTTTGCTGATGATTCAAAACTGAGAGGAGTGGCTGACACGCCAGAAAGCTGTGTGACCATTCAGCAAGACCTGGACAGCCTGGAGAGTTGAGCAGTAAGAAATTCTATGAGGTTTAACAAAGGCAAGTGTGGAGTCTTGCACCTGGGGAGGAATAACCGCATGCACCAGTACAGGTTGGGGGATGACCTGCTGGAGAGGAGCTCTGCGGAGAGGGACCTGGGAGTCCTGGTGGACAACAGGTTAGCCATGAGCCAGTAGTGTTCCCTGGTGGCCAAGAAGGCCAACGGGATCCTGAGGTCCGTTAAAAAGAGTGTGCCCAGCAGGTCAAGTTAAGTGATCCTCCCCCTCTGCTCTGCCCTGGTCAGGCCTCAGCTGGTGCACTTTATCCAGTTCAGGGCTCCCCAGTATAGAAAAAACAGCAGCCTCCTCAAAAGAGTCCAGTGGAGGATCACAAAGATAACAAAGGGCATCAAGCGTCTCCCTTATGAGGAGAGTCTCAGTAATCTGTGTCTGTTCAGCCTTGAGAAAAGAAGGCTGAGAGGAGATCTGATCAGTGTGTACAAATATCTAAAGTGTGAGAGACAAATGGACATGGAAAATCTGTTTTCAGTGGTCTGTTGTAATGGGGTGAGGGGAAATGGACTAAAACTAGAGCATAGGAGGTTCTGCACCAATATGCAGAAGAATTTCTTCACGTTGCAGATGATGGAGCACTGGAATTGTCTGCCCAGGGAGGTTGTGGAGTGTCCTTCCCTGGTGATGTTCATGACCTTCCTGGGTGCCTATCTGTGTGGCCTGCACTAGTGAACCTGCTTTGTCAGGAGGGCTGAACTTGATGATCTCTCGAGGTCCCTTCCAACCTCTACAGTTCTGTGATTCTGTGATCCTTTGATGAGCAGCCCTGAGGGGAAGGACTTGGGGATCCTGATGGATGAAATGGTTGATATGAGCCAACAATATGCATTTACAGCCTGGAAGGCTAACAATGTCCTGGGCTCCCTCTAAAGCATGGAGAGAAGGGTGACTGTCCCCTTCTGCTCTGTCCTCAGGAGGCCCCATCTGTAGTACTGTGTCGAGTTCTGGGACACCCAGCACAAGAAGGATGAGGAATTGTTGGAGTGAGTCCAGACAAGGTCCACAAAGATGATCAGAGGACTGAAGTACCTCTCCTATGAGGACAGGCTGATGGTGCTGGGCTTGTTCAGCCTGGAGGAGACTCCAGGAAGACATCATTGCAACCTTCCAGTATTTAAAGGGAGCTTATAAACAGGAGGGACACCAACTTTTCATGTGATCTAATAGGGATACGACAAGGTGAATGGCTTTAAATTAGAAGAGGGGAGGTTTGCTAGGTGTTAGGAAGAAATTCTTCACTCAGAGGGTGGTGAGGCACTGGCACAGGCTGCTCAGAGAAGTTGTGGATGCTCTATCCCTGGAGGTATTCAAGGTCAGACTGGATGGGAACCTGAGCAGCCTGATCTACTGGTTATCAACTCTGCCCATGGCAAGGGTTTTTGGAACTATGTGATCTTTGAGGTTCTTTCCAACCCAAGTCATTCTTTGATACTATGATTTCATGAGATGCTACCAACAACTCTCCATTCTCCCATCTTTTATGGCAGATATGTCTCTGTGATTTCTGCCCCAAGATGAGAGCTGGGAAGTGGGCTGCTGTCCACAGATATGACATGGAAACCACAATTAACTTCACCCACTCCTTTCTAGCATTTTTTACCTCTGTTCTTTCCTCTTTTTAGCTGCAGCAGTAAGTACATTAAAGAAGTAAATTTAGGTCACTTCAGACCAGAACATTAAAACAAATGCTGATAGTTCAAGGTTAATAGATGCATAAAACAAAAGTAATTCCACGTCAAAGCTGAGATGACAGGTGATTTGACTTGAGACTGCCTTGCAATCACTCTTTTACATGTGCTCTGTACTGAGCCTGGTGGAAGGTGTTATGTTTCTGACATTTACTTGTCAGAAAGGTATGAAAATAGAAATTGTTTCTATCTCTGCTGGTCCCAGATGTTAACCTTCTAGCTTTATTTTGTAATTGGGGTTCCACGAAGCTTTAACATTTTCTATTGATTCAATAGAAGAGATAACATTTCCAATCATAAGAAGGCATTATAGAAATATCAAGCAATTCACATATCAAAATGTTTGATAGCTGAGCTCACCACATTAATTTCTGTCACCTTTGCTAGGAGCCCTTTATCCTCTTTTTAATACTGAAGGACACCTGAGAGTAGTTTCTGTCACTTTTATTGTTCAATAAAGTAGACAAAAGTTTCAATTAACAACTGAGGAGCCTCTAGGAAACTGTGAATGAGAGTATATTTTATTCATTTTACTGTATTTCTTTTTTCTAATGTGCCAGCTGTGACTTCTAAGCCATGCTTCACAGGAGAGAGGGGAAAAAATGTTGGTATAAAATTACACAGTCTGAGGACCATATTTTTAAAACAATTTTGTTTTAAATGTGAGAATCAGGTGTTACAAATACTTTTACAATTCAGCTCTGCCTGGGGATGCCAATAATTTAAAGACTGATATGAGCCCTCAGGTTCAATTCAGACCCAAAGAAAAGAATGAATAGATGTAATGCATGATGTATTATGTTAGGAATGAGAAGCAAGTCTGGTATCCTTTTCAAAGCAATATTTTACATAAGCATGCTATTTAAAACCTTGGGTACTGCATGTAGATATTTTGCAGTTGATCAATAGCCAAAGAATGGCCTGTTACATCTCAGTACCATTTCTACGTCTTTCCTGTAGTCAACATTGATAAGTTCACAGAGGCAGATGCCATGACCAGGCTATCATTTTATCTTCAAAAACAACTTCTGTAGAAATAATCCCTTCTGATTTTGATGGATTAAACATTTGCCTTGATCTGCCGTTTTACCAGTCAAAGAGGTAATTGCTATTTCCTTCTGGTGACCTATTCCTCAGCCTGACTGTGTTCCGGTGGCATTTGGATAATATCCTCAATAACATGCTTTAGCTTTGGTTTATCTGTGAAGCGTTCCAGCAGTTTGACTTGATGTTATTTTCAACTGAAACTTCCAACTGAACTATTCTACTCTATCCTACTGACATACTCCTGAACATTTGTTAAAGTTTGGTGTAATACTGCCTTCTGTCTGCAGCTTCGAAATCCTCTTGACTTCACAACTTCCTCTGGGCATCTCCTGCTCTAAGGTTTCACAGCCAATGACACAGTCCAGCCCAGTCTGAGTACCTAAGAGGACAGGTTTAGGACCATGACTGTTATCCCCTATTAAAAGGAAACACTGAAAAGGAAGACCAGTAAAGAAATGAATGATTATTTTGATTTTGTAATCTCTATTTATTTGTGTTTTCATTTCAAGGTCAGTACACATATTATTTGACCAATTTTGGAGCCTTCATAATTTTTTTACATTTCACTGAAGGTTATAAAGCACCTCATTATGTTGCTGATTTTCTTCTTCCCTTCATCCCCAGCTTCTGAAAGAAGAAAATTCATATAAAATTTCACTCCTTCTAAAAGCTACCAATGCATAAAACAGGATCACCATTCCATAATGTGATAAACACAGTTCAATAGACATCACTGTCATGAAAAAAACTGGTAAATTTCAGAAAGAAACATTCTCTACAACTGTATAAACCACCTCTCAGAAAGATTGTGTAAGATAAGTTAGAACTGCATCTGGTCTTGATTGTTTTATTTTCCCTTCATTCTCATTGAAGAATGTCAAAGTGCTGTGAATAAGAAGTCTTGCTTTATGTTAAGAAGCCAAATGGCCTTTCTCCAACAACCTCCCCCTCTCCCCTCCACATTCTCTCCCCTTTCTAAACAGAGGTTCAGTCTCTGAAGGGAGATCAGAAGGTCTCCAGATAACATGCAACATTTTCTAGCTGACCTACTCCATAAGGACAGCATGAATCATTCATTCCCTGTAGCAGTGATTCCCCTTTCAGAAACTAAAAATGACGGGGAAAAGTTTTGTAGTTAGAGCACAGGCTAATTCTTGAGGGTGTACCTATCTGTGATACAGCTTTGTTCCGAGGATGGCTGCAGGTAGGCTGGCAACAATGGACAAGGAGAAGGCTGAGGTACTCAAAAAATTTTTGCCTCAGTCTTCTCAGGCAACTGCTCGTCACAACCCTCAAATGAATGGTTTGGAAGGATGGGACTGGGGAAGCAATGTCCCTCCCACTGTGAGTGAAAATCACGTTTGTGACCACTTGAGGAGCATGAACATCCACAGATCTACAGGTCCTGATGAGATGCATCTCAGAGTCTTGAGGGAATTGGCTGATGTAGTCACCAAGACATTCTCAATGATATTTGAAAAGTCATGGCAGTCAGGTGAAGTCCCTGGTGACTGGAAGAGAGGCAATACCACACCCATTTTTAAGAAGGGTAGAAAAGATGACCTTGGAAACCACTGACCTGTCAGCATCACCTCTGTGACAGGAAATATAATGGAGAAGATCCTCCTGGAAGCTACGCTAAAGTATGTGGAAGAGAGGGGGGTGATATGAGACAACCAGTGTGGCTTCACCAGGGGCAAGTCCTTGTTTGCCCAACACAGTGGCCTTCAGTGATGGCACAACTGCATCAGTGGGCAAGGGAAGAGCCACTGATGTCATCTATCAGGACTTCAGCAAAACCTTTGACACAGTCCCCCACAACATCTTTCTCTCCAAATCGGAAAAATAGGATTTGATGAGTGAACTATTCAATGAATGAGGAACTGGCTGTGAGATTGAACCCAGGGAGTGGTGGTCAGTGGCTCAATGTCTGGATGGGGATCAGTGACAAGTGGTGAACCTCAAGGTTCAGTGCTGAGACCAATACTCTTCAATATCTTCTTCAATGATATAATTGAGTGCACCCTCAGTAAATTTGCAAATGATACCAAGCCGTGTGATAGAGTTGAAATGCCTGAGAGATGGCATACCATCCAGAGAGACCTAGGCAGGCTCAAGCAGTGGGCACAGAAGAACCTTGTGAGGTTCAACAAAACCAAGTGCAAGGTCTTGCACCTGGGCTGCGGCAACCCCCACTGTATATTCAAGCTGGGGAATGAAAGGATAGAACACAGCCCTGCTGAAAAGGACTTGGGGTACTGGTGGATGGCAAGCTGGACATAAGCCAGCAGTGTGTCCTCACAGCCCACAGAGCCAACCAAATCCTGGGCTGCATCAAAAGAAGCGTGGCCAGCAGGTTGAGGGCGGTGATCCTGCCCCTCTGCTCTGCGCTGGTGAGACCTCACCTAGAGTACTGTGTCTAGATGTGGAGTCCTCAGCACAGGAGAGACATGGACCTGTTAGAGTGTGTCCAGAGGAGAGCCACTAAAATGATTCAAGGGATGAAACACCTTCCCTATAGCGAAAGGCTGAGAGAGCTGGGGCAGTTCAGCCTGGAGAAGAGAAGGCTCCATGATGACCCGATAGCGGTGTTTCAATACCTTAAGGGACTACGTGAAAGAAGGGGACAGATTCTTCAGCAGGGTCTGTGATGATAGAACAAGGGGGAATGGCTTCAAAGTGAAAGAGAGGAGATTTAGATTGAATTTAGGGAAAAAGTTTTTTACAGTAAGGGTCGTGAAGCACTGGAACAGGTTGCCCAGAGAGGTGGTGGAAGCCCCATCGCTGGAGACATTCAAGGTCAGTCTGGACCAAGCTCTGAGCAACCCAATCTAGCTGTAGATGTCCCTGTACATTGTAATGGAGTTGAACTAAATGACTTTAAAGGTCCCTTCCAACTCTAAGGGTTCTGTGATTCTGTGATGTCATAGCACTCACTTATGAATGTCAGACATTGAAACCAACGAGGGGGACAGGGGCAGCCTGGAAGGGTGTAGAAACCGCAGATCTCTACAAAGCCATAAGAGTACGCAGAGTAAGGGGTAGCATGAGGAACAAAAAGTAGAAGATAGAAAAGTGTAGAAAAGGGCCAGTCATTTGTAAAACAGGCAGTCAGTATGCTTTTGTGGCCATGCTCTGCATTTCCAGCCTGAGATGCCTGGAGTGCACACGTACATTTGGCAGCAAACTTCCAGCTGGATCAGCTGGAGTGTAGGCTACCTGTAATGCAGCTAAGGGGCCCAGGATCTGAGTATGAGTGCTGGTACTTTAGGGATCTGTGAATGTGCACGTGCTGGTGAGCCTGGAGAGTACTATGTGCACCTGCAACATTCACCTTCTGTCCCCAGCACGAGAAGAGGAAGGGAACTTGACCTTCTGTTTAGGTGAACTCTGTGTGTACATACTGCTGAAGGCAGTCCTTGGCTGACGGCCTGTGTGATTGACTGTGTTGGTGTCCTGTCTATCCGTGTGTGTCTGTGTGTCTCTGGGAACACGCTCAGCTTTGCTATTGGCTGGACATGCAGAGGGGAAAGTGGCAACTGCATCCCCCAGCCTGAGCTGAGACCCCACATTCCAGGCACTTGGCTAGGCCTCAGAGGCCAACAGGAGTTCTTCTGGGCAGGAGTATTTGGAGCAGGCAGCCATGCTCAGTACTGCACTTAACAGAAGTTTTATAAGGAAAATGCCCTATTTCACAGTCTTTAAGATTACCTATTGTCATTATTGTTGAAGTTTACTCCTATTTCTTGAATATGAATATATCTCAAAGGAGAAAAATTAACAAAGAATGCATGTTTTTTCTCATGAGGACTTCCAAGAACATCCTGCTCAAAAAAGAAAGTCAGGATCTCATTTTCTTAGAAATTTTAAGGTGTATCAAATTTATAGCCTCATCAGATTTATTATAATATTGCCCCTTCTTTGTTATTTTATCTGTTCAAGGTGCTCTGCATAGCTCAGTGTAGCCATAGTAAAGGTTTTGGTAGTAATGGAAGTGCTGTCTGTGATTGTAGAGGTCAACATTTCCTTTATATCCAGCTTTCTGGCATCAAAAGACACTATTGTAGCTCCCAGAAAGGATGGACAACATTAAGCTTAATTGTTAATATTGTTATACTTGCTTGTTAAGATATAGGGCCAGTATCTTTGAAAAACCAGTTTGTTACTCTTTTCCACCTTCTCTTCAGCTCCTGATGACTTTTATGTGTAACTATATATATCAGGATAACTTGAACCTTTGCATCTTAAAAGATAACTGTTTGCATGGCATAACATAATTTGTTGTACCTTCGGAGGTAAAAATGACAGCTTTTCAATGGCTAGAACTTTCCTGTTTCCTAAATTAGTATATTGCATGATGTACGTACATCAAGCTAACTGTCCAAAACCTTAGTCATCTAAAAGTCACTGTCAGTCTTTAAAAAGTTTGGTTTATATTTCATATTTTGTCTCCTTTGACTTTTAGTTTTTGTGACAATCATAAATAACCAAAGGCTACTTATTACTTTGCGTTTCAACCTACAAATTCAGATTTCATAGAGTCTGGGTTACTAAAACTGCCATTGAGAAATTATTTATACAATAGCAGTAAAGAATATGACAATGAAACTACAGATAGCAAAACATAATTGTGACTTTCTGTATATACCGAAAAAACCAAACCTCAATAAACAGTATTTTTGTGAAATATCTGTTTTTATCAAAATATTTTAGAATATGATTGTCATTATTCAGTAATTAAAACCTATATTTCTATATATTCAAAAATTTAATGTTTATTATAAAAAAGATTGACATTATTTTTATTTTTTCACTGTTCTCCCAAAAAAATACATAAGAAGGGTCAGAAGAAGGATCCGAGGGGCTAAAGGCCTGTTAGCCTACCCTTGGTATTGAGGAAGGTTATGGATCAGATATCCTGAGTGCAATCACAAATCAGGTGCAGGACAACCAGAGGATCAGGCCTAGCTAGCATGAGCTGATGAAAAGTAGCTCCTTCTTGACCAAACTGATCTCCTTCTATAAATCTTCCTAGTGGATGAGGGAAAGATTGTGGTGGTAGTCCACTTAGTCTTTAGTAAAGCTTTTGACACTGTCCCCCTTAGTATTCTCCTGGAGAAGCTGGCAGCACATAGCTTGGACAGGTGTACTCTTTGCCAGGCAAAAAACAAGCTGGATTGACAGGTCCAGAGAGTGGTGATGAATGGAGTTAAATCCAGCTGATGAACTGTCATGAGTGGTGTTTCCTAGGAGTCAGTATTGGGGACAATCTTGTTTAATATCTTTATTGATGATCTGGATGAGGGAATTGAGTGCACCCTCAGTAGGTTTTCTGATGAAACTAACCTGGTAGGAAGTGTCGATCTGCCTGAGGATAGGAAGGCCCTACAGAGGGATCTGGAGAGGCTGGATATATGAACTGAGTCCAACTATATGTGCTTTAACAAGACCAAGTGCTGAGTCCTGCATTTCAGTCACAACAACCTCATACATCACTGCAGGCTTGAGGCAGAGTGCACAGAAAGCTGAATGGAGGAAAAGGATCTGTGGATGTTAGTTGACAGCCAGTTGAACATGAGCCAGCAGTGTGGCCAGGTGGCCAAAAGGCCAATGGCACCCTGGATTGTATCAGAAATAGTGTAACCCTAACCCTAACCCTAACCCTAGAGAAGAAATTTTTCATCTGTACTTGGAAGCGGTGAGTCCAGTGATTCTATGAATCTATGTTAAAAAAAAAAGGTAATAAAAAAAGTTTGAAAATTATTTTTCATATTTTTTCCTGAACAAAAGAATTTTCTACCCTAGAATACGTTGCTGTATTTCAAATCAGACCTCTTTTTCATCCATTTTTTTTGATAAGTGCAAAAAAACCTCAACTGTTTCCCTTTATGCCAATCAGATACTGCTATTGTCAAAAATGGGCTACCACCAATTTTGATTGGGTTTAGAAGGCATGGATGCAGCTCTGGGGTATATTAGGTTTTTGTTGTCTGAACTTTTCTTGACCTGTCTGCAGCAGTGTTTTCATTTAGTTTCGCTGCAGCAGCAGTTTTTTTGTTCCCCAGGTGGTTGTGCCTATTTTGTTTTGTTTTTGCTTGTGTTATGGTCCAGCCATTGGTTTTACATAGACAGAAGGAAAAAGTTGGTCTTCTCTATAGAATGAGATATTTATGACTAAATAATGATGTGGTATCTAAAACGTACATGCTTTGTGTGGTAGTGAGTGCCTTGAGGGGTCCCAGATGTGGTGGTGATGAGTACAGAAACAGATTAAGAGATGGTTCACAGGCTGGCACTGGAGAAACAATGGCTATAAGTAACCCAGTCATGATCAGTTTATGACTCTAAAATGAAGACTGAGCTGGACAAAACTGACTTCACTGGTAAAAAAAAATAGAATAAAGAAACAGTACTTAAATTGCTCCACAGATAATGAATTTGACAGTGAAATGGAGCTGTGGGCCAATTCAAAATGTAAAAACATAGACGAAATATGTAAAAATGACTCAAAGGAGATCCAAGATCGAGGAGGAAGAAGCCATCAACATCCGCTTCATACTCCATGTTTTGAAATACTAGCTCTACTTTGATTAATTTGGCAGATGTGACCGTGTCCCACAAGAAAATGGCTCTTCCTGAGCTCTCCCATGCTCAGGCATCTTTCCTGATACCTTTAGGACATGCCTCAACATGTTAACAGGCTCTATCAAAGATGTTACTTGGGCTCTGGTACCACCATCCAGCACATAAACAGCACACTAAGAACATGTGCAAGTGAGATGAGCCAACTAATCAATTTACCACAGAATGCAATGGGAAAAAGAAAAAGCTTTGGCTTTTACAATTAATGTCAATCTTCTAGGTGAATTTCAAGTTTTATATTCATTCTAAAATGGATATTGCATGGATGATCTGTTAACAAGGAGTCACTTTATTTAAAGAAGTGAAAAACATCGGTGAAAAATGTATGAAAATTATCAAACTCTGGAAGTTACTGCCTGGCTCCAGTCTCAGACACTTTAAAGATTATCCTTGACAACACGAAGAGAACAAAAGTAAATAAGTAAGTAAGCATGATTTTGGTTTATCTTATTTTATTTTATTTTTTTTCTCCTTATGTGTTTTTGCCGGAGAAGGTGCACTTCCTGGCCTCACTGATGTGCTTTGGGACTCTGTGCACAGATACCCTCAGCACTTTCAAGTCTCACTCTTAAGGTCAGAGTCACTGTTTTTCTGTTACGGACAGTCAGTGCTGTGCAGGAGGAAGTAATTTATTTGATAACCTGTGCAGATCCCATGGAGAGCTGTGGCTATCAGGACTAAGACCTTGAATTTGATTTTGTATTCTTTGGAGAGTCAGAACAGAGAGCAGAACATTGGGGTCATATGCTTTTGGTTGGTTTCCAAATGTCCCATGCTATTGCTGTTACTATTGGGGATTCTATTATTGCAGAGACTCTGAATTATTATGTAATTGCATGAAGAAAAAAAAAGTACTGAAGGTATGTAGATACGGACAGTGTAATGGAATGAGACTGTACAAACATCAAGGATGGCATAAAAGAAGTTGTTTTAGACAAGTGAACATTCAGTACTGGAGTCTCTGGGTAGAGATGGGTAGCAATACAACCTCCTAATACCAAATATGTTAGATGTTAAGTATGATTGCAGTCATATTAAAACAAGCAGAATTATACAAATAATTTAAACAAGTGAATATATATGCAGAATTATGGCCTCAATGTTGTATATGTGATTAGTACAGTATATTGGAAAAAATATCGCCTTTGCAACAAAGCAAGGAAATGTCAGAATTGCCTGCTTTTAAATTCACATTTTTCACCCCTAGTAGAAAGTCTGTGTGTAATTAAGGATGCTCTTAACCTGTGCCTACATGTGGAAAGATTTAATAATCTCCTCTCTCCTTTCAGGACCAATCTTCTTTCACTGCTTCCCGTCTTTGATCCTTGGTCATGGGCTTAGCTTGACCTACAGTCTCCCACCCTCCTAACACAAAGCTCTCTCCAAAGTTTCTTCCCTCTTGAATCTTTCCCCTGCTTTGAAGTCTGCCTCCCAGGCTGGCTGCTGTAATCTAGCAGTCTTCACGGAGTAGGTGGGAGTTGCAATTGCTTCAAGAAACAGCGTCCAGGAGTGAATAAAGAGCCTACCTCAGTCCCAGCAACACTCCCTCCTGTATTTCAAGACTCTTTTGCTAGTGTTTGTCTCAGAAATGGACAAAGGCTCTATTCTAAAATAGGCAAAACACTTGCCTGTTCTATGTATAGGGTTCTGGCTGACATTTTCAACAAAACAAACCAAGAAATTTGAACCAAACAGATTAAACCATGATATTTGGCAAACACATTAAAAATAGAAGCAGAATGAGGTAACAGGGAAATCTTCAGCAGCCTTACTAACCGGCTCTGATATCAATCCACCTTCTGTAATAAGATATGGTCCTACTTACTTATCTGTTGCATTACTCGCATATGAGTATCCATCTACAGTGATTACAGGTAATACTCTGCATTTGTATAATATATTTGTATAATTCAAACATAAGATAACCTACTTCAGGCACAACAACATACAGGAAAAAGTACAGTTAGGATTGCTGTGCGAACTATCCTGTAAGAGCAAGTACAGATAGAGAATTTTGACACAAGCCCGTACTACCTTATAACATATTATCATTTCTTATGGTTCCAAGGTCAATGTCTCTTTCTCAAATAACATTTTGGACCTGTAATTGTTCATCTACATGCCAGCAATTATGAGTGAATTGATCAGCCAGTAATTAATGCTATGCTATTACATTTTTTAATTTGTAGATTATGCAGCTGCGAGCGTTCACACATTTTTAATTTGTATATTATACAGCCACAAATGTTTACAATGCCCTTTTTAATCTCCTTACACTACCAGAGCCATTATTCACTATAGATTAATGATACACCGAATGCTGAGGTTTATTTCATTTAGCACTCTTACCAAGAGAGCTGTTAACATTACTGTGCTCTATTACTTAATGTCTTACAGCAGCTGCTAGTGAGCATTGGTTACCCTTTAAAATATTACCAGTTGGATATTTTCTCTTTCTCTCTCTCTCTCTTAAACACTCTTGCTACTGACAATGTGACTCTGCGGTAATATCATACTTTACTTCCAAATTTATTTCAAGAGTTTTGTTCCAAAACATTTTAATCTTTTGTTCCAAACAATAGTACTTCTCCAGCCCTATATGTTTTCTATTCCCCAGCCCAGTGTTCTTCCTTACAGTCTTCTCTGTGACTTCAGTACCTTCTTCATATTGTATAATGAAGTAAGAATGAGCAGCTAGCCCACAGTCTTACTTCACGGAAAAATCCCTGGTCAGGACAACATTCCAGCACGTCTTTTACCATGTGCTCCGGCCTACACAGAACCTCTTGCTTACACTGTCAATTTGAATAAGATACCACAAGAGTAATCTTGCTTGCCATAGCCTTAAGCCAAAGTCTGTCAAAACCAGCAAGGGCCATCAATAATAGATTTGCTGCAAAATTTAGGGAAATCAGTTATATCACTTTTTAACCTTTAATATGGCAACGCTACTGCTACCTCTTACAAAGTGGTTTGTGATATATAAATGAAAATCTTAGGTATTGTTAAGATCTTAGGCTGAAAACATATTTCAGCTCCCATACTTCTCTTTCAAAGTATAAGGCTGTTTTGTATTTGGACATATACACACTTGTATGTATATAACAAACACTCTAGTTCATGTTGGTGTGTTCTCTTTTGAACATTACTTAAGGAAAGATTATCTATTTCCCCCAAAATATACCAAGTAAAATAGTTCTTTCCATCTTCTTTGAGACAGAATTAAGGTTTTTCGAGTTAAATATGAGGAGAAAACAAAACTTACTGATTCCTTGCCCCATACAAATAAAATACTTAGAAGATTCTTCTTTATCGCCTTCTTAAAGTCCTAAAATGATGCTAAAGTAAGCTTAAGAAGCTCATTGCAAATCAGTGATCAACTGGACAGATAACTAAGTGCTACCTTTAGATTCCTTTGACCAGGAACTTTATAAAAGATACAGTATGAAGTTTCAATTCATTTTTCTGTTCTTATTAAAACTTAAAATCAAAATACCTTGATTGAAAAATGAAGTTTCTATTATCTCTTCAAGAATACCTCCTGAAAGATAAAATACAACTGAAAAATTTGTCTCTTGAGGTAAGATGCAACATCTGACTGGCAATTCCACTGGAAACCATAATTAATTAACAGAAGTAAATATCTATTTAAATCCAGTTGATATATTCCTTGAATTGACTTTAAAATTGTTGCAGAGTGCTCTTGCTAATAAACAAATCTAGAAATAATATAAACACATCTATGTAACACCATTTTAAAATCTAAATAATTTCTAAAAGTAGTATTTTTTATATTTTTCATTGATTTAATTTTTTCTCTGGGACAGTAGAAAGCTTCTACAGGCAAACCTAAGTGTGCTTTCCTGTCTCAAGATACAGAACATTTACTATAGTGATTCCAAAGCTTTCTGTTTATGACCAGCTCTTGAGCGTGAGCCTATTAACTGTAATTTTACTGGAGTTCTGTTCCATTAACTGAAGAGAGCTGATAGACTGGTTCACAAAATATGGTCATTGGTAACAGGAGACTTGATTTTTAATTTCCTCTGAAAGAAGAGAAGATTGACATTCCTTCTCATAGGAAATATCTGTTATTATTGTACTATCATATAACTGTTCTAAGAAAACAAAACTAACCCAACTAACTGAGAATAAGAAAATTCTTTGACATTGTCATGAGAAGAAAGAGCTTTCAAGGGAATTTTGGAAAATACATTTCTATTCATTGCTGTCAGAAGGCACTTCATGTGTGCTGGCTTGGGGTGATTTAGCACGGCAATTTTTGTAAACACCAAGTTGTTGTCACTACATGGTAACAAAATGTTGGTCTCCATCCTCAGGTACCAAGCTTCTTTCAAGTGAGTTTGTTGTAACAACCACCTGTCCACCTGTCTGTTTTTTGTTTTTTTTTTTAAAAAAAAAGAATAAGTGTATATTTGCTTTGGTGTCTGTGTCCTCAATACTCAAAATTATGTTTAAGATATCTAATTCCCACTGACTCTTGACCAAATATATTCCCTTGGAGTTTTCTTCTCTGCACTATGTAGCTGTTCTCTACCTAGGAAGTGAGTTTAGGAAATGCTCCAACCTGTCATCACCAGGGTGCCATTTAGGTAAACATGGTAAACATAATATAATAATATTGCCTTTCTTTGTCCATATAGTACCTGTAATTTCTTCTCCACATAACTTCCAGCCAAGGAGCAAAATCTTTAGAATTTCCCTGAGCTCTACAAATTAGTTTCCTCTCTTTCCCGTACCCCACATCTCCTTCACCACGGAGATTAAGGAGTTTGTAAAATACAACTTGTTACAGCCATGAGGGATTACTACTGTATATTATCACTCACAGCTCATTAACCCCGAAGCCCTGCTAACTAAGAAAATCCTCCCTAATGAGGTTTCCTTCACTGCACTAAAGAACAAAAGGTCTCAAAGTTTTGCCTATTACCAATCTTCTTCAAATTATTTTCCAGTAATTAAAATGGAACTTTAAGGCCATTAAAATACAAATCCAAATTTCTTGTTCTCAAGAAAATCCATACCTACTCTGTTTTCCATGCCTGCAAAGGATCTTCAAGCTGTCAAATGGTAGGCGAATGCATTTCTAGTAGTTTCTGCCTTTTGTCATAGAATCATAGAATGGCCCGGGTTGGAAGGGACCCCAAGGATCATCAGGTTCCAACTCCCCTGCCACAGACAGGGCCACCAACCTCCAGATCTGGTACTAAATCAGGTTAACCAGGACCCCATCCAACCTGGTCTTGAACACGTCCAGAGTCGAGGCATCCACAACCTCTGTGGGCAGCCTGTGCCAGCACCTCACCACTCTCTCAGTAAAGAACTTCCCCCTGATGCCTAATCTAAACCTTCCCTCCTTCAGCTTAAAACCATTCCCCCTTGTCCTATCACTGTCTACCCTTTTGAAAAGTTGGTTCCTCTCCTGTTATAATCTCCTTTTAAAAATTGGAAGGCCGCAATGAGGTCCCCCTGCAGCCTTCTCTTCTCCATGCTGAACAAGCCCAGCTCCCTCAACCTGTCCTCATAGAGGAGGTGCTCCATTGTGGGATTATAACAAGCAGAGTCAGCAAACTTCATGAATGAAGATCAGCCTCTGGATCGAGATACCATTTTAATTATCAAAAGGAAGCCCTGGGAGCCATGAAGGAGCATAAGGAATGTGGGACAAGAGCTCCAGGTGTGGACTGTTACCTGTGTAAGATAACAACTACGTTTATCCAGGGATCCTCAAGACAAGGACGTCTCTGCCCTTCAAGATAAGGAAAATGCTGAAGGAGCTGTTCAAGTCTTGTTGTTGTTAGACAAACTGTTAGCCAATGATTTATGAGTAGAAGAGTACTGTTTTGTAGAGTTAGCAGTTTTGCATGTTGTTGCATCAGCCAGAAACGCCTATAAAGGCCCAGCTAGCTTTTCAATAAAGGAGAACAGAACAGAACAGAACAGAACAGAACAGAATGAAGAAGAAGAAACCTTTGAACCCACCTCAGAGTCTGTGTGGTTATTATGCCACACTCCAGCCCTCTGAGCATCTTTGTGGCCCTCCTCTGAACCCTCTCCAACAGTTCCACATCTTTCCTGTATTGGGGGCCCCAGACCTGGACACAGTACTCCAGATGGGACCTCACAAGCTCAGAGCAGAGAGGGGCAATCACTTCCCTGTCCCTGCTGGCCATCCCTCTCCTGATGGAGCCCAGGATACCATTGGCCTTCCGAGCTGCAAGATCACACTGCTGACTCATATTCAGTTTTTCGTCCACCAGGAACCCCAGGTCTTTCTCAGCTGGGCTACTCTCAAGGATCTCTTCTCCCAGTCTGTATACATATCTGGGATTACTTCAACGCAAATGCAAGACCTTACATTTTGCTGTGTTGAACCTCATTAGGTTCACACGGATCCACCTTTTGAGTTTATCAAGGTCCCTCTGGATGGCATCCCTTCCTTCTAACGTATCAACTGCACCACTCAGCTTGGTGTCGTCGGCAAACTTGCTGAGGATGTACTCAATCCCATCACTGATGTCATTGATGAAGATATTGAAGAGAATATTGCATGTATACTTACATGTAAGATATATTTATTTCATATAATACACAGTATTTAATAACAGAAAAGGAAAAAGTTAAAGATTGAAGCATTCAGAAACCAGATATTTTGTCAAAACAGGAACGTCTTCAGTACCTCCATGTNACTTATACACATTCAGTCCAATGAAGTGGTCTTGGACTTCCTCTGCCCTTACAGCAGGGAGGATTTACTGCCCTGTTCCCACCTAGAGATTCAGGCAAATGAGCTTTAGGAGCATGAGAAATACGAGAATCCTGACTGCCAGTGAAGACCGAGGCAAAGAACTTATTTAGTACCTTGGCCTTATCCATATCTGTCATAGCCAGTTCTCCTTTCTCATTTACTGAAGGAGATATGCTCTCTTTGGCCTGCCTCTTCTGGCCAATATACCTATAGAATCCCTTCTTGTTGTTTTTAACATCCCTTGTCAAGTTAAGTTTCATCTGCACCTTATCTTAGTTCTGTCTGCACCTTGGCTTAAAATCTGGATCCTAATTTTGAAATAAAGTACATGAGTTCTGGGCATATTTGAACTAATTCAGGTTTAGTGGAGGCAGACTCTATTTTAGTGCCATTTAAGGAAATCAAGGTAGTTTTCTTCCGGGTTAAATTAGAGTTCTTTGTCAAGAATTGCAAAATCAAATGGACTCCTTGCCAGGTAGCACAGTGGTAAGAGTGCTAGAACAGTCCAAACTAGAACAACAGGGGTAGACAAACAAATCTATTTATTATTATGTACTTTATAATGCTACTTAGCAGATTCAAAAGAGATTGAGAAACTCATTGTGAGATTTGCATGAGAAAGTAGTATAACAAAATAAACAATATGGGCATCAAATGTCTCAAATTACACTGTTATAATTGCTGAGTATCTAGAGAAAAGCTATACTTCCCCTTCCCCCCTCTTCTTTCTGACATTATTACTGTGGATACTCAATTTCTAACTCTGTTATCATACATTCAAATTCAAGTCCTGTATAAAATAAAGTACACCTGTTTCACTGTAGTTCCAACGTGGTAGTCCTAATAGCTGTTACTTAGTGAACACCCCTCATGATTTGAACATCCCGTTTGTTGTTATGTGTTTAATATCAAAGTAGCAGAAAAACTGTGAAAATGAAGGTTGGTGAGATGGCCCCAAGTGATTGATTGTTAAGTCTGCTGCACATGATGACTCATCTCTGCGTTCAAAAATGCCACAGTGGCAGTTTGATATGGTCTGTGTGTGAGGTGGCTGCTAGAAGAAGTACTCCTTAGACTAGGAATATGAGAATATTTTTTAAATATGCATCAAGGATCTGTTTCTGTCTTGGATAAAACATTTGCTTACAAACGAGAAAGTTCTTCCATCAAAAGTTGAAGGAAAGCCAGTTCATGCCATAGGAAAAAAAAAAATAGAAATAAGAACTGAGAGAATGCTCTCAGCAGTAAGATCTATAATTTTAAGTGCTATTAAACTGAAACTAAGATTGGGTAGCCTGTGTTATTGTGGATCCTGCATATACAAATCCTCACTGCCTCTGGTGCTCGTTGTGGCCCCTGCAAGAAATTGCATCAGCAGCATTTCTCTTCATTATTATTCTAAACAATAATTTATTAGTCTGAAAGTGACTTTGAGTTCACCTAAACCAGGAAGATTCTTTACCACTTTGGCTGCTAATTCTCTCTACAGGAGCCAGGCTTTGACTCTAGTTTCTTTGAGTGGTAAATGAGGAGTAACCAAATATGAGATAAATCGTGGGCAGATACCCTCAGCAGAAGTTTCCTCAGAGAAATCCTGAAGTTAAACAAGCAACCACTTTTACATATCAAATATGCTTTCTTTGCAAAAGACATTCACAATGTCTCAGACCAACAGAGTTGCCAGCCTTGCTAGATAAAAAAGACTCTCTGAAGTCCCTATTTCTACTTTTGGCTATCCTACAGATTTTGACTGAGTCTTGTAACTGTTCTGTGTTTCTTTTCCACCTTTTCTCTCATTTATTTGTTTCTTGGAGGTGTTCCTTACAAAAATTGTTTTAAAATAAGCTTAATTGAGGAGATGCATAATAGATTAGGCAAGTCTAATTATATGTGATAATTATAACAAATTTTCTCCTTTCTTTTGTGTATTCTTTATTTCTATTACTATGTTCATTTTTTGAAGATAGATTTTCATAGGGGGGAGAAAGTCATAGTGTCAGGCAAGTGCTAAATGGAAGTTTTGCACAGTCTGTTCTGGATATTACCATGAGTAATTATGGAGCAGTCAATCTATTTGTAGTATGTTGGGGTTTCATTTGCTCCTCTGTACTTGTTTTGTTGTTTTGTTTCATAGTGTTTTTGTGAATGTTCTTATCTAATGCTAGAGTTTCAATTTACATTTTTGAAAGATTTATTTTTGTTTTACTTCCCTCAAATTAAATGTGTTTCTATAGTAACTTGTTAGCTTTTTTGCCCTCCCCAAAATCTTTATGTTTCAAGTTATTTATGATGTGAGAAAAAAAAAATGAAGATTGGGTGAAACTTTTACAAGCCTGGAGTGTACAGCTAGATTTTGGTTCTGCATCCACTATCAGATCTTAAAACAAGGTCTTCATGCAGTTGAATCCATCATTAGTTGATCTGGACTACCCAGAAGTGTATGTGCATGTCCAGAGATGTGTCTGCAACACACTTGGTTCCCACGCAATTGTAGGAAGATGATGAGAATATGCAACTCACATGATATGAACTGGATAATTCCAGCTCTCAACACATACAGCATTTTCGAAAAGGTATAGATAGCAGATTTACCAGGTGAACTAAATAGAAGCTTTCATCCACTTGAGACCTGTGATAAGCTTCTCGCAGCTCAAAGTATCTTAAATGTACATTGCAGGAGGTTTTATTGTTAACCTCTTTCTGGCCTTCAACAAGTAGTCAATAGCCCTGCAGATTATATTCTCCTCTGTCATCCTGATTGCTAGAAGCATTCATACAGAATTAAGCCACTACAGTTAACAGAGAAAGGTGAGAATTTTTCAACAAAACACTTTTTCGTCAGAAAAAGGTGATTCATCAAAACTGAAAACTTTCAGAGGAAAGGGCTGATTTCATTGATTTTTATGGTGGCAAAATAAGAAGTTATGAAGTTACTAAGAAGTTTTTTCTTTGAGATGTTAGAAGCAAACAGCTCTTTCCACTTCCGAGAAGTGTTTGGGAAAATATTAATGCAAGATTACACAACCACAGATAACTTAATAAACAAAATATTTTTTGTAATTGATTTTCAAGAGAAAGGACATTTTCTTTCCCATATTTTCTGCTTATATACTTTTTTGAATATTTTTATCACAGAAACACAGAATCACATGGTTTGGAAGATATCTCTGGAGATCACCAAGTCCAACACCCTTACTAAAAGAATGTTCCCTGCTGCAGGTTGCACAGAATCTAGAAATCTAGCATCTAGATGGGTCTTGAATAACCCCGGAGAAGAAGACAATCTGGGCAGCCTGTTCCAGGGCTCTGTCACCCTCACAGTAGAGAAGGTCTTGTGTTTTTTCTGGAACTTCCTGTGTTCCAGTTTTCATAGAATCATAGAATGGTTTAGGTTGGAAGGGACCTTAGAGATCATCTTGCTCCAAACCCCTGCCATGGGCAAGGACACCTCACACTAGGCCAGATTGCCCAAAGCTTCATCCAGTCTGGCCTTGAACACTTCCAGGGAGGGGGCATCCACAACTTCTCTGGGCAACCTGTTCCAGTGCCTCACCACCCTCATGATGAAGAACTTCTTCCTTACATCCAGTGTATATCTACTCTCTTCCAGCTTTTATTCATTACTCCTTGTCGTATCGCTACATGCTCTTGTAAAAAGTCCCTCCCCAGATTTCCTGCAGCCCCCTTCAGGTACTGGAAGGCCATTATAAGCTGTCCTTGAAACTCTCTCTTCTCCAGGCTGAACAATTCCAACTTTCTCAGCCTGTCCTTGTGGGGGAGGTGCTCCAGCCCTCTGATCATCTTCGTGGCCCTCCTCTGGACCCTCTCCAACAGCTCCACATCCTTCTTCTGTTGGGGGCCTCAGAACCAGACCCAGTACTCCAGGTGGGGTCTCACGAGAGCAGTGTACTCTAGAGGGGCAGAATCACCTCCCTCGACCTGCTGGCCACGCTTCTCTTGATGCAGCCCACGATCCCGTTGGCCTGCTGGGCTGCAAGCGCACATTGCCAGCTCATGTTGAGTTTCTCATCAACAGACACCCCCAAATCCTTCTTCTCAGGGCTTCTCTCAAGCCATTCTCTGTCCAGCCTGCATTTGTGCTTGGGATTGACCCTACCCGTGTGAAGGACTTTGCACCAGGCTTTGTTGAACTCACGAGGTTGACATGGATCCACCTTTTAAGCCTGTCCAGGTCTTTCCATATGACATCTCTTCCCTCTGACGTGTCAACTGCACCACACAGGTTGGTGTCATCTGTGAACTTGCTGAGGATGAACTTGATCCCACTGTCCATGTTGCCAACAAAGATGTCTAACAGTACCAGTTCCAGTACCAATCCCTGAGGGACACCACTCATCACCAGTCTCCATTTGGACGTTGAGACATTGAACACAACTCTCTGAGTGTGACCATCCAGCCAACTCCTTATTCAGTGAGTAGTTAATCCGTCAAACTCATATTTATCTAATTTATTGATATTTATCAGATTTATTGACCTGTATTTATCTAATTTTTTTTTTGCCCCTTGCCCCTTCTCCTCTCACTGTACACCATAGAAAAGGGCCGGGCCCTATCCATTTGATTTCTGTACTCAAGGTGCTTACATACAGTGATGAGATCTCCTTTTAGTCTTCTCCAGGCTGAACAGCCCCAGGTCTCTCAGCTTTTTGTCATAAAGGAGAAGATCCATGCTCCTAATCATCTTTATGGCCCTCCACTGGACTGTCTCTAGAAGATCCCTGTATTTTTTGGACTGACGAGCTCAGAACTGGACACAGTGCTTCAGATGTGGCCTGACCAGGAGAGGGTAGAGGGGAAGGATCGCCTCCCTCGACCTGCTGGCCACACTCTTTTTAATGCACCCCAGGATATCATTGATCTTTGTAGACACAAGGGCACCCTGCTCGCTCATGGACAACCTGTTGTCCACCAAGACCCCCACGTCCTTCTCCACAGAGCTCTTCTCCGGCAGGTCAACACCTAACCTCTACAGGTGTATGTTATTTTATATTATTTCATTCTAAAGCATAATATTTTTGATGTAATGGCAAAAGAACCTCACATGTACCTACGCAGAATATAACAAAGAGCTTAACAAGTTTTCAGTTTTTTGCATTGATAACTTATGAAATCATCCAGTAGAGAGTCTTGATCAGATGAGCTGTGTCCATTTCTTATAGGATTGACTTGAGGTTGTTATTTTATATTATTCTGAAAATAAACAAGCAAAAAAATATAATTCATATAAACATAATATTAATAAACAGAATATTAACTTTAATATAGAGAAAAAATTGCATTTGAGTATTTTGCTCAGTCAATGAAATAACAAGATGAAAGTGCTACATCTTCTATAGCATACATTTACTGGTCTGTTAGACTGTAAAAGTGGTGCAATTGCCTCTTCAATTTTTGGTTTATCTGAGCTGCTGCTGGAGCCTGAATTTTCCAATGATGTTTTGAAGAATTTCAAATAAATTTGTGGGGAGGGGAGTACCTGAAAGGTACAAGCAGAAAAGGTATACGAAAACCCTGAATTAAGACGATAGATCTGAGAGAGCACAGATAGTTCTATTTCCTCATAAAATCAATGGAATTGTGGGAAAAAATGCCCAAACAGAAGCAAAGTAATGGGGAAAGAAAAACAGCAACACTCAGAAGGAGACAAAAAACCTTTTTTTCCAGACAATGTGCTTGAGATAACAAGGATTTTGCTAAATTAAGGAACCAGATAAGAATATTAAAATGCTAAAGCATACAATTTAAAAGAAACACACAAAAAAAAAAGAAAAAGAAGAAGAAAAAACAGAAAAAAGGAACACGTTACAGTGAGGGACAAAAAATATCTTTTTTGCTTGCAGAAAAAAATAACGTATGTAGTTTGCCTGCCTCAGCAGAAACTAATCTGAGGTGAAAGAGCGTAGAAAATGAAATGATCATAGCAAATTAATATGGACCTTCTGAGAGAGCAGATCAGGAAGTGTTTTTTGTAGATAATGGAAACTCACATAAAAACAGGCTGGAATACTGATGGTGAGCTTTTTGCAAACACCCTGGTGCTGAATGAGATAGAAAATGTACAGCATGTTATCATCTAAAAAGAGCTTGTGCCCTCTTTATAAGGCTTCTTCATCCACTGAGGAAACCAGTCAAAAAGATCAAAGGCTGCACTGGGTTTAGTTCTCCCCAAGAATCTGAAGCCAAGTGAAATATAGAAGAAACCACAGTGTCAAACATCATATAGAAAGGAGCTCATCTAAAATATACTGTTTTCTCCCCAATCACTAGTGTATTAGCTGAGTAGATATAAAAGGAAGATCATTATAATCTTCATAATGCTAGTCATGTATTAGAGACACATGAACTGCAAAGTAGGAGATTTCTCGCTAGGCTGAGGCTTGTATTTACAAGTGAAGGGAACAGAGGTTTGCGTAAAATCAGGGATCAGATTTCCCAGGGACAGTAGATGAGGAATTATCAAAGGGTGTAGAAATAATATTGACAATGGCAAATAGCACCGGGGATTGAGATAAACGCATTGCTGTTCTGTCTGATACTGGAACCAATCTCTGAAAAACAGACAGAAAATGATAAAAATGTCAAAAAAAGGGTTTGTCTAATCTCTTCAAATTTTTGTGAGTGCCTATATTCCTCTGTGTTCTCTGTTGATATCTCTCTTGCCCCTCAAAATGCATAAAATTATAGAATTGCTCAGGTTGGAAGGGACCTTAGAGATCATCTTGCTCTAACCACCTGCCATGGGCAAGGACACCTCCCACTAGATCAGGTTGCCCAAAGCCCCATCCAGCCTGGCTTTGAACACTTCCAGGGAGGGGGCATCCACAACTTCTCTGGGCAACCTGTTCCAGTGTCTCAACACCCTCACAGGGAAGAATTTCCTCCTTATATCTAGTCTAAATCTACCCTCTGTCAGTTTATAGTCATTACCCCTTGTCCTGTCATTACCTATCCTTGTAAGAAGTCCCTCCTCAGCTTTCCTGCAGGCCCCCTTCAGGTACTGGAAGGCTGCTATCAGGTCGCCCCACAGCCTTCTCCAGGCTGAAGAGTCCTAACTCTCTCAGCCTGTCCTCGTAGGGGAGATGCTCCAGCCCTCTGATCATCCTCGTGGCCCTTCTCTGGACCTGCTCCAACAGCTCCACATCCTTCTTGTGTTGGGGGCCCCAGAGCTGGACCCAATACTCCAGGTGGGGTCTCACAAGAGCAGAGTAGAGGGGCAGAGTCACCTCCCTCGACCTGCTGGCCACGCTTCTCTTGATGCAGCCCAGGATGCAGTTGGCCTTCTGGGCTGCTAGAGCACACTGCCGGCTCATGGTGAGTTTCTCTTCAACAGACACCTCCAAATCGTTCTCCTCAGGACTACTCTCAAGTCATTTTCTGCCCAGCCTGTATGTGTGCTTTGGATTGCCACTACCCATGTGAAGGACCTTGCACCTGACTTTGTTGAACTTGATGAGGTTGGCATGGGCCCACTTCTCACTGTCCAGGTCCCTCTGGATGGCATCCCTTCCCTCTGGTGTGTCGACTGCACCACACAGCTTGGCATCCACACATCTCTCCAGTAACAATAAAAGGTGGCAAACACAGTCACCTCCAACTCTCTTGAATTGTTTCATAACAGAGAATGAGTTCTGACTATATTTGAGAAATCCTTTGTTCGTGGTAAATTCTTTTCGTGGTGTCATCCTGATGCACCCATGGAGCCAGATTTCTGCTCTGAGCTTGCTCAGTAGTACAATTGGTGACCAGACTCTTCCTGATGGGTATTCATGCTCACTGTCTTTGGTACTAAGCATCCTGCAAGTGAATGTCGAAGTTGATGTAATGAGCATTGTCTTAGCTGTGTTAACTAGTAGACAAATTGATCTTCAGACCTTTTACAGCGTGAATGAAAGTGCCAATCACTCAGGGATAGAGGAAATTACTGAGAAAATTTTTGTCAATTACGGAAAATGTCATGTTTGCCATTACTATTGTTTTTTCTATTTGTTAAACAGAAAATCTAAGTGAGAGTTGCTCAAGTGGCAGCTTCCAAACAACACAATGCTTCTCTCTATCTTTTAAATTACCTTCCATCTCAATATACAACTGTAAGGTTGATAGATCTGCTAGCCAGCTCCTTAGCAGAATACTGTAGTGTAATCGCCATTGATATTCAGGGAAGTGGAGAGCCCCGATCTAAATGAAACATGAGGTTTTGGGGCAGTTCAGCAGTAACTAGTGGAAACTTGAGCTGTGTGCAAATACATGGAAGTAGTGATTTTGTTGCTTCATACTCTTGTCTGAATCATACTAGTGAAGAAGAGAAAGAGGATGATGACAAACTCAAATATATTTCAAAGGAGAGAGTAACAACCTGAAGAGACATAGGATGATCTCTGATAAAGCTACAATGTAGCATTTGCAACACTTCAGTTGTTTGAAATGTTGATATTTTCTTGGACTCGCTGATTTTGGGGTCAGGAGGAATACTGAATAATGAGAAAGTATTTTAATTTCTTCCTCCAATTATTTATGAAAAAAAATAATAATAATAAGATCAGACTTCCCTGCATGGCTGTTACCCTAAACTAGATCCATCATTCTCTTAGAAAGACTCTTCAACAAATATATTAATTGACTTGTAGACTAAAACAATTAAGAGAACAGCAACAATTTTTGTAAGATTATATCTATTTTTATTGCTTCCTTAACATTTTTATGAACTTTCTATAGTTTTTTTCCTATATACATCTTATCATTATGAATGCTAGTATACATCTATATAAAATATTTGCTAGAAAGTTTGTGTCATAATGGGAAGAATATATATAAATTAACTTGATATTTTCACATCTTACACATATTTATCATTGAAAAATCAGTTCATATCACAAAACTTAATGAAGAAAAATATTTAATTTATAGTAAGGATTACACAAAATGTTTCGCATTGCATGGTTTATTTTTGTTTGGTTTTGCTAATTAATATAGTTAGACCAACAGAAATATTTTATGCGCTTATGCAATTCTGCAGCCTTTGTGTTAAAAAAAAAAAAAAGAAAAGAAAAGAAAAAAAGAAAAAAGTGTCAATTATGAAAATAATTTTTAAAATGTTGTGCAATTTTATTAAAATTCACCCATAATCTCTGCTACATGTAGCAGAAAGGATAAAATGCACTGTTATATTCTCTTCTGGGTGGAACAAAGCATTTTATTTGCATTTCCTGAAAACATGGAACAATAAAAACCTATTTTGGAATATCTCAGTTGGTTAAGTATATTGAAATAATCTTTCTTTTACTTTGTTCTTTAAAAAATGTGACCTCAAAGTATTTTCATTTGTTGCATCCTAACCTCTCATTAAAGAAATCACACTGCAAACATAGACATAAGTTGTCATTTATAAAGCTATCAAGGTGAACATTGTATAATTATTGGTTATGGACATTCTTTTCTTGCTGGCATGGCGTCATTGAAATATATGGAATACTTAAACTTGAATAATTAGGAAAGTGCGAACAGACATATTTTGACAATTTATCCAAAAGATTTTTATGTCTTTGGCAGGAACTGAGAAGGATAGACTTGTTCATAAGTTCCCATTCTTTGTCAATTGTACTTACTAGTCATGTTTTATAAATTGTGCTTTGAATTCAAAAGTTATTACAATTCAGCACTGGTCTCAAACATACAAGAAAGAATGCATATCAACCCAAGAAAACATTAGGGTAGAAAGCAAAGAAATACAACAGTTTCAGTGTCAGAAATAACAAGTCTTATTGTCCAGGAAGGAAAAAGATAACTTGTCCACAATCCTAAGTAATGAAAAAGACTGATTGGAGTCTCTCCTTTTGTTTATTACATTTTTAATATTTTGTGTAACCGTTTTTGATCAAGGAAATTAAACTATAAAGTAGACACAATCATGAAGATTATGTTTTGACACTAAGATAAACACTACAATGAGATGAAAAATAGTTCAAATTTCTCAAAAGATTAGTCGCCGTTTTATTATTTCAGACTGACAATTAATGCCATTGTGTTGTGAATGTTGCTAAGTTAGAGTGACTACATAAATGTACACTTTAACTCACTACTGAGACACTCAGAGCTGAATTGACAAAGGACTGAGGCTTTGAAATACCTAAGCTTCCAGTGAACCCCGTTTGCCTAACCTTAACTTTATAAATTTAATCTAGTAAAATGTTTTGCATGATTCTAGCTGTCCAAAAATAGGTTGGCACAAAACCATCTATATCTGGATCTTCCAGGCTACTAATTGTGGAAGATTCATAGAATCATAGAATCACAGAACAGCTTAGGTTTGGAAAGGGTCTTAAAGATCACCTAGTTTCAACACCTTTTTCATGGGCAGGGTCACTACTCACTAGATCAGGCTGTCCAGGACCCTGTCCAGCATGGCCTTCAACACCACCAGGGATGGATTATCCACTACTTGTTTGAGCAACCTGTTTCTGTGCCTCACCACCCTCTGACTCAAAAAATTCTTCCTAACATCTAAACTAAATCTCTCCTCCTTCAATTTAAGAACATTACCCCTTGTTCTATCACTGTCTACTCTTGTAAAAATTTGGTCCTCCTCCTACTTATAAGCTCCTTTTAATTACTGGGAGGCTGAAATGAGATCTCCCCACAGCCTTTTCTTCTCCAGGCTGAACAAGCTCAGCTCCCTCAGCCTGTCTTCACAGGCGAGCTACTCCAGCCCTCGGATAATCTCTGTGGTCTCCTCTGGATCTTCTCCAACAGCTCAACATGATTTTGCGCTGGGGGCCCCAGGCGTGGACACAATACTCCAGATGGAGCCTCACAAGTGCAGAGTAGAGGGGGACAGCCACCTTCCTCTCCCTGCTGGCCACACTTCTTATGATGCAGCCCAAGATACCATTGGCCTTCTGAGATGCAAGAGCACACTGCTGGCTCATGTCCAGCTTTTTGTCCACCAAGATGCCCAAGTCCTTCCCAGCAGGGCTTCTCTCAAGACTGTACAAGTATCTGGGATTTTCCTGACCTAAGTACAACACCTTGCACTTGGCCTCATTAAACCTCATTAGGTTCACATGGGCCCACTTTTCATGCCTGTCTAGGTCCCTCTCAATGACACCCCTTCCTTCAATTGAGTCAACTGCACCACTCAGCCTGGTGTCATCAGCAAACTTGCTGAGGGTGCACTCAATCCTATCATCAATATAATTGATAAACATGTTGAAAAACACTGGTCCCAAGATAAATCTCTGGGAGGACATCACTCATGGCTAGCTCCCATGTGGACATAGAGCTGTTCACTATAACCCTCTGGTTGTGATCATCCAACCAATTCTTAATCCACCAAATCGTCTAGCATTCAAATCCATATTTCTCTGGTTTAGAGATATATACAATTCTCTGTAAGATTATCAGAAAAGACATTCTCCTGGAGTCTCATAAGTTTGGGCAAAATTGTTTAAAGCAGACGATACCTTGGGGAAATAAATGATCTTGATTTAATTCTAATTTTTGTCTTTGCCAGGTATATGTAAAGAGAAGCTGATTGCTACACTGCAAGAGAAAAGCTGGAAACTTGCTGGTGGTCTCTATGAGAAAAAGAGCTGTGGCAGCTCCAAGTCCTTAGTCTGGGATCAATAAAATAAAAATTAACATCTAGACAAATGTTGATCTGTAGGAAAATTTTACCCCAAGCTTGTCTAGCTACTTATTTCTAGCTTATAACTCATGGATCAGGTATAAGTTTTCAGGCAGCTTGCTGTGCTCTGTACCCTGTAAATAGGCATCCTGATATTCATCTGAGGATGATAAATGTATTTGAAAACCATATTTGGAGCTTGAAAGTGAATCCAGAATTTCAAGGCTATTGTCTAAACATGTAGGAATTATACAACCTATGCTGCTGTTCTTTCAGTCTTTCATCATAGAAATTTATATGATGAGCTAATAGGAATTAAAAACAGAGACTTAACCCTCACCTTCTCATATCCTGTGTGAATGCTCGAATAAAAATTAGTTTTTGCTGTCCCTCGTGTACAATCTTTTTTGCTCTCTTTCTGGTCCAACCATTGAAAAATGAAGCAGGTCCAGAGTACTGAGAAATTCTACAATCTTTTGGGACTTGAAGATTGAGGGGAGGACTTAATTAGACCATAAAATACAAATTTGTTTTAGCCCTTGTAAAAGTGTAGCACATAAATATAAAAAATATTAACATGATGTAAACTACTCTAAGTACTCCATGTTGATTAACAACGAAAGATCTCACCTTTTAAAATAATAGCAATGCCAGTTGTAGAATGTGAAGAGTGCTTTGAATTACAATGAATTGTCGAATGCATTAACCACAATATCAAATGCAGTCAAATTAAAATGTTCCCTTCTGACATTTTCAATTAAACCCCATCAAGCTTCCAAACAACCTAGGAAAACTAAATAGACTGTGAGCTAATGGGAAAAGGCATCCTGACATCTTCTCCTTCCAAAAATCAGGTTAAGCATCAATGTTGTTGCAAAGGTCTGTACCAGAACGTTAAACAATTAAGAACTGGCATAACAGTACTGACCACTGGTAAATCCATTCTTGTGTTGTACCAATTACTTGTGACAGAGGCCAATACTGACTGCATGAGAAGAAGAAAGAAGAGCTATAATAGTTAAATCTTGCAACTTTAAGAATTTTTCCTTTTAAGAGTCTCAAAATTCAATTTGTATTTGGTGTTTTTATGGTTTCCTTGACCTAGAATTGCGATATGTCAAATGCTTACCTGCACAGCGGCCTTTTGAGTTTGAAAGGCACTGTAAACCATTTTACAGAAGTGGGAAGCAGGTAGGAGCACAGTTGACTCAAGGTGAGAGATTTCTAAAATAGAAATAACTTTAGCACACAAGCTGTGCTTGAACTGATCTAATAGAACATGTCTCTCAAGAATGTAAAGATACTTGTAAAATCCTGTAACTATATTGAGTAAAAGTCTAAATATGGAGAAAGAGAGCAGGAATAAGGATGCACGGCACAGAAGATGCTTTCCCTTATATAGCACATAGTGAAGCACAGTTCATCTTTGGAGAGTAGTTTCTACTACTGCCCAGGGATATTTGTCTCCTTCCCCTCCCCCTCCCCCACCCCCTCGCCCTTCCCCTTCCCCTCTTCTGAGGATAGAATGGATGTTCAGGAGAGCTGTGAATCTTCAGTTCCATGAGAGAGGTTGGGAGGGAGGTGGGAGGGAAAACTACATTCACCAGACTAAGAGAAAGATGTTGACTTTCCAATCCTTAGATAAAATTAGTAAGAGGCAGACTTTTATTCTTTATGCATCCAGGATCTTCCAGCTCCCCCCTCTGTTTAAGAAATAAGGAGAAGAAGATCTTCATTTTCAGTTGCTGCTCTTCAGAATACAGTGTGCAACTAATCCAAGAATGGACAGGAGAAGTAGCACGTTTTATTTGTAATGATTTTATGCCTACAAGACTCTTTTCAGAGATTCATATTTTATGCTTAACATTAACAGCTGCATCTGCCCTGAAATAAAGTCAGTGGAGAAGTCCTAAATGCTTGAAAAATGTCTAGTTGTTGTATGGTTCAATTTAGTCATTTTCAAATATAAAATGTGTTGAAGATCAGGTAAAAGGTGAAAGTTTAGTTGTTTAACATTAATTCTAAAAGAATTCAGGATAAAAATAGAGAAATAATGAGTACTTTATATGTCTTTGCTCTCGTTTCCAAAGGCTTTGAAGAAGAGCAAATGGATAGAAGCACTTGTAAAATAAGTATTCAGTTTAGACCTCTATTCTTAAAATAAATTAGTATTTTTGAGTTACACCTCTTTCTATTCAACCTGCTTCATTTTTGTTCTATCTTTGTCCATTAAGCTCACACAATGTCTGAGTATGATGAGGGGAAACTTCAGACACTGCTGTATTAATAAAAGAAACATGCAAACATAACGAATAAGATTTACGTCACAGAAGCATAAAAATCAATGCAAAATTGAGTGAGTTGCATTAAGGGAAAGTGAAAATAAGATCTATGGCTCTGAAATGGATCACAATACCAGCTAAGAATTGGATATTGCCTGAGCGTTGAAGTATAGTATCATTTTTGTACACAGCGTGGGAAAAAATTTACTGCCTCTAGTCCTGGGGCACCCAGCACAAGAAAGATGTAGACCTGTTAGAGTAGAAAAGGTCCACAAAGAGGTGTTGGAGCACCTCTCTTGTGAAGAAAAGTTGAGGAAACTGGGCTTGTTTAGCTTGGAGAAGAGAAGACTCTGGGGAGACCTCATTGCAGCCCTTCTGTAGTCAAAGAGAGTTTTTAAACAGGAAGGAGAGTGATTTTTTACACAATCTAATAGTGATAGGAAAAGGGGGAGTGGCTTCTAATTTAGATTAGGTGTTAGGAAGAAATTATTTACTTAGAGAATGATGAGGCACTGAAACAGATTGCCCAGACAAGTTGTGAGTGTCCCATTCCTGGGGGTATTCAAGGCCAGGTGGCCAGGCTGGATGGGCAACCCTACCAATGGCAAGAGGTTTGGAGCTGGATGGACTTTAAGGTCCTTTCCAACCTAATCCTTTCTATGATTCTATGAAAACTGGAACAGAGGAAGTTGATTCTTTTTCTATGATTCTTTTTCTTTTTTTCTGCATTGTTTATGTAGACATTTAGTATTTATCCCTCTTAATCCAAAGATAAAAACTGATGTTCCTAATTTTGGAACAAAGTGATATTTAAATCAAAATTAAAAGAAAAAAAAAGTTTTTGAGGAAGAATTGTTTTTTCTTGCATCATCAACCGGGTCAAGCAAGATTTCCTCAAATAAGGAAATAGATAGTACTTAGAGCAATTCTGAGATGTCAGCTGCAATTATGCTTGATGAAGTATGAAAAAACCCTACTTAAACAAAGTTTTTAAAGATGAATGAAGTGAATATCAAGGATAACATGATGACTACAATAGTCATCAGAGAAGACAGACTCATAAAGACCATCTAATCATAAATTTCTGTGCACTTTGGAAGCATTGCATATATGTATAAGTATATTATGTTCAAGTCTTTATGCCTACAATATCTTGAACTTGCTTTTCTTTAAAGTTTAGTTTGTGGGTAAATTAATCATAAACAAGTGATCTAATCACAGTCAGAATCCCATGCTGCTAAAGAGCTGTGCATAAAAACTCAATTATCCTAGACTCAGTGGGAGACATAAAAGGTAAGAGAAAAAATGCTGGTATACTCTAGCAAAGTTGTTTGATTAGTATCACAAAAAATGTTGGTAGACATCCAGGAAGATCAAGTTTTCTGACTGCTAGCTGAGCTCCTGCTGGCATTATTACTCCTGATTTTCCTTAAGCAGAAAATATAATCTTCGAAGGTCTACAGGAAGAAAGAAAAACAAAGAATTTTGTTTTTCAGCAAATTACCAGGCTAGATATTTTGACTCAGATTTCCAAGGAGACTTGATTGTCTGAACCTCACTGAAGGTGGAATTCAGTTACTTGATACAAAAAAGTCCTGCTTCCAAGAAAAAATACCTGAGAAAATACTGAGTTGCATTCTCAGCAAAGCATCACTTCATACTAACTGTGAATCTATGACTTAGATACTGTCAACTGTCAAAAATTGGTGGATAACTAGATAAATTAATCTACCCATCCACCGTTTCATACTGTTGTTTCCACAGCAATCTATCATATAAGAGATTTAATAATAAGTCTCAGAATGTTTTCTACCTGTAATACTGGATTGTGTCATATTTCTAAATGCTTTTTTTTTTTTTTTTTTTTTTTTTTTTTTTTTTTTTTTTTTTNNNTTTTTTTTTTTTTTTTTTTTTTTTGGTTCCCTTTTGATGGATGTGCTGCAGAATAGATCAGACCACACTTCTGGTCTGTCAGATAGTATTAATTTATGATGTTCTCTCATCCTTCCCTGGTGCTTTGGATCAAACAAAGGCACTGTTTAAATAAATAAAATGTAATGTAATGCAATTAAACATTTTCCCTTAGCTGCCTTAGCTGTTAAGATCAAGGGAACTAATAATTACCTGGTGTTACACTTTTAAAACCCGTGACAGGCATTTATATAGTTTAGCGATTACTGTCATAATGTTAAGCTATTGAGTCAAGATCTGCTCACATTATTCAGTTAAGAAGAAAGTAAACTCAGCAGAGGTAAGACCAGCAGAAATCAGACAATCACCATTATTAATTCAATAGAAATATTTATGGTTTTGCAAGTCTAGAAGGAGCAATTATAGTCCAATCTCATACTTATCCTCTTGAACAAAAATCATAAAATTCATCTAGCAATACTAGCTCCAATTTCAATATCTTGTGATGGAAAACAACTACTGCAATTTTACAGATCCACAGCTATGAAGACAAGCTATGCAATCTGCTGTCCTAGGGAATGAATACTGAAGCGATGACCTGAGTACCAAGTCACATAGGAGGCCAGAGCTTTTAGATTTCAGTAAAAAATTCCAATGTTGTAAGCGTCATTTTTGCCCCTTAACTATAATAGCGTATCTAAATCATCATTCCCAATTATTATGGATGTAAATTTTGTGGATATAAAAGTCATTATAATGGTAAAAGTTTCAAGAAACGGTGCAATATACTAGGAAAATTTACACTTTCTCTTTCTACCTCACATTGTTCTACAAAGATTTTAACCCCCTTTTCAAAATGTATCAAGACCTAGAAATGAAACACAAATTTGTTTTTGTTCCAGATTGGAAACAGAACAATTTAGCATATGGGGAAAAAAAATGCACTCTTCTGAGAAAAACAGCTATGCTAGTAAACCATATAAGCAAGGTAGTCCCTAATCCTGTTGCAAACTTTCTTCCTAAAATTTTAATGGAAAAATACATACACACAAAATGCACACATAAGCACGCACACGAAAATTACTCCTATAATGAATGTGATTGTGAGAAACCAGATAGACAGAAATCTCTTCAGACATATATATGTAACTTATTGACTTAGACATACAGAAGGAATATCTATATTCTTCACTCCAGAAAATATCACCTTAGAAAATCAAGCATTGCAAACTCCAAAACTGTTTGTTATTCAAAGGCAAGGTCTTTTGTCCTGTGATTTCTATCACAAAAGTTCCAGAGAACCTCATTTTCCATTTAAGCTTTACTTCAAGTTACAAGAGACACAAACAAGCAAACAAACAAAAAGATATCTTTTAAACACAAGAAATTCTCAGATTTTGGTTAGATCAGCAACTCTTCACTCTTGAAATGCTAACTCAAGGGATCATTTCACCTCTTAAGTTAGCTGCTTTTATTCACTGCAGTTTCATTTTTGCAAATGAAAATAGTCTTGGCCTCACAGCTTGTTTCAGTATGTGAATGTTAATAGCCAACTACTACTCTGGGTGAACCTTCCTATTGCCATGAGCTACTGCATTTGACAAGGAAGGAACTATATTTTAGGATGTTTGACAGTAGGAGGGCCTAGACACCATTGTGGTGTGGTATGACCTTCCTGCAGACAGGTCTGAGTCCTCACTTATCCCTTTGAGTTTACATGCAATCTTCAAGTACTGTGTTGAAAAGAAGAAAAAACTACCTCTGAATGCCAAGCATTGGCAGCATATTTTTAAGGCTGGTATAATGTAATTCAACTGTTTACTGGGAGGATTAGCCTGTCCTGACAGCCATGCTATGCTGAAGGAATCACAGGAAGAGAGAATGTGGTGGTGGAGGCTAGAGGCAGAGTGGGGTCCCTGCCTCCCTCCCTGGCCTGCCTCATCCTTCCTGCAGTAGCATGGCCCTAAATTCTGCACCAGTTGCCAGACAGATGTTCAAGACTGCATCCCTACTGGGAGTTTGGAATAAAACCCCTGAGAGCTGAATGACAACAATCTGTCAACTAGGCATCAGACCTCTCTTTTCCCATATTCCATTATTCTGCACCTTACGTCACTTTTTAGTTCCTAAATTGCACGTTGTTTATTTCTATTTATTCCTTCCATCAGTATCTTTTAATTTTAATGACATTCCACTGCTGTGACTGTTCTCCAGTGCCAGCACTGCTTTCCGCAACCTGAGGCAGCAGAGGGGAAGAGAAGGAGAAGGAAAAGGAGAAGGAGGGAGGGGGTAAGGCAAGGACATATCAATTACTCAGAAAGATCCAGAGGTTCAAGATGTGATGACACTGACAGTAGGAAGTATGATAAATGCTCTGATTTACATCTAACTCCCATTAGATAGTTGCAGGAAATTATGATAAAGTGATTATTTACAAGGAAAAGCTTTACAACTTAATTAAATAAGACTGTGTTTCTGATTTGAGAGGACAGAACAGATATAATAAATAGGACTCCTTTTTATTTTTTTCCTCTGATCAATGGCAATGCACTTTCAGCTTCTAAATACCTTGTGCTCTTTCTCATCTATACACAACTTACCAAGGTAGTACCCACAGAACAGAAGGTTAGGTAGGCATCAAGGATCTTCAGCATGGGTTTTTATTACAGGTCTGAACTAAAAAACATCCTGGTGTATTGCTCAGGGTGCGGTGGTACTGGATTGCTGTTCTGGTGATGTGTGAAATGCCCAAGAAAAAAAGCTTATTCAGGGAGGGTCAGGAAGTCTTTTTGTGCAAGAGATTTGGAGACGTTAGCTACTCCAACAACAACAACAAAACAGAAAGAAAATGAAATCACCCTAATTTTCTCTTCTTTTTTGCTGTTCTTCTCCTGGCTTGCTTTGTGGTCTCCAGGGTTGAGGACACAATTAGCTGAATTATGCCTCTCCCTTTGATTCTGTTAGGTAGGATCAGCAGAGGCATACAAATTAAAACCCTCACAAATATTACACAGAGAAAAACACCCTCTGTGAGTTATCCTCACTTATAGCTTTTACTTCCTCATGGATTTGCCAGGGCTCTGACTTCCTAATATCCACATAGATTGGATAATCTGCTACTTCTCTTTCTTTATTAGAAGCCTATTGAGAAGGATTTCAGGAAACAATAACAACTTTAATAACAATCTCATCATTTATGTTGCTAGGTTAAGCTTGCAGCCAGAACCACGGATTACGTGTTGTAAAGATTCGCACACATACATCTGCAGCCCTGCTACATGTGACAAAAACACAGGTCACAAATTAGTCTCTGCGGCCTCATCTTTTCACACCTTCTGTAAAATACACAGAAGTGGCAAGTGGTCCTCCTTCAAAATCCGGTGCTCACAGTGCTCTGCCTGATCCTCTTTACCCCTGACATAGATTTAGTAATGGGACTGACATATCTCAGTTAAGAACTACTGGCTTTTATCTCCCTTTAAAGTTGGTGAAGGGAGCAGCAATTATGGAGATAAATTCCTTTCTGGTGACACCTACCTCAACAAGTCTCTTGACAGTAGGTCCCAAGGTGGCAAGGAGGTGGCAAGACTTCCGGAGATACCTTGGGTAAGCACCGGAAGTAGGGTGAGGCCTTCAGCACAGAGGTTCAGATGTGCAGTCTTGGGCAGGCAGCCCACAGTGGTTGTGAAGACGGGGCAGGAAGAAGGCTTCTCTGTAGAACGTGCTGGGAGAAAGCAACACCACTAGCTCCAAATGACACTGTCTCAAGAAGTACAGGAGTTCATAGATCAAACTCCTTTCTTTATAGTCCAGGATTCTACTTGCAAATAATGGGATTTAGGAAACAGAGGTGTGATGAGGCAGAACTAAATAGCCTTTCTGAAGCATTACTGGGAAAGTTGTTGCAAGTACTCTTTAAGTGGGAGAGATTAACAGCAGAGCTCTGCAGGTCCTAATACAGTACCTTCTCTTTCAAGTTTGTGAGGTTGAGCACGGAGTTATAATACTGCTTTCTCCCTTCTGTGGAACATATATGACCTTTCATCATGATTTTCAGTGGGCAGTGTGTTTAACGCTGCTCAACAGCACTTCCTCATAGCTTTACTCAGGGAATTGGAATGTGTAAAACAGCAAGGCAAACAGCTGAAATCATTTAGGAAAGGACAGAAGATAAATATATCATTAATTCTCTTGCCAGGACACAGGTTGACATCTATAGACAGACAAAAGTGCTGGGGAATCTCAAATAGCCACAAATGGCCCCTGTGCATTTTCACTCTCCAGGCAGCAGGCTGTTTCAGCTACAGATGAAGGGGAAGTGAAATAGTAGACATGATGCGTTGTGATGTATGATCATTATAAGTAAGAACATCAGAAATCTTGGAAAGAGAAAGAAATCCCCTATGGTCATATTATGCCTTCTCCTTTTGTTTACTTCTTCTTGAATTTCCTATTATTTTCAGCTATGATTACTTTTCACAGGCTTCTCCAACCTGCGACTGACCTTTTGAATTAGAAAGTGAAAGAGGAAAACTGCTGAAGAAGTATGAACTAAATATGTAGATCAAGGGGGATAGATATAAAATGTATTTTATACATGTATATGTCTCTCTCTATAAAAATCTTCAAAACTACTCACCTGTGAAAGACTCTAAGAAAGAAGGCATCTGGATTTTACTGTATGCATCCTATCTGGTCTTCTGCACATCAACTCTAGAGATAGCTCTTAACCATGAAAATGAGGTTGCATTAATTTCATTCTGGGATCAACCAGGGGAAGGACACAGCATATTAGTTGTCAGGGCTGGGTTCTCTTTTATATTCATCCGCATGCATTAACCTTCATCTTATTTGTTGAGTTAGGTTGCTTTTTGTGTATCATGAATAATTTCATTAAGCATTAAGAATTTACCCACATTGTATCTTCGTGGTTTTTTGTTTTGTTTTGTTTTGTTTTTTGTTTTGTTTTGTTTTTCTTTTTCTTTCTTTTCTTTCTTCTTCTTTTTTTTTTTAATATTTACAATTTGTAATGCTTAATAAATATGTAATAGGCAGGGTGTGATTTCTCAGGGTTTACTATTATTTAAGTCTGTCATGTCCTATAACCTTTCTTGGCTTATACAATATTCAGCACTTTAATGCAACATCGGTACTGTTATCGTGAGTTGATGGCAAAAGGACAGCCATCCTGACACTCTCCACTCATCACGTCTATTTTGATTTGATTAGCATATAAATGCCTCTGGGTTTATACAACATGAGTGGAAATGTGTTAAAAATACTTGTCAGTGTCCTTATTTTTAGGGTTAAAAACATAAAAATCCCAGAGAGGGGAGAATTCTCTGCTTGTATAAGATGCTACATTTTTGGCCCTATAAATTCAGTGAAACACAGATGATTTTAGGCAGTATTAAGTGGCAGAGTTTTTTTCTTTCTTCTTTTTTTTTTTAAAGGAATTTTGTTTTATTCTAGAGATGAACAGTGGAAAGAATGACTAAACGTGATTTATTAATTGTAAAGAATGAAAGGGAATTTAAGAATGTCTGAATAGGATTTCTGAATCAGATGACTATTAGAAATGTATGCACTGAGTTCTCTGTTCTTTTTTTTGTATGTTCACTACAGCAAGGGAAACTGTATGGTAATAACATAGCGAAGAATTCTCTACTAGCAACAGTTAGTCGCCTGTCTTGCAAGAGAAGAATTCATTCTGATGAAACGATGAAACTTAAAATAAAAAAGATAGGTATATCTGATCCTGATCTGATCCTGTAGCAAGCCATAATATCCATCCATATTTAAATGTGCATCAAGTTTTTAACAGGTTTCTTAAACGTGGTTTTATAATATGAATAATCTTGCTGAAGCTAATTGGACTGTAAAATAGATAACCTTAAATACGTTGCTGAATAAGGACAGAAGTATGTTTTATCTTTACTATCATCTTTAGTTTCCATATCAAAATATATTTCACAAAATAAAAAAAAGTGAAAAATCATTTTGTTTTCCGAAACTCTTGTCTTTATCTCTATTCACATTCTGTTGGAAACACATGACAGACAAGTCTTATGGACTATCATGACTTTTCAAAGTACTTTCTTTTAATTATATTTTATTTTATAGAAATGGCAGAAAAAAGTCAAGAAAGTTCTTCTGCCACTCCTTCTAATCAACGGAAATGAGCTATCTGGAAAAATGAAACAAAAGTGAGGGTAAGATATTTCATGTAGCCATGAAATAGATATGAGTAACATTTGAGAAAGAAGAAAGAGCAACAAAAGGTGATTAAGTCAGATTCCAACAACTCTGCTATTCAATGGAGAAGATGACGCAGAAAACTGACTGGGGTTCAAGAAAACAGCTCTTACTGAAACAAATAATTAGAGGACTATAAGGCTACTTATAGTGATGAAGGAATGCAATGAGAATGATTAAAATCCAGGGAAAAAAAAAACCAGCAACAGCATTATCATGGGAATTAATGATATTTAGCATTTGAAAGAAATAAAGACAGAAAAGACAGAAAAGACGGAAGGGAGGGAGGGAGGAAGGGAGGGAGGGAGGAAGGGAGGG